>LR999967.1:53179895-53532395 GCA_905220375.1 Tachina fera
ATAATAATAATAATAATAATAATAATAATAATAATAATAATAATAATAATAATAATAATAATAATAATAATAATAATAATAATAATAATAATAATAATAATAAAAATAATAATAATAATAATAATAATAATAATAATAATAATAATAATAATAATAATAATAATAATAATAATAATAATAATAATAATAATAATAATAATAATAATAATAATAATAATAATAATAATAATAATAATAATAATAATAATAATAATAATAATAATAATAATAATAATAATAATAATAATAATAATAATAATAATAATAATAATAATAATAATAATAATAATAATAATAATAATAATAATAATAATAATAATAATAAGAAGAATAATAATAATAATAATAATAATAATAATAATAATAATAATAATAATAATAATAATAATAATAATAATAATAATAATAATAATAATAATAATAATAATAATAATAATAATAATAATAATAATAATAATAATAATAATAATAATAATAATAATAATAATAATAATAATAATAATAATAATAATAATAATAATAATAATAATAATAATAATAATAATAATAATAATAATAATAATAATAATAATAATAATAAGAATAATAATAAAAATAATTTTATATTTAGATCATCATATGGTTACGATTCGTATTTTAAATGCACTTTACAGTGTACGTAGTATGATTTTTCGTTTGTTAAGCGGTGCGGAAGGGTACTTGAGAAAGAAATTGTGTGGAAATCAATGAATGTTTTTTGTTGTTGGTTTTATTTAGTTTGATTTTTATTTATATTTTTCCTATGCTTAAAGAGTTCGAAGACATAAATAAAATATATGGTTTGTGAGATAATCATGGTTTGATATCCGTTCGTCGATGTACATAGTTAATTGTGTAAGTACAAGGATTTTATGTATGTTTTTGTTTTAATTTTAATTTTGAATGGAATTTTTGTTTGTTTGTTAAGCGGTTGAAGCAGGTTTATGATTTTAGAGAAAAGGTAGTTTGATGTCAGCCGTCGATGTGTGTTTGCTTTAATTTTATGGTTTGATATCCGTTCGCCGATGCGGATAGTTAATTATGTATGCACGTGGGGCTTGTTTGTACGTAGTATGATTTTTCGTTTGTTAAGCGGTGCGGAAGGGTACTTGAGAAAGAAATTGTGTGGAAATCAATGAATGTTTTTTGTTGTTGGTTTTATTTAGTTTGATTTTTATTTATTTTTTTCCTATGTTTAAAGAGTTCGAAGACATGAATAAAATATATGGTTTGTGAGATAATCATGGTTTGATATCCGTTCGTCGATATACATAGTTAATTATGTAGGTACGAAGGATTTTATGTATGTTTTTGTTTTAATTTTAATTTTGAATGGAATTTTTTTTGTTTGTTAAGCGGTTGAAGCAGGTTTATGATTTTAGAGTGTAAGTGCGTGTGTGCATAGAGAAAAATGTTGCTTTTGTCTTTTTGCAATATTCTTTTTTTAGCTGGTGGTCATGGAAGATTATTTTAGAAAGAAATTATGTATGCTTGTGGGAAATCTATGAATGTTTTTTGTTGTTGGTTGTATTTAGTTTGATTTTTCTATTTCCTATATTTAAAGAGTTTGAAGAGGTAAACGAAGTATGTAATTTATGAATTTATTTGAAGGTTGAAAAAAATGAAGTCTAAGATATTTATGATTGTCAAAGGGAATTAGAGATGCGTGATCATGGGAGCCAACGTTATGCTCATACGTGTGTATGTTTTTACAATAACTTGAGCGTTGGCAGATGGGTAAGTAGTCGTATATGTATATGTGCAATGCCGAGTACAAATCTGGCATTTTCTTGTGTTCTAATCATTTTTTATAATGTGTGCAACGCCTTTCACATTATGTTTTTTTTTATATGGAATACAAAACGGAAATGATAAACGTTACCACTAGGGCACACTGTTGCGATGTCACAAAATATCATAGTGTGTACTTTTTGTTGTTTGTAATATTCGTTTTTTTTTAGCTGGGGACATGGAAGGGTATTTTAGAAAGTAATTATGTATGCTGGTGAGATATCAATGTTTTGTTTTTGTTGTTGTTGTTGTTTGATTTTAATTTTTTATGTGTAAAGAGTTTGAAGAAATGAATAAAATATACAATTTATGCGTGTTGTATTTATTCATTCTTTTCACTTCTTTTGTAAAGAAATTGAAGTTTGTGATATTGAGGATTGTCAAAGATTGGTTGTTATTTTCACTGCTTGCTGACATTTTTCTCTGTCTCTTGTACATACCATATACATATATATAAATGATTGAACAAAATTTTTTTATAATTTTAATCTACATATTTATTTAAAAAAAAATATCGTAAATATATGTTGTGACAATGTAAGAATAGAAAAATAAAATATATTTTTTTAGTTTATTTCTTGATAAAGTAAATATGCATTTCTTAAGGCACAAACTCCATAACTGTGATAGCTGCAGTAAAAATATTCTGGATATGTAAGTTGTATATACTTAAAGTTGATGCAGCCAATATCCTCGATGTTGAAAACTCTAATTTGAAGAAATTTTTCAAACCATTTCTTCTTTTCCACACCCTTAACATAGATTGAATAATGTTTGAAATTGGATTTTAAAAATGTTATAACACTCTTAAATGATATTGATCCGTCATTCCAATTCAGATGATGAAAGTTTCTCGTTAGCCAATTCGCTTCTCTTTGTTTTGCTATTGATAATCTTTTGAAGTTAAACGGTGGTTTAATAATAAAATTTATGTGCTCTTTATTGTTAAAAACAATTGCCATTTCTTTTGCAATGAAGATGTTTGAATTAGACTTAAATCCTTGCATATCGATGAAAACTTTATCCCCAGTCATCTTATTTTATTTTTTTTTATTTACATTATCTTACGAACTTGACCTTTTAAGGGTATGTATTCTATTATGCGGTCGTGGATGAGTATACAAAAAGCTGATGTATCGTTAGGTATATTGGAGTCTGTTTCAATTTCAATTTTTATATCAACAGGACCGTTAGAGAGGGCTTCGTTTTGATGACTGACATCTATTACCACTATCGGCACACTATTTTTAAATTCTTGAGCAGTTAGAAGTGGTTGTGATTCCCTCATGTAGTAGCTTTGTTGAAACCGTAGATACATATCATATAGAATGGCATACCGATCATTTTTAAATTTTATATTTAGATCATCATATGGGTACGATTCGGAATTTAAATGTACTTTTAAATTGTTTAAATTACAATGAACAAACTTATTTTCTTGTTGAAAAGAAATCAACACAAAACGGGGTCGTTCTCTATTTGCAGCCAATTTAAGATTCTATATATAGCTAGTTCCTGTATTTAGTTGAGGATTAATGTGACAATCCCAACTGCGAAATGCCATCGGTGTAAAAGCACCACTGTTAATAATTTTAGTTATATTCAGATCGGATAATTGTACATGTGGAATTCTCCATGAGATGTTTGAGATACTAATTTTTGGTTTCTCAGTAGCAACAGTTGAGTATACGAGTTTTTCATCGTTCTTATTACGTAAGAGAACCAATTCATGTTTTCGCTGAGTATAATTTTATTATAGTCTTCAGCAAAACCTAAAAATAGTTTCAGTGGTACATAGAAATTAAAGTGTCCATTTGAAATATCCAAATCATCGAGTTTGTTCCATCCTGCATTGTACAAGCCAACACTTTCTGTTGGTGATAAAGAAACAAAATTTTTTAGGCTGCTTGTAATCGCTAAATGTCTTTTATTATCAATTTCTATGCCATTAAGTTTATATCGAATTTCGTCAAAGAGATTTGCCACAAAGTTATTTTTTAATTTTAGATTTAAAAACGAAGATATTTTGCTATTATTATCATCTACAATACTTCCCTCAACATATATGTAGCTTTCGCTGGGTAGCACATACATATAAGTCTTGATTTTGTATTGAAATTCGAATCCCATCATTATTGTTGAAGGATTGTAGGTATGGTGTATATGTGTGATAGTCCTTTTTAATTATACTCTCGTCTGATTGAGGTTTTTCTAGAACATCTAGTATGTAACTCATTTCTTTGTCAACTTTAAATTGAGAGACTTCAAAGCTTTTTTATTTTCTTGCGTCAAATGTTTTTTGTGTAATGATCGCTTTAATTGTGGTTTGGTTTGCAATAGTGTTTTATGAGTGTATCCAATTTTATCCTTAGATTGCTTAACGTTGTATATTATCATTATTTGCTAGATCTCAAATGTATTCGTGTTGTAATTTCCTCTCCTCGGAAATAAATTAAATCACCGTTCTGATCAACTATGCGTAACTGTTAACTGGCAAATAGATCAGATTTCGAGGAATCTCAACAATTTTATACCCTGGGGGGACATTCATCGCAAATTCATGTAATGTGTGTGCTTGTGAGTTATTCGTTAATGTGTTAACGAATTTACTACATTCAACACGCAAGATATTCACGATAACAAATATTGACTGTTAGATATGAGTAATGGTCTTGGTTAGGACCTAGAATTTTCCAATTGTGTTATCATGTTAAAGTATATGGGATCCTTAGTGCTATTAACTCTAACTTGCATTGTATTGTTATTAGCTTCTATATCAATTTTATTTTCCGGACAATACTGCTTATAGTGATGTTTAATATAATCAACTTTATCATTCAATTCATAAGATCCTATTGGTATTTTAATTACATGTTCACCAATATGAAATATATTGTTATAATCATCTACATTGGTAATGCTATTATATGAATGAAAATCAGTTAGAGCACATTCATATTCACCATCCAAACGAATAGGAGGAAAGTAGTTAGCAGATAACTCAGATGAGTTTGAGCTAAGAGTAAGTGTTATAGACATTATGATTGTCTGATTAAAAATAAGTAAAATTAAACACAGCACTTTGTATAAAAAAGGAAGTTCATATTTTATTTAAATATATAAGATACAAATATAGACTTATATATACACTTAACTACAATATTTCATTTTTATTGATCCAAGAATTATGTTGATTGGAAAATCCTAACCATTTAACATATGCCTTCTCGCCTTTAGTTTTAAGGACTTTTTCAACTAGATATGCATTTGGATATCTGGTTTTTGAAAGCTCTTCACCACAGAATCAACCATTAATAGGGTTACCACGATAGTCTTCTAATATGTATGTAGCTGGATGTGTATTTTGAACTCTTTTAATCGTAAAAATTTCTGTGGTCCAATTTGGTGTATATCCTTTTTCAAAAACATGTTTATATTTACTTATGCGCACATGATCTCCCACATTGAACTTTGATAATTTGAATAGTTTTAAGCGATTATATACCGTGTTTAATAATTTCTTCTCATTTTTATAGTTAACTTGAATCGGTGGCATTTTTATGGTACGATGAATTTTTTTATTATATGTATTAATCATTTTTTTTCTCTCGTTGTATATTCATAGTGAACAGTTGATTTAGCGGAGTTTTTATTTCATACTAAACAAAAAAAATTTTACGAAAAAATGTTCGGAATACATATTGTTATTGTTAGCTTTATTTGCATTGCTAATATTTTTTACATAGTCATAATTAACAAAAACAAAAAAACCGTAATCAAAAAAAACAAACAAACAAACAAAAGTGACCTTGAGGAATACTCTATATGAGTACCTCAAAAACAAATAACTTTGAAGTGAGTTCTAATGGCAGAAATGCCTATTTTACTGTGAGTTCTGAAGCTCTTAATGAAAATAATAAAAATAAAAAAATCTAATGATAGACTTACTGAGAGCTCTGAAGCTCTTAATGATAACAAATTAAATAAGAAATCTGATAGTAGACTTTTTTTAACGGCGAGGCCACTTTTTCGTCAGCGATCAACTTCGCTTTGTCCAATGCCAACTGGTGATTCGTTAACATTACCGTTGCCTAGTACTTCTACATTTAACTCAGCGATATCATCCGCTTCGGGCTCGTGGTCATCACTTAACCAAGTTTTTACTGAAGTTAAGAGCAGCCCAAAACCCAAGGTCCAAGTGGGAATGGACAGATATATTACAGTGGTAAAGCGCGGACGAAGCCCAAAGTCTTCGAAAATTTCATCTGCTCCAAAAATGTCTAGGGATAACAGCGTATCCTCTATTAACCGCCAAAATCGTTTTCAAATATTACAAGTTGACAACAACGAACCCGATGTATCTACGAACAAAACATCCAAGCCGCCTCCAATCTATTTGAGAGAAAAAAATTCAAACGCTCTTATAAAAAATTTAATTTCAGTCATTGGTGAGAATAAATTTCACATCGTTCCAATAAAACGTGGTAACATTGATGAAACCAAAATTCAAATTTATGAAGAAAAAGATTTGCGCAAACTGATTACTGAATTTGAAAAAAGTAAGAAAAGTTTCTACACATATCAGCTTAAAAGTGCTAAAGGCCTGCAGATCGTATTGAAGGGCATCGATTCCTATGTTGCTCCCGAAGAAATAAAAGATGCACTCGTCCTCCAGGGATTTAAGGTAAAAAATGTATCTAACATAATATATAGGGCGAAGATTCCTCAACCTCTATTTCACGTCGAACTTGAGCCAAACGATATAAAATTGAAAAAAAGCGAGACTCATCCAATTTATAATTTGAAATATCTCTTATATCGAAAAATAACAGTTGAAGAACCACACAACCGTTCTGGACCCGTACAGTGTTATAATTGTCAAGAATATGGTCACACAAAAACTTACTGCAAGTTACCTTCAGTTTGTGTTATCTGCGGTGAATTGCACGGTACTGCTGGTTGTACTAAGCCTAAAGATCTAGCAGAAAAAAATGTAGTAATTGTGGAGGTAATCACACCGCTAACTACAGAGGATGCCCTGTCTATTCTTTCGTTAAACAAACTATGGGACAAAAACCTAAATTAGCTCCAGCACAAACAGCAAACGCTTATTCCGCCACTTTTGCTCAAATGAGCCAACCTGTCACTTCACGTGTATCGTATGCCGATGCAGCTAAGACTAGTTATATTCCCACACAAAATATTCCGCCTCAAAATAATTCAACGAATGCAAACTCAAGCTTTAATTTTAGTCGCCTTGAAGCTACTATTGAGAATCTAGTGCTAACTATAAATAATTTTACAACAAATATGACTAGCATGATGCAAGAAATGCTACGAATGCAGTCTACACTGCTTCAAGCATTAGTTAACAAGCCATGAACACGTTAAAGATAAGTTTCTGGAACGCTAACGGCATTCGCCAACATAAAAATGAACTTGAGCACTTCCTCACGGAAAAAAATATTGATATAATGTTGGTTTCTGAGACTCATTTGACTTCAAGAAGCCTATTCAAAATTAATGGCTACATTTTATATGATTCAAAGGAACCAAGAGGAAGAGCTTGCGGGGGATCAGCAATTTTAGTAAAGTCAAGACTCAAGCATTATATTCTTGACAACATTTGTGAAGAACATCTACAAGCAACGAATATTTGTATCGAAAATTTTTGCACAAATTTTGTCATATCATCAATTTACTCCCCTCCTAGATTCGCAATTACTGAGGATCAATACGAGGATTACTACAAATCCCTTGGCCCTTGTTTCGTAGCAGCTGGAGACTATAATGCAAAACATACTTTCTGGGGTTCGCGTTTTATCACACCCAGAGGACGAGCGTTGTTCAACACAATTTCAAAAATGTGCTTGGACGTCATTTCGAGTTGAGAGTCTATTTATTAGCCTACTGACATACATAAAATTCCGGATATTATAGATTTTGGCGTCATGAAAAATATTTCTAGGGAATTAATTCACGTCGAAGCTTCCCTAGATCTATCGTCCGATCACTTTCCCACGATCGTTACAATCTGTAGCCCACTGAGAAGTGCTCTACCTCACCCATATGTGAAAATGGTCAGTCGTGTTAATTGGCTGCGATTCAAAAAATATCTTAGTAGTCATTGCACTGAAAACATTAAGCTAAGAACTCATGACGATATTGAATCTAATATTGCTATCTTAACGAAAATATTAAGCAGGCAGCTGAACATGCCACTTCCTCCCATCCGCAGACTGGGTTTAACAGAATATATTCTACAGATATTGAACTTCTCGTATGTGCAAAAAGAAGAACTAGAAGAGAATGGCAACAGCACAGATCACCCCAAAATAAAATTAGATTAAAAGAGTGCACTATACGACTCCAAGAACTGCTTGTATATGAAAAAACTTCATCTCTTAAAAACTATCTGGAAAATCTCGATGTCACACCAGCATCTAATTATTCTTTGTGGCGCGCTGCGAAAAGACTTAAAACACTCGTTGAGTTTAAACCACCTCTGCGCACTTCTACCGGAGTTTTGGCCAGGAGTGATATGTACTGGTGTTGTTGATTTCCCGAGTGCGCTACCCCCTCGACCCATAAAATTTAAAATGTGTGATGTACAAAATCTAATTGCTGAACTCAACCCGAAGAAAGCACCGTGTATTGATGAAATTAGTAACCAAATGCTAATAAAATTGCCTCGTATTGTAATTAGAATCATGTTATTCATTTTTAATGCCATTTTACGACTAGAGTATTATCCCCACAGCTAGAAGCTTGCCAAAGTTAAAATGATACCAAAGCCGGGCAAAGATCTGACCAAGACAGAATCATACAGGCCAATAAGCCTGCTATCAACAATGTCAAAACTTTTCGAAAAACTGCTCATGTCAAAATTGTCCCCAATTCTAATTGGTAGTGGGTGTATCCCAGACCATCAGTTTCGTTTTAGAAGTCAGCATAGCACTATTGAACAAACGCATATATTGGTTCAATGTATAAGAAGAACATTTGAAGAAAAGAAGTACTGTTCTGCACTGTTTATTGACGTTTCGCAGGCATTTTATAAAGTGTGGCATGAAGGCCTAATTTTAAAATTAAAATCATATCTACCAATAAATTTGGTGAATTTATTAGAAAGTTACATTACTACCCGGAAGTTCACGGTTGTGGAAGGAGTGTGAGTGTGCCCGAAACTATATCATCCGGTATGCCACAGGGGAGCATACTGGGGCCAGTTTTGTATTTAATTTATACTTGTGATATGCCTTTGAGCAGCAATATCCATACATATACGTTTGCCGATGATACAGCCTGCCTAAGTATGCACGAAAATCCTCATGAGGCTTCCCGATATCTACAAGAATATATTACACAACTGGAACTATGGTTAAAATTATGGAGAATTAAGGTAAACGAGCAAAAGTGTGTTCAGGTAACATTTACCCTGCGAAGAGATACTTGTTCCCCAATTCGAATCAACAATCAAGTTGTTCCTCAGCATTCACATGTAAAATACCTTGGTATACACCTTGATCGACGACTTACATGGAAACACCATGTTGACTCAAAGCTAATGCAAATGAAACTTAAACTAACTCAGATATATTGGCTGATTGGTAGAAACTCAACACTCAGCCTAGACTGCAAACTTTTATTATACAAGTCGCTCTTGAAGCCAATATGGTGCTACGGAATTCAGTTATGAGGCATTGCTTCAGCTTCTAACGTCGAGAGAATCCAACGAAGGCAAAACAAAATTTTACGTTTGATAACATCGGCTCCATGGTACATAAAAAACTCAAATATACATCGTGATTTGAATATGCCACTAGTGATTGAAGAAATAGCAAAATACGCAGGCAAATATTTAACAATTTTAGATTTAAGATTTGAATACTTATTGTTAGTTCATAATTGAAGATACAATAAATAAATAAATGTATTAAAAAAAATAAAAAAATATGTATCAATCAAGTCTTTGTAAATGTCGAGCCAGTTATAAGACCCATTAAAGCTAAACTCTTTCCACATCATCCCTTTTAATGTTCTGTTAAATCGTTCTACTATTGATGCTTTCTTTCTGCTATATGTTGAGTAGTGATTAATGTTGTATTTTTACATCAATTTTCCAAAACCCTTTAAACCCTTTAAACCCTTTACTGTCATCTGTTTGCAAGATTTTTTGTATTCGTCCCAGTTGAAAAATATTCTGCATAGCCTGGCTTGTTTCCAATCCAGTCTTTCTTTTCAAGGGTACTGCAAAAGCAAATTTTGAAAATGTATCAATTACAGTCAGCAAAAATCTATAATCTCTATTGTCTGTAGAATAGTTCCCCATTTCAACTAAATCAGCTTGCCAAAGATCATCTATTCCTTTCATAACAACTCTTTGACGTGGAAAATATTTTTGTGCATGCTTATGTAGTTCATTTGTTAAATTTCTTTTTGAAGTCATTATTTGACGTATTTAGAATTTGAGGGGATAAGTTGAGTTCAGTGAGAGTTCATTTAAGTACTGTCGACCATCATATTTCTTACATACACATAAATTAACTCATTTATCTTTCTAATTTCTTTTTCAAAGAATAACTTCATACTTGAAATTGTTTCCTGAATTTCATTGAGTTTTTGACTTAAACTTATGTTGATTTCATCTCGTACCTCTTCAATTTGACTTTGCAGAAACAATTTATTAACAATGTCGTTTTGCTCCAAAGTTTTGCCAAATTTTTGATTCTTTTGTTTTGAACGTCAATGTTATTAGTTGTATCCATAACAAAGCCCAGCAACTCAGGAACATTTTTCAGAAAAACTGTGCCATTAAGATAGTGTCCAAACTTATCGATGGACATGATTTATGTAGATAATTATTATTCTATTATCTATTTTTGCTTCATATAATTCGTCGATAATTGAGACAATTTCATTATTGTGACTAGTATGACCTGCAGCTTGTGACGCTAACAATAGCCTAAGGAGATCTACTAACTCATAAGGATCATCCCAGTATATATAGTTAGGTTTGTATGTGTTTATTTTCATCAAACCCTTTTTATTGCATGTAGAGATGATAAAGTTGATGAGTTCTTTTCACTTTCTTTCTTAAACAATTTACTGATAATATGCTTATATTAATAAGCTCTCGTTCCTTTGATTTGTCCATCAGGTCTATATTCTCTTTTGTATGCATTTGTGCTTACTAAAATTTTCTTATATATATCTAATTCAGGTTTATCATAATATTTTGGTGTTTTGTGAAACAGTAAAGAAAATAAACCTGGTGTGAAATCCCATATTTGATTTCCAATCGCTATTTTACAGTTCTCGTGGTACCTTCATAGCGAACAGTCAATTAGCGGAGTTTTTTCTTACATACAAACAAACAAAAAATTATACAAAAAATTATTCGTAGTACATATTATTCGTAATAGGTACATACTGACTTTAATAAATAAGCTTTATTGCTTTGATAATATTTTTTACATAGTGGAAATAACAAATACAAAAAAACGCAAACAAAAAAAATATAAACCGTGACATTGAGGAATACTCTATACGAGTACCTCAAAAACAGACAAACAATCATAAATTACAAAAACAAAAAAAACCGTAAGCAAAAAAACACAAAAAGTGTACTTGAGGAATACTCTATATGAGTGCCTCAAATACAAAAAATTATGAAGTGAGTTCTAACGGCAGAAACGCCTATTTTACTGTGAGTTTTGAAGCTCTTAATGAAAAAAATAAAAATAATAAATCTAATGAAAGTGTTTTTTAACGGCAAAGCCAATTTTTCGTCAGCGATCAACTTCGCTTTGTCCAATGCCAAATAGTAGTGATTCATTAACATTACAATTGCCTAGTACTTCTTCATATAAGTCAGTAATATCATCCCCTTCAGGCTCGCATTCGTCACTTAATAAAGTTATTACTACAGATAACAGTATTTCAAAACCCAAGGTGCAAGTCGGTATGGGCAGATATATAACCGTGGTAAAGCGTGGGCGAAGCCCGAATTCTTCAAAAATTTCATCCGCTCCAAAGATGTCTAGAGATAACAGTGCATCCTCAACTAATCGCCAAAATCGTTTTAAAATTTTGCAAGATGAGAACGACAAACCCGATGTATCCTCGAATAAAACATCCAAGTGCCACCAATCTACTTGAGAGAGAAAAATTCAAATGCTCTTATTAAAAAATTAATTTCGGTCATTGGTGAAAATAAATTCCACATTGTCCCAATAAAACGTGGCAACATCGATGAAAGGAAAATTCAAATTTATGATGAAAAGGATTTCCGCAAAATGGTGTCTGAATTTAAAACAAATAAAACTAGCTTCTACACATACCAGCTTAAGAGCGCTAAAGGCCTGCAGATCGTATTGAAGGGCATAGATTCTTATGTTGTCCCTGAAGAAATAAAAGATGCGCTTGTCGTCCAGGGATTTAAGGTAAAGAATATATCAAACATATTTAACAAAGAAAAAGTACCCCAACCCCTATTTCGTGTTGAACTGGAGCTAAATGATATACAGTTAAAAAAACGAGACTCATCCTATTTATAGCCTTAAATACCTTTTTTTATACAGAAAAATCACAGTTCAAGAGCCACATAAGCGTGCAGGTCCCGTGCAGTGTCATAATTGCCAAGAATATGGCCATACAAAAGCTTACTGCAATTTACCTACAATGTGTGTTATCTGCGGTGAATTGCACGGAACTGGAAGTTGTACGAAACCAAAAGATCAAGCGGAAAAAATATGCAGTAATTGTGGAGACAATCACACCGCTAACTACAGAGGATGTCCTGTGTACTCTTTCGTCAAGCAGGCTATGGTGCAAAAACCTAAATTAGCTCCAGCTCAACCATTAAACGCGTACTCCGCCACTTTTGCTCCAGTGAGCCAACCAGTTACTTTACGTGTATCGTAGTCCGATGCTGCTAAGGCTAGTTCTATTCCCACACAAGATGTTTCACCGCCAAATAATTCAACGAATGCAAATTCAAGCTTTAACTTTAGTCGCCTTGAAGCTACTATTGAGAATCTGGTGCTAACTATAAACAACTTTACAACAAATATGACTACAATGGTGCAAGAAATGCTGAGAATGCAGAATACTCTGCTTCAAGCATTAATTAACAAGCCATGAACACGTTAAAAATATATTTCTGGAACGCAAACGGCATTCGCCAACATAAAAATGAACTTGAGCACTTCCTTACGGAAAAAAATATTGATATAATGTTGGTCTCTGAGACTCATTTGACTTCTAGAAGTCTCTTTAAAATGAATGGCTACACTTTATATGATACAAAGGACCCTAGAGGGAGAGCATGCGGTGGATCAGCAATTCTAATAAAGTCAAGACTCAAGCACTATATTCTTGAAAACATTTGTGAAGAACATCTACAAGCAACAAATATCTGCATTGAAAATTTCTGTACAAATTTCTTGATATCTTCAATTTACTCCCCTCCCAGATTTTCAATTACTGCGGACCAATACGAGAAATTCTACAAATCTCTTGGACCTTGTTTCGTAGCAGCTGGCGACTACAATGCTAAGCATACGTTCTGGGGTTCGCGTCTTGTTACGCCTAGAGGTAGGGCGTTGTTCAACACAATTTCAAAAATGGGATTGGATGTTATTTCGAGTGGGGAGTCTACTTACTGGCCTACTGACGTACGAAAAATTCTGGATGTTATACAGGGTGGCCCAGAAATACCGAAGTGGTGTAAATTCCTTATAACTTTTTATTTAAGACATATTTTTTTAATTTTTTGTTTTTTAAATACAGTAAATTTATAGGGAATATTTTTAGATTAGTTGTTAAAAATGATATCCCGCAAGTGGAGGCCATTTTCTGCTTCGCACAAATGATCTCTTTTCAACACATTTTCCATGACCTTTTGCAAAACTTCCGGTGTTATGTTGTTAATTTCGTCTGGAATATTGGTTTTTAATTCCTCAATAGTCCTAGGCTTATTAACATAAACTTTCCCTTTTAAATAACTCCAAAGGAAACAGTCTGGAGCGGTTAAATCCGGGGAACGCGGAGGCCAATTAAAATTGCTTCTACGCGAATTTATTCTTTCCCCAAAGATGTCGCGTAAAATAGCCATTGTGGCCCTCGGAGTGTGCGCTGTGGCTCCATCCTGTTGGAACCATATTTGCGGATGGTATTCCACGGCTGGCCTTACAAAATTTTCCAATATGGCCCGATATCGATCACCATTGATGGAAATGGCGACATCTCTTTCATTTTCCAAAAAATATGGACCAATGATCCTTTCTGAAGAAACACCGCACCAAACAGTACACTTAACTGGGTGTAATTGTCGTTGATGAAGTACTCTCGGGTTTTCCTTAGCCCATATCCTAAAGTTTTGCTTGTTAACAAACCCATTTAATTGGAAATGGGCTTCGTCACTCATAAATAAGTTATGAATAATGGAAATGGAAAGAGCACATTTGTGCGAAGCAGAAAATGGCCACCACTTGCGGGATACAATTTTTAATAACTAATCTAAAAATATTCCCTATAAATTTACTGTATTTAAAAAACAAAAAATTAAAAAAATATGTCTTAAATAAAAAGTTATAAGGAATTCACACCACTTCGGTCTTTCTGGGCCACCCTGTAGATTTCGGCGTCATAAAAAGTATTTCTAGGGAATTAATTCACGTTGAAGCTTCCCTAGATCTCTCGTCCGATCACTCTCCCATGATCGTTTCAATCTGTAGCCCACTGAGAAGCGCTTTACCTCACCCATATGTCAAGATGATAAATCGTGTTAATTGGCTGGGATTCAAAAAGTATATTACTAGTCAAAAAAGAAAATATTACGCTAAGAACACCCAATGATATTGAATCGAACATTGCAAATCTGAACGATAATATTAAACAAGCTTCTGAACATGCCACTACCTCCCATCCCCATACTGGGTTCAATAAAATTTATTCTACAGACGTTGAACATCTCGTACGTGAAAAAAGAAGAGCTAGAAGGGAATGGCAACAGCACAGATCACCTCAACACAAAATCAGATTTAAAGAGTGCAATAAACGACTCCAAGAGTTGCTTGCATCTGAAAAAGCTGCATCTTTTAAAAATTATCTGGAAGGCCTTGATGTCTCACCAGCATCTAATTACTCTTTGTGGCGCGCTGCTAAAAAGCTTAAAACACCCGTTGAGTTTAAGCCACCTCTGCGCACATCTACCGGAGGTTGGGCAAGAAGCGATACTGAAAAAGGTAACATATTTGCTGAGCATTTAAAATCCGTATTTACACCAAATACATGTAACGGTGTTGGTGATTTTCCGACTGTAGTTGCTCTACCACCTCGACCCTTAAAATTTACGATGTGTGATGTACAAAAACTAATTGCCGAACTCAACCCAAAAAAAGCTGATTAAGTTACCTCGTATTGCAATTAGAATCCTGTTATTAATTTTTAATGCCATTTTACGACTGGAGTATTATCCAGACTGCTGGAAGCTTGCCAAGGTTAAAATGATTCCAAAGCCAGGTAAAGATCTTACCAAGGCTGAGTCATATAGGCCAATAAGTTTACTGTCAACAATGTCAAAGCTTTTTGAAAAACTACTCATGACAAAATTGTCTTAAATTTTAACTGATAATGGGTGCATCCCGGACCATCAATTTGGTTTTAGAAGCCAGCATAGCACCATTGAGCAAACGCATAGATTGGTTCAATTTATCAGAAAAACATTTGAAGAAAAGAAGTATTGTTCTGCCCTGTTTATTGATGTTTCTCAGGCATTTGATAAAGTGTGGCATCAAGGCCTGATTTTGAAATTGAAGACATTCTTACCAATAAACATTCTAAATCTTTTGGAAAGTTAGATTCTTGCACGAAAATTTACAGTGGTAGAAGGACACTTTATGAGTATGCCTGAAACTATCTCATCCGGTGTGCCACAGGGGAGTATACTGGGGCCATTTTTATATTTGATTTATACTTGTGATATGCCTGTGAGCAGAAGTATCCACACTTCTACATTTGCCGACGATACCGCCTGCCTTAGTATGCATGAAAACCCTGATGAGGCATCCCGAAAACTCCAGGAACACATTAGCCAGATGGAACTATGGTTAAACTTATGGAGAATTAAGGTAAATGAACAAAAGTGTGTCCATATGACATTTACTTTACCCCATTCGGATTAATAATCAAGTTGTTCCTCAACATTCACATGTGAAATATCTTGGTATACACCTCGATCGACGGCTTACATGAAAACATCACATTGACTATAAATTAACTCAAATGAAACTAAAATTAACTCAGGTACATTGGCTAATTGGCAGAAATTCAACACTCACCCTAGACTGTAAACTTTTAATATACAAGTCGCTTTTAAAGCCAATATGGTGTTACGGTATCCAGTTATGGGGCACTGCTTCTGCTTCCAATGTAGAGAGAATTCAGCGAAGACATAACAAAATTTTAAGGTTAATAACATCTGCTCCATGGTAAATTAAGAATTCAAATATACATCGTGATTTAAATATGCCACTAGTGATTGAATAAATTGCCAAATACGCAGGCAAATATTTAACAAAACTCGAGTCACATCCTAATCCGCTTGTTCGTAATATTTTGAACTTTACTGGACACATCCGCTTAAAAAAGAGAGATACAAGGGCTATTTTACTCAACACTCCAGATGGGATTGCTTGAAAATATTTTTTTGCTTATCACTACTTATGTATTATTTACAATTTGCTTCTGCTTCCAATGTAGAGAGAATTCAACGAAGACAAAACAAAATTTTAAGGTTAATAACATCTTATTTGCGTTTCTTCAACAAGTTTCCTTGGAGTACTTGCCTTTAACTTACCTGATTGTTCGTTGAATGGAAATTTGGAATTTTTATAAACTTTCGTTTTAAATTCATCTCTTTCTGCTTTAATACTTCTTTTATTATTTTTAGAATTGTTCACAAATTCTGTTAATGTTTCTAATATTGGTTTAAATGTATCTTTAGATTGCTCACGTGTATCTGATTCATCAACTTTTATACTACGAAATTTTTTCTTTAAAACATTTCTTGTGTTTATTAGCTCTTTTAAATTTTTTCAACCATTTTCAACTAGTAGGCACCAAATCAGGTATCAGGTATCAGATCAGGTATTACTTAACAGATGACTTATTAGATCAGCTATCAGATCAGATATCAGCTATGAGATCAGGTATAAGATCAGGTATGGTAAATACTTTAGAAAATAAGTAGATGTACTATGCGCCAGGCCAAACTAAGTAGTAATGTTTTGCTTTTATGTAAAGTAATTTATATCGCTATAAAATAGTCGAATTGCTTTCTATAGCGACCATTGTTTAAGTCATTATCTTTGCTTATCATCAAAAATCCATATTTATCCTTCCAACACTCTCGACAAATTTCATGAAACTTTTCATAACTCATGTCGCTGGCAACATGATCAGTATAAACGTGCTGCATGTTTGTTCCATCTTGTTTAAACATTATAATCACATTTGCATTGTCTCTTAAGTGCTGAGGAATCCTCGTATAAGTTTGACACAAGTAGAATGAATCAACATCCTTATGTCGTCCCATGCAAAAATATGCTCGTATATTATTTTGCTTCTCGCATATAACATAATCAAAGATCATAATTGAATTAGTTTTCGCCTCATCAGGAGGAATAACTTTTTCATTATCTGTAAATGTGTAATATCCCATCCCTTTAATTGGTGAAATTAATCGCTTCATATTTTGGTTGATAAGGTGATTTTGAGTATAAATAGATGTTTTCAAACTTTAGTTCATTAGGACTTTCTAGCAAGCTAATCATAACATTAGTCTTTCCACAATTTGATGGTCCAACTATTAGAGCACGAATAGAATTTGGTAAGAGAGAGCTCTGTTTTATTTTAGATCTGATGTTCGTTGAGCATCAATATTGCGAATCACAATATTTTTATGTTATTTAATTAATTACATTCTTATAACTAATTCCATTTCATAAATGTTACTTTTATTATAGAAGAAAAAATAAAATAAGATGTTAATACATTATAACAAAACATTTAGTTATAAAAAACAGCCGTTGGAAAAGGTTTAGTGAATAGAGTAATAAACTCTCTGTCTGTTGAACTATATCTTTCTGGATATCAGATTTGTGGACCCAGAACAAAATTACCAAAACGTTTAGATCGCGGTGACAAAGGAATTAATTTATTAGACGCCGCATGTAAAAATCACGATATTGCTTATTCCAAAACAAATGATTTAAATAGTAGACATCAAGCTGATAAAATTCTTGACAATAAGGCTTGGGAACGCTTTATTTCAAAAGATAGCAGTCTTGCAGAAAAATTGTTTGCATATATGATTACTAACGCAATGAAAGTCAAAAGAAAATTTGGTATGTTATTGAAGAAGAAGGTTGCATCAAAAAGTGAACAAAATGGAAAAAAGCTGTTCAGTACATCAATTAAAAATGCAACAAAAGTACTGAAGAAGCGAAAACATCAAGACATTAACTCTGCCATTAGGATTGAAAAATAAAATTACCAACAAGTCGTTAAGGGAGAAGAAATCGCAAGTTGTAATAATTAATGTTTCAAATATCGGTGGCTTTTTACCTTTGATACATATTATTACTGCTCTGAGTGCAATTGGTAGTCTTTCTAGTTTGGCCAAGAATGCCAAACAACTACTTGATGAAGCAACTAGGCATAATAAAACAATGGAAGCAGTAGCTATGGGGAAATGTTTTTACTTTAAACCATATAAGAAAGGATATAGATTGGTTTGTGAAGAAAAACAAAAACCAAATTTTTCCTAAAGCTACCCAATAAACCCCTATCTGATGTTGATCTGAAAAACTTTTTAAGAAACATTTCATACTTTAAAGAAGTTTTCATGTTGGATACACTACCAAAACGATCGAGAAAAAGATAATGCGGAATCATTAATTTGGATTTATCCAGAGGACCTGGAACGCATTGGTTAGCATATTATAAAACAATGAACCTAAAGCATATTTCGATAGTTTTGGAAATTTACAACCTCCATTAGAATTAGTTAAATATATAGGCAAAAATATAAATTATAATTACAATCAATTTTAAGATTACGATTCATTTAAATGTGGACATTTATGTCTTCAATTTCTTTACAAAATAAGTGAAAAGAATAAATAAATAAATAACACACATAAACAATTTTAAATTTTTTTGTTTTATTAATAAAAAAGTTTACATATTATTCCCCCTGTGGGTATTGAGCATTTGTTAAAAAGATATTTAATTCAGCAGCAGTATCCAATTTTAAGCCACTGTCTCCTTGTTTACATATGAAATATATCCCGGATGCCAGTTCTATTATATCATCATCCGATAGCGTGTTGTACCGATTTGGTAAAAACATTATGTTATTTCCAGCTCAATTTGAATTGTGGTGCCGTATTTACTAGTCACCCGTTGAGCGTATTTAACTGTATATTTAGTTGATTCCCGCAGCTATTTTATATGGATTAATGTTTTTTTATTTAAAGTGTTGAACTTTGTGATCCAATTTGGTGTATTCATTATAGATTATTAATTAATTAAATTTAATTTTTTTTCTTTGGTCAGATTGCACAATCTGCTTTTGTTAACTGATGTATTAAAAATTTCTACCAATCTTTAAATAGGCAAAAAAATATCTAAAAGATTAAGATCAGTATCTTAGCTATCTCTTTTTGTCATATTGTAATTATTTTTTATGTAAATTTTTTTTTGTTTTGCCATTGATAGAGCTGTAGTGAAAGAGATAGTTATATTGACGTTCTAAAGCGTACCTGAAGCAAAAATGTTAAAACAAACTATAAGAGAGATAGTTTCATTAATGTTCTTAACCGTAACTGAAACAAAAAATTTCAAAACAAAGGTCAGATATAGTTATATTAATGTTCTAAAGTGCAAATGAAACAAAAAATTTCAAAAGAACTCAAAATTGTTTGTTAAATTTTAATTTTACAAGTATATTTTACTATAAATAGGAACGTAAACCTTTCAAGAATATTAGTGTAAAAATAGCATTCAACAAAATTCTTTAAAAAAATAAAATTAAATTAAAATGAGCCAAATCCGTGAGACGTTGTTTGAATTCCTCCATTCCTTTGAGGACTTATTGCTCTATGAGCACAAGGAAACTATAAATTTGTTTGCGTTCATGCTAACTGAAAATGAAGTGTATGGAGTTGAAGAGCAAGAGGACTCCGATTGTGAAAATTTTGCCAGCTGCTTGTGGTATAGTGAAGCATGTGAGGAAAGGACGGATACTTGTCGGTATACAGTGTTTCACATCAGAAAAAAAATTATATATAAAATTATTGAGACTTACAAAAATGTATCACAAAAAACAATAAATAAAAAAATATAATATGTATTTGTATGTGTATGATTTATTATTTACTTTAACGTACATATTTATGTATATACAGAGATTAATAGACCGAAAAAGCTTTTGGCTTAAATATAAACGTACTTTAAAGAATATATTTCACAACAATCAAGAATGAAAACCTCAAACATATGATTTGGGTTTTGAGTTTGAATACTTGCTCAATTGGAAATTGAAGATTGCATGTGGATTTTTTACAGCTTTTGGTTTTAAGCCAATGATATGGTTGAATTACAAAAATAAGCAATACATTGGACTGGATCGAGAAAAGTGGTTACATGATATGCTTAATCGCAGGGATTTTTTAAATTCAATAAATATAATTGATGATGAAAGTAAGAGAGATTTTGAGTATAATGAGTATAATATATAATCGATTCTGACACTTGGAGATCACTAACTCAAATTCGAGTATTTCTTACATCAATTTTATGTTGGAACAACATTCTAAGAAAACAAATTCTTCTTTTCTATTATGAATATTATATACCAACCTGCTCCACTTTAAACGAAACAAAACTCCAATTCAATGAAATACAAGGAATACATGAAAGGGATGTAAAGATTGAACTGACACGACTTTGTTATCAGATTGGGGAAAAAATGCAACACAAGATGTGAGAATTCATAAATTATATTTATGGATGGATAATAAATAAAAAATGTACACAAGAATATATGTTTTTATTGTTTTTATTGGTTATATTTTCTTTGTTTTTTCATAAAATTTTTTGTAATAATTAATATTTACATTTATTTTTTAACTAAAGAATTTTTCTTAATAACTAATATTTATATTTATTTTAACAATAAAAACTTACAATAATTTACATTTATTTTAACTTTCTTCTTATTCTTGAACTCTATCAATTTCCATTAATAGCATGTCAAGCTCATAATCAGGATTGGTTTCCTCTATTGCTGAATGATACCATGCATATGTGTTTATACCATCAGTTTTTATTTTCCTTTTATCATCTTGATAACTTAGTATTAGTTTATGTAGTTGCATGGTATATAATTGATGCAAACTCGACTTAAAGGTAGGCATATTATCAAATAAATTTGATTTTTTAAACAGACAATCTCTATGTGAACCTAGGCTATACTTATCTAAAATGGTTTTTTTGACCCCCTTAGATTTCTTTACATCATTTTGATCTTGAACACTAAATGAATACATTTTAGATCACAACCCAACAAACTCTTTCATTATTTTTCCACAATTTTCATCTTTCATCATACCCAGCACCTTTTTGTTTAAACGAGGAATACCATATATGTTATCTGCAGGATAATCAGATGTGTCAAATTCATTATTTATGTCCATTTTTATATCAGCATAGAAGTCATCAGTCCATATTGTATATATGAATGAATCAGTATCCATATAGTTTAATGACAATTTTGATTTAAACTTGGACTGCATGTAGCCATAATGGAAATTATACATTTTCCATTTGGAAAGTTCTAGCACACAAAATCCTAAGTAAGTAGGCTTATTATAATATGTCTGGAGCCTATTCATTTGAATCGCCACTATGTCTTCTGAAAATATAGACAAACTATGGAAATTGGGCTTAGATATCCAATCTTGGGCTCCCAAATTATTGCAATTCGTTCTGTTCCAGTTTGTTACAATTCTAACGTCTTTTCTCCTATCTACATTTTCCATAGTCTTACCATATACCGCATTATTGAGCAATTTGAAGAAGTTTTTCTTAAACTTATTTTTAGCGTTAGCTCTATGCTTGGTATTTAAGTCTATATATGATTTTTTTTTCTCTTATCTACATTTTCCATAGTCTTACCATATACCGCATTATTGAGCAATTTGAAGAAGTTTTTCTTAAACGTATTTTTAGCGTTAGCTCTATGCTTGGTATTTAAGTCTATATATGATTTTAACCATGGAGATTGTTTGAAAGTGAGAATCCGATGTATTTTTTTTAGAATCAAACATACTCTAAAAATTGCTTAAGAATTTTGTAGTGAATAATATATGAATCTTTAGTAGAAAAGTCAGCAATTAATTTAGTTTGATTCTTTCCGTAAGGTTTTTTATTTTCCGCACAAAAAGGTAGTTCATTGTGCGATTCGAGCAAATTTGAGGGATATTCTAAATTAACTTCATACACATAACCATCATTTGAATTATTATCTATCCGATTTGGATCCAGATTTAGCTCATCACTTGATAACCATCTGAATCCTCCATATGGAAGATATTCGGACATAGCCCAACCGTAAAGGTTATAGGCATCTAGGTGCATTAAAAATTCTGATGGTTTCTCTTTATTGAAATCCTCTAGATATTTATTGTTTGCTTTTGAATACCTTTTGCTACATTGTACAATCCTCCCAAGTATACCTTTTTTAAGGAAATTATACATATCAGTTAACAACTCCAATTCTATACTTGAGGAGCAGTATATCACTGGCTATATATTCCCTTACAAACTTTTCGAAAATTTTAATACATGAGTTAGTAATAGAACGTCTGTTTTTAAATACAACTCCATGTAGTCTTGTAAAGTTTTGCAATCAAATGTGTGCCAAATTTTTTTTGCATGCTCATAATCTATTGGTAAGTGTGTTGAAAAAGTCTTCCCTCGCTGGAAGTTGACTATCATTTAATTTTTCAAAAGAATTGAGATAGTTGTAAGGGAAAACACCCTTCCTTCTAACCAGATCAAACTCTATTTTTGATGTAAATTGCTCTTTAATTGTACAGAAATCGTTATCCGTAAGATTATTGACTAAAGTTTCTTAGCTTTCGGGCATAAAACGTAAGATGTCTAGAAATCTAAGTTCAAGATTGAAATCGTCATTCATTTTTGCATATGTTGATAAAGATATGTAACGTTCTTTATTTAGCGGAAGCACTTTTATCTTGTCAGACTTTTCTCCTAACTCTTTAACAAAAAGATGTGAGTCATAAGACGAATAATTATGAAAATAAATAGGGATAAATTGTGGTTGTTGAAATTTTAAGTTGCACATATTATGAGCTGCACCTCTAAATTTGCCAGTTACATGATAATGATCCCTTACGCAATCACTACCTAAAAATGTATCACATATGTGGCAATTTACAGCATTTCGAAAACTGAATATTTCTGAACGGGATAAAGAATCCATTTGTGTCTTGCTCATTAAATAATTCGTATACATATCTTCACAATCCTTAACTAAATAAGCAAACAATTTTTCTGCAGCGCCCCTACCAGTATAGATTCTAAACTTATCTATATTATGGTTAATATACGTAATATTATAACTAAAAGCACAGTGAATATGCTTTTTAGTTAAATTATTTTTTTTACTTACTCTACATTGGATGTCCTCAAGTATGCACTCAAAATCTTCACACACGACAAAAGGCACATCCATCTGTCGTTGGTGGTCCTTAAATTTAAGTGTAGCGTTGTTATGGGATGGTAGCTGGGCTACAATTTTACCACACTCCGCTTTGTGTTGCTCCATGATCCTATCACTGCGAGTAAATTGCAGACATACATTACACAATTTAAGAGTGTGTTCATGTTTTGTCGTTTGACCTCTTAATAATCTGAAAAAAAAATTTAAATTAAATCATTTATAATAAATATTATAAAAAGTTACCTTACATTTATATATATATATATTTATATTCACTAGTACTGGACACTTTTACCTTACCTAGACATATTTTCTATTAGAACGTAATGATGACCAACGATATTTTCCAACAACAATAAGTTGATATGATTACATTTTTACTCCTTTGTAATATAATACGGACCAACAACTACATTATTTTCCTCATCATAACCAAATGCGTTTACGCTGATTCCACTATTCCGCTTCTCAAATATTTTAATATCTTTTAAAGATATTGGAAATATTAAATTTTAAAATCTAGCGTTAGACCATTTTGGGTAGAAATGATGTCAGCAGTTATGTCATGAATATTGTATGAGCTACATCGCTGTTTACTCTTTATTTGAGAAGTATCTATTGCGGCGATTAGACACCACTTGAAACAATATTGATCGGTGTTTTCTACATTGATGCAAGCTTTTCTTTTTTGAAGTTTTTCTGGTAAACTCATCCAGTTTGCTCCTTCAACTAGAGAAGCCTTATTAATACTTAGCTCTGCTCGGATTATGCGTATCAAAGTCCAACCAGAGTCCTTCTCTTGGAATTCAGTCACTTTATTTTGAATTTCAAAAATTTGGTTAGAAAATACTTCATATATTTCATCTCCTCTGGTCTGCCACAATACTCATATTCTTCCACAATACTCATATTAAATTTTATTACAGTGTGGCTTAGTAAATGACTTTCAAGCATCTCTATGAAAATTGATTCATTTTCACCAATGAAATCTTCTAGTAAAAGTTCATCTCTTTTATTATTTAATCCATACGTTACAATATTATTTTTGAACGCTTTGCTTATGGTGTAAAATTTCATATTATCTTCATGTCTTCCTTGAGTTTTTTCATCAATGCTGGTATTATTTATTAAATTACCTCCATAAGCATCCGCTCCTTGAAGTTTTCCTTGTTGTTGTTGTTGTGGTTGATATTGTAGTTGTTGATGTTCATAAATATTTGTGTACCATGCATGGAGATAGAGATTTGTTGCCAATACATTTGTTTTTGTTGTTGTTGTAGTTGATATTGCAATTGTTGGTCAGTATTTGGGTACCATTGCATGGCCTTAGGAGTTTGTAATCCCAATACATTTGTAATTGTTGTTGTTGAGGATATTGATATTGTTGTTCTTGTTGTTTTTGTTGTTATTGTTGTTGTTCTTGAGGATATATATATATATATATATATATATATGTATATATATATATTGGTCCTCAACATCATGATTTTGGATCCAAGAAACAGTTTTGGTATTTATATATCTTTTTGCACATATTACATTTATATACCATTTTAATAATTTATAGAATGTATTGTATTTTCTAAGATTTTATATGATGATGATGCACTTGCTAGATACAATGCTGTACTTGCTGCTAGATTAGAGAACGTCTCAATTTACAACATACATATATATGTATACACAAAACTGCTGTTCATTAATTTATTTACATATACATACATATGTATGTAGTAAGTAAGTATGTATGTATATAAGTGTGCATGGTTTGTTTGACAAATGTCAGCTTCTTTACACAAAAAAAAAATAAATAAATAAAACTAAATAAAACCAACAACAAAAACATTAATATCTTACCAGCATACATAATTTCTTTCTATAAATACCCTTCCAGCTCCATCAGATAAAAAGAATATTACAAAAAAACAAATGCCGATACGACTATGATATTTTGTAACATCGCAACAGTGTGTACTAGTGCCAACGTTTGTCATTTTTGAAATTTTTTCTTGTTGTGTGGTATTGCTTTCCCTATAAAAAAAACATAACGTGAAAGACGTTGCACATATTTTAAAAAATGATTATAACACAAGAAATGCCAGATGTGTACTCGACATTACACACTCGTTTTTTTATATACGTATACAACTACTTACCCATCTGCCAACGCTAAAGTTATTGTAAAAACATACACAAATACACATGCATGCGCATTCCTTTGACAATCCTAAATATCTTACACTTCAATTTCTCCAACCTTCAAGTAAATTCGTTGCTCATAAATTAAATATTTTATTTTATCTCTTCAAACTCTTTAAAGACAGGAAATAGGAAAATCAAACTAAATAGAACCAACAACAAAAAACATTCATAGATTTCAAACAAGGATACATAAGGTCTTCTAAAATAACCTTCCATGTCCACCAGCTAAAAAGAAAAAAAAATGCTGCAACCACTTGACAAACAAAAAAAGTCACACTTCAATTCAAAACTAAAACAAAAACAAACGTCCAAAGCATGTGTATCAATGAAAATAAACTAAAAATATGTACATCAACCGACCAACATCAACAAACCATCGAATACCCTCGTCACTTCACACCTTTGGTTAAAACGAAAATCTAAAACATACATACAAAGCATGCGTGCCAACGAAAATAACCTACGAATATGTCCATCAACCGACCGACATCTACAAACCATCGAGTAGCCTCGTCACTTCACACCTTTGGTTAAAACAAAAACCTAAAACATACATACAAAGCATGCGTGCCAACGAATATAAACTACGAATATGTACATCAACCGACCGACATCTACAAACCATCGAGTACCCTCCTCACTTCACACCTTTGGTTAAAACAAAAATCTAAAACATATATACAAAGCATGCGTGCCAACGAAAATAAACTACGAATATGTACATGAACCGACCGACATCTACAAACTATCGAGTAGCCTCGTCACTTCACACCTTTGGTTAAAACAAAAATCTAAAACATACATACAAAGCATGCGTGCCAACGAAAATAAACTACGAATATGTACATCAACCAACCGACATCTACAAACCATCGAGTACCCTCGTCACTTCACACCTTTGGTTAAAACAAAAATCCAAAATATACATACAAAGCATGCGTGCCAACGAAAATAAACTACGAATATGTACATCAACCGACCGACATCTACAAACCATTTGACATTATTTAAATATTTTCCCATAAATTACAAAATTTTTGACGTTAATTACCCAAATTTGACAACTTTTATTGCCATAGAACCGCCAGTATCTAACTACTTATATATACTACTTATATACATATATATATATATTTCTTTTTTATTTATCCAAGAATTATGTTGATTAGTAAATCATAACCAATCAACATACGCCTTCTTCCCCTAGTTCTAAGAACTTTTCCAACTATTTGAATATCTAGGGTTATCATAATATCCTTCTAATATGAATGTAGCTGGGTATGTATTTTGAACTCTTTTATTCGTAAAAATGTCTGTGGTCCAATTTGGTGTATATCCTTTTTCAAAAACATATTTATATTTACCTATGCGCACATGATCTCCACCATTGAACTTTGATAATTTAAAAATTTTTAAACGGTTATATACCGTATTTAATATTTTTTTTGCATTTGTAGAGTTATCTTAAATCGGTGACATTTTGATGGTATAATCGATTAAAGCTAAACTCTTTCCATATCATTCCTTTTAATGTTCCATTAAATCGTTTTACTATTGATGCTTTCATATTGCTATATGTTGAGTTGTGATTAATATTGTATTTTTTCATCAATTTTCCAAAGTGTTTATTGAAAAACTTTTTACCTTCATCTGTTTGCAAGTTTTTGGCTACTCGTCCCAGTTGAAAAATATTCTGCATAGCCTGGCTTGTTTCCTATGCAGTCTTTCTTTTCAAGGGTACTGCCCAAGCATATTTTGAAAATGTATCAATTACTGTCAGCAAAAATCGAAAATCTCTATTTTTTGTAGAATAGTTCCCCATTTCAACTAAACAAGCTTCATAAAGATCATCTATTCCTTTCATAACAACTCTTCGACGTGTAAAATTTTTTGTGCTTGCTAATGCAGTTCATTTGCTTAAATTCTTTTTGAAGTCATTATTTAACGTATTTTGAAATTTAAGGGATAAGTTGATTCCAGTGTGATTTAATTTAAGTACTGTCGATCACCATATTTCTTACATACCCATAAATTAACTCATTTATCTTTCTAATTTCGTTTAAAAAAAAATTTCATGCTTGAAATTTTTTCCTGAATTTCATTGAGTTTTTGACTTAAGCGCATGTTGATTTCATCTCGAATCTCTTGAATTTGACTTCGCAGAAACAACTTATTTACAACGTCGTTTTCCTTCAAAGTTTTGCCAAATTTTTTATTCTTTTGTTATCATAACAACGCACAGCAGCTTAGGCATATTTTTCACAAAAACAGTACCACTTGTATCATTAAGATAGTGCCCGAACTTATCGATGGACAGGATTTATGCAGATAAATATTATTCTATAACGTTTGCTTCATATTATTCTTCGATAATTGAGACAATTTCGTTATTGTGATTAGTATGACCTGCAGATTGTGATGCTAGCAATAGCCTAAGGATATCTACTAACTCATAAGGATCGTCTTAGTATATATAGTTAGGTTTGTATGTGTTTAGTTGCATCAAACCTTCACCCTTGTAAGGACTTTTCAATGTATGTAGTGATGATGAAGTTGATGAGTTCTTTTCACTCTCTTTCTTAAACAATTTACTGATAATGTGCTTATAATTATATGGTCTCGTTCCTTTGACTTGATCATCAGCTCTATATTCTCTTTTGTATACATTTGTGCTTACAAAATTTTTTTCTATGTATCTTATTTATGTTTATCGTAATGTTTTGGTATTTTTTTGACTCAGTAAAGAAAATAAACCTGATGTAAAAGCCCATAATTGATTTCCAATCACTATTTTATTTTCAGTAAGTTTAATACGACTATTGCCAAACTTCCATCCATTATTTACATCTTTATACTATGTCAGGATAACACTTATTATTATCTAAATTGTCTATATTCCGATTGAGAGTAGAAATCATCATTGTCATCATCGTCATCATCATCAGTATCACCTTTATCAAGCTTATTTGCATTTCGATCACTAAGTGAGATAATTTTATTGTATAATGTTTCTTCAACAATCTTCTTTGGAGTATTTGTTTCTAACTTAACTGATTGTTCGTGGAATGGAAAATTTGATTTTTTACAAACTTTTGTTGGAAATTCATCTTTTTTTGCTTTAATATTCCTTTTATTATTTTTAGAATTGTTCAAAAATTCTGTTAAAGGATCTATTATGGGTTTTAATGTATCTTTGAATTGCTCACGTGTATCTGATTCATCAAATTTTATACTACGAAATTTTTTTTTAAAACATTTTTTGTCTTTATTAGCTCTTTTAAAACTATTTCATCCATTTTAAACTTTTAGGCATTAGATCAGGTATCAGCTATTATATCAGCTATATGCTTTCAGATCAGGTATCACTTATCAGATCATTTATCACTTATCAGATCAGGTATAAGATGAGGTATCAGATCAGGTATCGGGGTATCAGATCAGGTACGATAAAAACTTTGGAAAATAAGATGATGTATGTTAAGTTATCGATTATAAATACATACAACACGAATGTAATGGAAACCCTAATACAATTTTTGTGCAAATGTCAATATATGAAGAATATCTGATAAATACTTTTTTAACTGTATCAAATACTTTTAGCATTAATCACATGAATTATTAATAAAGTGACCTTTGAATTTAAAACATCCTAACAGAGGTTATGGGCCCAGTCTTCACGAGGACTGAAAATTGAATTAAAGTTTTAAAATAATTATAACTTTGAAGGATGTCTGGATCTGTGGCGCAAATTGAAAAGTTGTCTGGTGATAATTATGGTACATGGGCTATCCAAATGAAGAGTCTATTGGTGACTCAAGATTTATGGTCTGTGATTATATCACCATGTAAGACAGGTGCGTCAGTGGATGAAAAAGCAGCATGGACTGTGACGGATCAAAAGGCTTTGGCTACAATAATTTTAAGTGTCAAACCATCGGAGCTATTGCACATTAAGAAGTGTACTACAGCAAATTCTGCTTGGATGGCCTTGTCTCGTTTGTACCAAGCGAAGGGTCCTGCCAGGAAGGTTAACTTGTTTAAAAAATTAGTTCGTTTCCATTTTAAATACGAAGAAAAATTTGCCGAGCAAATTAACAGATTTTGCAGCATTATCGATGACCTCAAGGAGATAGATGTTGAAATTACAGATGACATGCAAAGCATTTTATTCCTATGCAGTTTGCCGGAACAGATGGAGAACTTTGTAGTAGCTGTTGAAGCTCAAGATGTACTGCCAAAGCTCGAAAAACTTAAGGTGAAAGTTCTGGAAGAAGAGCATAGGAAAGCTGAGAGACAAGAAAAGGTCGACAACGTATTTGCTGTTAAAACTAGTGCTAAGGTTTCTAGGAATAGTAGACAGCAAACTCAACACAGTGAAAAAACTGATGTACATCGTCGTACCAAGAATTTGAGATGCTACAATTGCGGAAAAAAGGGGCACATAAAATCTCAGTGCAAAGATGTTAGCAACAAGTATGCGGCAGTAGCGTTTCTTGCAAATAATTCCGAATTCAGTAACACTGAAAAGAGCTGGATTCTGGACAGTGGGGCATCTTCACATATGTGCAAAGATTATTTTGCATTTACAAATGTAAAATCCATACAACAAGAAGTAATGTTAGCAACAGGTAAGAGCGTAATTGCCAGAGGCCTCGGCAATGTCAAACTGGAATCAAAATATACCAGCATCACACTAAATAATGTTTTGTTCATACCACAACTACACACAAACATTCTGTCAGTGAGTAAAATTTTAAGTAAAGGCCTCACAGTAAACTTTGCCGGTAATAAGGCAGTTATTATGAAAGATGGCAACCATATATTTGAGGCGAATTTAAAAAATGACATATTCTTTGCAAATGTCATGTATAAGGAAAAAGTAATGGCAATAAATGAAAATAAATTAACAAAATGCCAAATTTGGCATTCTCGTTTCGGCCACTTAAATTATAAAGATTTAGAAAATTTGGAAAAAAAAATAACATAGTTGACGGGATAAATGTAAATTTTCAAAATATAAGTCCGTGCAAAATTTGTAGCTTGTGTAAAATTACACGCAAACCGTTTAAAACGTATACTCATATACGAACAAAAAGTTTGTTGGAAGTTGTCCATACAGATATCTGTGGACCAATACGAGTGAGTTCATTGGGAGGTTCCGTTTATTTTATGACACTCATAGACGATTTCTCCAGGTACATCGCCGTATACTTTCTAAAGAGAAAATCCGATGCGCTCAGCGTGTTTAAAAAATATAAAGAAATGTGTGAAACGCAAACTGGCTGTAAAATTAAAAATCTACGAAGCGACAACGGGAAGGAGTACGTTAACAATGAGTTCCAAAAATTTTTAGATGATCATGGTATTAGACGACAAACAAGTGTAAGTTATACTCCCCAACAAAATGGTGTGGCAGAGCGGGCAAATAGAACGCTGACGGAGATGTCGAGATGCATGCTTGAAGAAAGTAAAGTTCCCAGATTTTTGTGGGCTGAAGCTATTAATACGGCAGTTTATATACGGAACCGCTGCCCAACTAAATTACTCCCAAACGTCACACCATTTGAGTTGTGGTACGGCAGACGGCCCAACGTCAAATATTTCCGCAGATTTGGTTGTAGTGCAGTCGTACTTGATAAGAAAGTTAAAGCAAAATTTCATCCAAAAGGTAAACCCTGTATATTTGTGGGTTATTCAGAAGAAGCAAAGGCCTACAGGCTTTATAGTAAGACGGAAAAATCTATTGTAGTAGCAAGAGATATAGTTTTTCTGGAGAATGATTTTGATGAACAAGAAGAAGAAGTTTCAAGTAATGGTTCTGATATATTTACAATGGAACTGCGTAAAAATAACAACATGAAACAAAATGACGAAAATACATCTGGTGAGGAATGTGCTGAAGAAAAGTTTGATGAGAGTGGGGAAACTGAAAGTGCTGGTGACAATGCTATACAAAGCGGGGAAAGTGCTGAAGAGAAAGTGCATGACTGTGGGGAAGCAGATAGTTCTGGTGACAATGGGATCAAAAGCGGTTCAACAAACGACAGTGAAGACGAAAGCAGCAAAAACGATGAATTCGAGAGCATGGATGAAATGAGTGATTATAATGACACTGAAAGTCCTAGTGTCGGTCGTGGTAGGCCAAAAATTGTTCGAACTGGGAGACCAGGTAGGCCAAAAAAAGTATATAGTTCTGCTAATACATTGCAAATTAACAAAAACTGCCCATGGATACCCTTGAGTGTTGATCAAGCGTTAAATGGTGAATATTCTAACGAGTGGTTAAACGCAATGCAGAAGGAATATACATCCCTTTTAAATAAAAACACATGGACACTAACTAGTTTGCCAAAAGGTCATAAACCTATTGGGTCTAAGTGGGTGTTTAGTTTAAAAAGGGGCAAAAATGGTGAGGTTGAAAAGTTTAAAGCTAGGCTAGTAGCCAAAGGGTGTTCCCAAAAATATGGCGTAAATTATAAAGAAACATTTTCTCCCGTTCTAAAATATTCCACCATACGCTTATTACTAGCATTAGCGGTGGAAAATAATATGTACTTACACCAAATGGATGTATGTACTGCTTATTTAAATGGCGAATTAAGTGATGAAGTATACATGCATCAACCGGAACATTTTGTAGACGCTAAAAATCCCGAATTTGTCTTAAAACTAAAGAAAGCCATATATGGTTTAAAGCAGGCAGGCAGGGAGTGGAATTTTAAATTAGATGAGGTATTAACAACTATTGGCTTTAAGTCCTGCGTAAGTGAGCCTTGCCTGTACAAAAGCAATATAAATGGTTGTGTTGATTTGATTGGAATCTATGTAGATGATATCATCATAGCTAGCAAATCTATCGATAACGTAAATGCAATAAAACAGAAAATATTAAACAATTTTGAATGCATTGATAAAGGTCCGCTACAATTTTTTTTGGGTATGCAGATAGAACGAGATGGTGATTTGGGAGATATTTACTTACACCAAAAACAATATATTAAGGATCTACTACAGCGTAATATGTTAGAAAAATGCAGATCATCATCAACACCATTGGACTCAGGATTACAAGTTTATTGCAAAAATAAAGACTGCGATAAAGTCGATCCAAAGAATTACCAAGGAATGGTAGGAGAATTAATGTACCTAGGAATATCTACCAGACCTGACATTATCCACTCAATTTCTAAGCTTGCGCAGTGTAATAAAAGCCCTCATAAAGAACATCTAGCGGGATTAAAGCATATTATGAGATACCTATCGAGTACAATTGAATTTAAGCTCCATTATCGTAAAACTGGAAAACCCATTGAGGGGTTTGTCGACGCAGATTGGGGCAGCAATGCAATAGACCGGAAGTCGTATACAGGCTTATATATGTTATCTGGTTGCAGTTTTACGTGGGAATCGAAAAAGCAGAGGTGTGTAGCCTTGAGTAGCACTGAAGCCGAATACGTAGCTTTGGCGGTAGCAGCAAGAGAGGCGCTGTACTTACGCTCACTCACTTCTGAAATTGGTTTGAACGATTTTAAAAGCGCAACCGTTATCAACAGTGACAACTTAAGTGCCCAACAGATAGCGAAAAATCCAACGCATCATGCAGCAAGTAAACACATTTATATTAAATACCATTTTATAAGAAACTTGTTGAAAGAAAACATTATTAATCTTAAGTATGTAAATACTAATGACATGATAGCAGACATACTAACAAAAAATTTATCGAAAGTAAAACATTTACATTTTGCACAGCTAATGGGATTTAAAGTTGTTGCAAGTGAATAAAATTATTTTTCGTTGTAAACATTATATTCGTGTTGAGCGGTGGTATGTTAAGTTATCGATTATAAATACATACAACACGAATGTAATGGAAACCCTAATACAATTTTTGTGCAAATGTCAATATATGAAGAATATCTGATAAATACTTTTTTAACTGTATCAAATACTTTTAGCATTAATCACATGAATTATTAATAAAGTGACCTTTGAATTTAAAACATCCTAACAATGTTTTATGTGTAAACCAAATTAAGTACTAATGTTTTACTTTTATGTAGAGTGATTTATATCGTTATAAAATAGTCTAATTGTTTTCTATAGCGACTATTGCTTAAGTCATTATCTTTGCTTATCATCAAAAATCCATATTTGTCCTTACAAAACTCTCGACAAATTTCATGAACTTTTCATTACTCATGTCGCTGGCAACATGATCGCTATAAACGTGCTTCATGCTTGTTATTAAGTGATTGGGAATTCTCGTCTACTTATTCTACTTGTGTCAAACTTAACACAAGTAGAATGAATCAACATCTTTATATCGTTAAATGCAAAAATATGCTCGTATATTATTTTGGTTGTTGCATGCAACATCATCAAAGATCATAATTGAATTGGGTTTCGCTTCGTCAGGAGGAATGGCTGTTTCATTATCTGTAAACGTCATCCCCTTAATTGGTGAAATAAATTGCTTTATGTATTCATATTTCGGCTGCTTAAGGGATTTTGAATACAACTAGATGTTTTTAAATTTGAGTTTATTAGGACTTTCCAGCAAGCTAACCATATTATAAGTCTTTCCATAATTTGATGGTCCAAATAGTAGAGCACGAGTAAGAGTTACCTATGTTTTATTTTAGACCACATATTTGATAAAATATGAATATTGCGAATCACAATATTTTTATGTTCTTTTACTATTTGAATTTTTATAACTAATTACACATCTTAAATGTAACTTTTATTATAGAAGAAAAATTAAATAAGATGCTTATACATTATAACAAAATGTTTACTTATAAAAACCCAGTAGTTGGAAAAGCTTTAGTGAATAGCGTCATCAACTCTCTACCTGTTTAACTACATCTTCCTGGATAGCAGTTTTGTTAACCCGGAACAAAATTACAAAACCGTTTAGACCGCTGTGATGAAGGAATAAATTTATTAAATGCTGCATGTAAAAATCACGACATTGCTTATTCCAAAACAAATGATTTAAATAGTAGACATCAAGCTGATAAAATTCTTAAAAATAAAGTTTGGGAACGAGTTCTTTCAAAGGATAGCATTCTTGCAGAAAAATCGTTTGCGTATATGGTTATTAACGCAATGAAAGCCAAAAGAAAATTTGGTATGAGATTAAAAATGAAAGTTGCAAAAAGTGAACAAAATGGAAAAAAGCTGTTCAGTGAATCAATTAAAACAAAAATATTGAAGAAGGAAAAATCTCAAGACATTACGTCTGTCATTAGGATTGCACGTAAGGTTATCAACAAGTCTTTAAAGAGGAAGAAGCAAGTTGTTCCAAAAATTGGTGGCTTCTTACCTTTGGTACATATTCTTACTACTCTGAGTGCAATTGGTAGTCTTTCTACTGGTGGGACAGCTATTTAAAAGCAATAAATGCAGACAAGAATAATAAAAAAAACAACTTGATGAAGCAACTAGGCATAATAAAACAATGGAAGCAGTTGCAATGGTGAAAAATGTCAAGAAAAAAAAAACTAATTTTTCGTAAAGCTGCCTAATAAACACCTATTTGATGTTGATCTGGGAAACTTTTCAACAAACATTCCATACTTTAGAGAAGTTTTCATGTTTGATACACTACCAAAACGATCTAGAAAAAGAGAATGGGGAATCATTAATTTGGATTTATCAAGAGGACCTGTAAACCATTGGGTAGCATATTATAAAAGACAATAAGACAATGCAAATATGATTATAATGTTTAAACAAGATGATCGCACGTTTATAGCAATGGTTGCTATAGAAAACAATTAGACTGTTTTATAACTTAATTTGGTTTTGCACATAATACATCTTCTTATTTCCTAAAGAGTTTATCGCACCGGATCTGATAGCTGATCTGATACCCCGATACCTGATCTGATAACTGATACCTGATCTGATACCTGATACCTGATGTGATGCCTAAAAGTTTAAAATGGATGAAAAAATTTTAAAAGAGCTAATAAAGACAAAAAATATTTTAAAGAAAATATTTCGTAGTATAAAAGTTGATGAATCAGATACACATGAGCAATTCAAAGATACATTTAAACCCATAATAGATACTTTAACAGAATTTTTGAACAGTTCTAAAAGTAATAAAAAAGTATTAAAACAGAAAAAGATGAATTTAAAACAATGATGATGATGATGACATCGATGATTTTTACTCTCCATCGGAAAATAGACAATTCATATAATAATAAGTGTTATACTGACCTAGCATACAGATTTTAATAATGGATGGAAGTTTAAGAATAGTAGTATTAAACTTACTGAAGATAAAATATTGATTGGAAGTCAAATATGGGATTTAACACGAGGTTTATTTTCTTTACTGTGTCATAAAATACCAAAACATTACGATTAACATGAATAAGATATATTTAAAAAAAATTTACAAGCACAAATGCATACAAAAGGAAATATAGAGGTGATGACCAAATCAAAGGAACGAGAGCATATAAATATAAGCATATTATCAGTAAATTGTTTAAGAAAGAGAGTGGAAAGAACTCATCAACTTCATCATCACTACATACAATGAAAAGTCCTTACAAGGGTGAAGGTTTGATGCAACTAAACACATACAAACCTAACTATATATACTGGGACGATCATAATGAGTTAGTAGATTGCCTTAGGCTATTGCTAGCATCACAATCAGCAGGTCATACTAATCACAATAACGAAATTGTCTAAATGTTTGAAGAATAATATGAAGCAAACGTTATAGAATAATATTTATCTGCATAAATCATGTCCAGCGATAAGTTTATGTACTATCTTAATGGCACAAGTGGTACTGTTTTTGTTAAAAATATTCCTAAGCTGCTGGGCCTTGTTATGGATACAACTAATAACATTGACGTTGAAAACAAAAGAATCAAAAATGTGGCAAAAGCTTTGAAGGAAAACGACGTTGTTAATAAATTTTTTCTGCAAAGGCAAATTTAAGAGATTCGTGATAAATAGACATTCGCTTAAGTCAAAAACTCAATGAAATTCAGGAAAAAATTTTAAGCATGAAATTATTTTTAAAACGAAATAAGAAAGATAAATGAGTTAATTTATGGGTATGTAAGATATATGGTGGCCGACATTACTTAAATTAAGTCACACTGAACTCAACTTATCCCTTAAAATCCAAAATACGTTAAATAATGACTTCAAAAAAAATTAAGCAAATGAACTGCATTAGCAAGGACAAAAAATTTTACACGTCGAAGAATTGTTATGAAAGGAATAGATGATCTTTATCAAGCTAGTTTAGTTGAAATTGGGAACTATTCTAAAGAAAATAGAATTTATCGGTTTTTGCTTGCAAAGAAAGACTGCATAGGAAACAAGCCAGAATATGCAGAATATTTTTCAACTGGGACGAGTAGCCAAAAACTTGCAAACAGACGATGGTAAAGAGTTTTTCAATAAAGATTTTGGAAAACTGATGAAAAAATACAATATTAATCACAACTCAACATACAGCAGAATGAAAACACCAATAGTAAAACGATTTAATAGAACATTAAAAAGAAATGAAATTATTATGGGTTGTATAACTGGGTCGATATTTACAAAGACTTGATTAATACATATAATAGAAAAATTCATCGTACCATTAAAATTTCACCGATTCAAGTTAACTCTATAAATGCGATAAAATTATTAAATACCGTATTTAAAATTTTTAAAGTATCAAAGTTCAATGGTGGAGATCATGAGCGCATAGGTAAACATAAATATATTTTTGAAAAAGGATATACACCAAATTGGACCACAGAAATTTTCACGATTAAAAGAGTTCAAACTACATATCCAGCTACATTCATATTAGAAGGCTATCGTGATAACCCTATTAAAGGTGTATTCTACGGTGGAGAACTTTCAAAAACTAAATATCCAAATACATATTTAGTTGGAAAAGTTCTCAGAACTAGAGGAAAGAAGGCATATGTTAAATGGTTACGATTTACTAATCAACATAATTCTTGGATCAATTAAAATTAAATATTGTAATTAAGTTTATATATATACATATATATATATATATATATATATATATATATATATATGTATATATAAGTCTATATTTGTATCTAATATATTTAATAAAATATAATTATGTAAAAATTCCTTTCTAATACAAAGTTTTGTGTTTAATTTCATTTATTTGTAATCAGACAAGCATAATGTCAATAACACTTACTCTTATCTCATCTGAATTATCTGCTAATGACTTTCCTCTTCTTCGTTTGGATGGTGAATATGAATGTGCTCTTAATGATTTTCATTCATATAATAGCATTCTTAATGTAGATGATTATAACAATATATTTCATATTGGTGAACATGTAATTATAATACCAATAGGATCTTATGAATTGAATGATAAAGTTGATTATATTAAACATCACTATAAGCAGTATTGTCTGGAATATAAAATTGATATAGAAGCTAATAACAATTCAATGCAAGTCAGAGTTAATAGCACTAAAGATCCCATATACTTTAACAAGGATAACACAATTGGATTCAATAAGAAAATTCTAGGTCCTAACTAAGACCATTACTCAGATCTACCAGTCAATATTATCATCATGAATATCTTGCATGTTGAATGTAGTATAGTCGTTTACACCTACACGAATAACTCACAAGCACAGACATGAAATGAATTTTTTTTCTAGTTAACTGCCAAGAGATAAAATCCCTGACTCTACGCGCAGTTGATCAGAACGGTGATTTAGGTAATTTCCGAGAATTGGATACACTTATAAAACACTCTTGCAAGCCACACTACAATTAAAGAGATCATTAAATAAAAAAAAATTGACAAAACGAAATTAAAAAATGTTGAAGTCTCTTAATTTAAAGTTGACAAAGAAATGAGTTACATACTAGATGTTCTTGAAAAACCTCAATCAGACGAGAGTATAATTAAAAAGAACTACACACATATTCACCGTTCCTACAATCCTTCAACAATAATTATGAGATTCGAGTTTCAATATAAAATCAAGATTTATATGTGCTACCCTGCGAAAGCTACATATATGCCGAAGGAAGTGTTGTGGATGATAATAACATGAAAATAAATCTGAAATTACAAAATAACTTTTCGATATGAGCTTAATGGCATATAAATTGATCATACAAGATATTTAGCGATTGCCACTGAAACATTTTTTAGGTTTTTCTGAAGACTATAATAAACTTATAGCAGTAAACATGAATTAGTTCTCTTACACAGTAAGAACGATGAAAAACTCGTATACTCAACTTTTGCTAATGACAAACCAAAAATAAGTATCTCAAACATCTCATGGAGAATTCCACATGTAAAATTATCCTATCTCAACAAATTGAATATGATTAAAATTATTAATAGTGGTGCTTCTATACCAATAGCATTTCGCAGTTAAGATTATCACATTAATCCTTAACTAAATACAGGAACTAGCTATCTGGAATGTTAAATTGGCTGCAAATAGAGAATGACCCCGTTTTGTGTTGATTGCTTTTCAACAAGAAAATAAATTTGTTTACTGTAATCTAAGCAATTTAAAAGTGAATTTAAATTCCGAATCGTACCCATATGATGATCTAAATATTAAATTTAAAAACGATCGGTATACCATCATATATGATATGTATCTACGGTCTCATCAAAGATACTACATGAGGGAATCATAACCGCTTCTAACTGCTCAAGAATTTACAAATAGTGTGCCGATAGTGGTAGTAGATGTCAGTCACCAAAACGAAGCCCTTTTTAACGGTCTTGTTGATATAAACATTTAAACTGAAATGAACTCCAACATTCCTACCGATACATCAGCTTTTTGCATTCTTATCCACAATTGCATAATAGGATATATACTCTTAAAATGTATGTAAATTAATGTTTTTTTTTGACACATGTTTTTTATTTATTGTATCTTCCATATATGAACTAACAATAAGTATTCAAATCTTAAATATTCTTAGTAGGCCCAACCAATGTCGGTCATAACTAAGTGATAGTTATTAATAATACATAAGTAGTGATAAAAAAAAGTATTTCAAGCAGCTTCATCTGGAGTGTTTAGTATTAAGGCCCTAGTATCTCACTTTTTTACGCGGATGTGTCCAGTAAAGTTCAAAATATTACGATCAAGCGGTTTAGGATGTGACTCGAGTTTTGTTAGATATTTGCCTGCGTATTTTGCAATTTCTTCAGTCACTAGTGGCATATTTAAATCGCGATGTATATTTGAATTTTTGATGAACCATGGGGCCGATGTTATCAACCGAAAAAATTTATTTTGTCTTCGTTGGATTTTATCAACATTTGACGCAGTGCCCATAGCTGAATTCCATAGCACCATATTGGCTTTAAAAGCGACTTGTATATTAAAAGTTTGCAGTCTAGGCTGAGTGTTGAATATCTGCCAATCAGCCATGTACCTGAGATAATTTTAGTTTCATTTGATTTAACTTAGAGTCAATGTGATGTTTCCATGTAAGCCGTAGATCAAGGTGTATACCAAGATATTTTACATGTGAATATTGAGGAACAACTTGATTATTAATCCGAATGGGGGAACAAATATCGCTTCGTAAGGTAAATGTTATTTGAACACACTTTTGTTCATTTACCTTAATTCTCCATAAGTTTAACCATAGTTCCATGTGGCTAATGTGTTCCTGGAGTTTGCGGGATGCCTCATCAGTGTTATCGCGCATACTAAGGCAGGCTGTCTCGTCGGCAAATGTAGAAGTGTGGATAGTTCTGCTCACAGGTATATCACAAGTATAAATCAAATATATATATAATGGCCCCAGTGTACTCCTCTGTGGCACACTGGATGAGATAGTTTCAGGCATACTCATAAAGTGTCCTTCCATAGCTGTAAATTTACGGGCAAGAATGTAACTTTGCAATATATTTAGAGTGTTTGTATACAAGTATGTCTTCAATTTCAAAATCAGGCCTTCATGCAACACTTTATCAAATTCCTGAGAAACATTAATAAACAGGGAAGAACAATACTTCTTTTCCTCAAATGTTTTTGTTATAAATTGAACCAATCTATGCATTTGCTCAATAGTGCTATGCTGGCATCTAACACCAATTTGATGGTCCAGGATGCACCCATTATCAGTTAAAATTGAAGACAATTTTCTCATGAGTAGCTTTTCAAAAAGCTTTGAAATTTTTGACAGTAAGCTTATTGGCCTATGTGACTCAGCCTTTGTAAGATCTTTACCCGACTTTGGAATCATTTTAACCTTGGAAAGCTTCCAGCAGTGTGGATAATACTCCAGTCGTAAAATTGCATTGAAAATTAATAATATGATTTTAATTGCAGTACGAGGTAAATTAATCAGCATCTGGTAGTTCGGTGATAAGTTTTTGTACATCACACGACTTAAATATTAATGGTCGAGGGGGTAGCACAACTACACTCGGCAAATCAGCAAAACCAGTCCATGTATTTGGGGTAAATACGTATTTTAAATGCTTATGCAAATATGTAACCTTTTTCAGTATTGCTTCTTGCCCAACCTCCTGTAGATGTGTGCAGAAGTGGATTAAACTCAACAGGTGTTTTAAACTTTTTAGCAGCGCGCCAAAAAGAGTAATTAAATGCTGGTGTGATATCAAGAACTTCCAGAAAATGTTTAAGAGATGCAGTTTTTTCAGATGCAAGCAAGTCTTGGAGTCGCTTAGTGCACTCTTTAATCTGATTTTGTGTTAAGGTGACCTGCTCTGTCGCCATAACCTTCAAACTCTTTTTTTCACTTGCGAGACGTTCAACGTATGTAGAATAAATTTTATTGAATTTTATTGCGGATCTAGGGAAGTTTCAACGTGACTTAATTCCCTAGAAATACTTTTTATGACGCCGAAATCTATACCATCAGGAATTTTTCATACGTCAGTACGCCAGTAAGTGGGCTCCCCGCTCGAAATAACATCCCATCCCATTTTTGAAAATGTGTTGAACAACGCCCTACCCATAGGCGTAATAAGACGCGAACCCCAGAACGTTTGCTTAGCATTGTAGTCGCCAGCTGCTACGAAACAAGATCCAAGCGATTTGTAGAACTTATCATACTGATCTTCGGTAACTAAAAATCTGGGAGGTGAGTAAATTGATGATATCATGAAATTAGAACAAAAATTTTCTAAAAAAATATTCGTAGCTTGCATATATTTTTAACTAACGTTGTCAAGGATATAGTGCTTAAGTTTTGACTTAATGCTCTCCCTCTAGGGTCTTTTGTATCATATATAGTGTAGCCATTAATTTTGAAACAGCTTCTCGAAGTTAAATGTGTCTCAGAAACCAACATTATATCAACATTTTTTTCCCTAAGGAAGTGCTCAACTTCATTTTTATGTTGGCGAATGCCGTTTGCGTTCCAGAAACATATTTTTAACATGCTCATGGCTTGTTAAGTAATGCTTGAAGCAGTGTTTTCTGCATTCTTAGCATTTCTTGTATCATGCTAGTCGTATTTGTTGTAAAATTATTTATAATTTGCACTAAATTATCAATGGTAGCTTCAAGGCGATTAAAACTAAAGTTTGAGTTTGTATTTGTTGAAATATTTGGCGGGGAAACATTTTGTGCGGGAATAGGATTTGTTTTAGCAGCATCGGCATACGAAACACGGGAAGTAACTGGTTGGCTCATTTGCGCAAAAGTAGCGAAGTAAGCGTTTGCTGATTGAGATGGAGCTAATTTAAGTTTTTGCACCATAGTCTGTTTGACAAAAGAGTACACAAGATAACCTCTGTAGTTAGCGGTGTGGTTACCTCCACTATTAGTGCATTTTTTTCCGCTTGATCTTTTGGTTTAGTACAACTAGCAGTATCGTGCAATTCACCGCAGATAACACACACTGTAGGTAAATTGCAGTAAGCTTTTGTATGGCCATATTCTTGGCAGTTATGACACTGCACGGGACCTGAACGCTTATGTGGCTCTTCAACTGTGATTTTTCTGTATAAAAGGTGTTTTAAGCTATAAATAGGATGAGTCTAGTTTTTTTTTCAACTGTATATCATTCGGCTCCAGTTCAACACGAAATAGGAGTTGGGGTACCTTTTTGGAGCGGATGAAATTTTTGAAGAATTCGGGCTTCGCCCACGCTTTACCACGGTTATATATCTGTCAATCCCGACTTGGACCTTGGGTTTTAGGCTGCTCTTACCTTCAGTAAAAACTTGGTTAAGTTATGACCACGAGCCCGAAGCGGATGATATCGCCGAGTTAAATGTAGAAGTACTAGGCAACGGTAATGTTAACGAATCACTAATTGGCATTAGACAAAGCGAAGTTGATCGCTGACGAAAAAGTGGCCTCGCCTCGGCCTTCTTATTTATTTTGTTATCATTAAGAGCTCTCAGTAATTCTATCAGTAGATTTTTTATTTTTATTTTTTTCATTAAGAGCTTCAGAACATACAGTAAAATATTCATTTCTGTCATTAGATTTCACTTCACAGTTATTTGTTTTTGAGGTACTCATATAGAGTATTCCACAAGGGCACTTTGTTTGTTTGTTTGTTTTTTTGTTTGCGGTTTATTTTTGTTTTTGTTATTTATGACTATGTAAAAAAATATTAGCAACGCAAATAAACCTTATTTATCAATAACAATATGTATTCCGAATATTTTTCGTTTGATTTTTTTTGTTTAGTATGAAACAAAAATTCCGCTAAATCGACTGTTCACTATGAATTTACAACAAGAACTGAATTATAATAATAATATGTAATGTGTAAGAAAAATTCTGTTGTGTTGAATTTAAAAACGGATTATTCTTTTGTATATTAAAAGGGATTTATTAATAAAAACTAGTATCTTATTATTTTTACTTTACAAATTTAAACCTGGAGGGTCCCGTGGGAATCGCAGGTATGACTCTAACTTTTTGACTGCTCAAATACAAGACTATAATTACAACTAACTAATTACCACTGACTAATTACAACTGCCCTCACTAACTAATTACAACTGTCTTCAACTAACAAACTACAACTGTTCATTTGGTTTCTTAACATGAACTATTTATACCAAACTTAATCATAATTTAATATATTAATATTGTGCTTAATAGTTAATATTATTATGCTTACTTGCTAACGTACTTAATATTATTAAGCTTTGGACCCAATTACGAAATATCGCTATTGCACAATTTGTCAACGCAAAGAATTTAACAAACAACCAAGTGAATGAACTGGTTGTTGCTGCGTTAACAAATTAGTGCAATGTACGGGTACGAGGGTTGTTCAATTCTGATTCACAACATCCCTCCCCCCTTGGCGGAAGAAAATATCTAGTTATAGATATTTTCCAAAAACACTAATTGGATCAAATGCTTTTACATAGTATGTTATAATCTTAAACGTAGTTCTTATGCTATACTATAATATAATATGTAATAATACTTTTGGATGTTTTGTTTCAAATACAAACATTTTTCTTTTGCTATCATTATGTTTATTTAATTTTAGCAGCATACAATTATAGATTTTCAATATATATATTTTTTTTTAAAGATGCATAATTTAACTATGTATTTTGCCTTTGCAATTTCATTAGTTTTTTTTCGGAATAATTACTGTTTATGATTATTGCTATTATATTTTTTTTTTCAATATAAAATTATTAAGTATAAATGGTCATCAAATTTAAAGTATGTCAACATAAAGTTGTATAAAAGAATAAAAAACAAAAATATGACAACAGGTGTACATATATACGCGTGTAGGACAAATAAATACGTCGTCAGCACTTTGGTACTTCAGATTGTTGACTTCAAGCCGTACAATGTATAACTGACCTAGCTTAACTTTCCCAAAACTCATATTGCAGTTAAACATTTTTTGGTTTTTTTTGTATCATTTTCCTTTTGTCAACAATTTTGTTTAATTGCAATTACGTATTGTAGCGAGGGTTTATTCAACTAACTTTTTTTATGTTTAAACAAATTTTTAATTTTTTTTTTTATTATTATCTAAGGAAACGTTTTAGTAAGCATATTTGTGTTTTTTGTTTGTTTTAAGGTACCCGGAAATGAATTCTTTAAACAATTGGCTGCATTTGAAGTAAAAAAAGAAGTAAAATAACTAAAAATCAATGCTCTCCTTTATAAATTCATAACTAAATAGCCTGGATCGTAACTGGATGATTAATTACCATATACCTTATATTAAATGCCGTTCCTTATAGGGTTTTACTAAATTCTTATGGTAGACCTTTTCACACTTTTTTACTCTCAATTTTATGTTTACACGTGTTGGTATGTCTATAACTTCATATGGTCCTAACCATAAGGGTGAAAATTTATTTTTTCTAGTTTGATTCTTTAACCAAACCTTTTGACCTATTTTATATTCTCTGTCCTTTGAACCCTTATCATAATACTGTTTTGCTCTTAATTTTGCCCTCTCTTGGTTCTCTCTAACGATTTCATGTGAACGTTGGATTTGATATTTCAGAATTTTGCTATAATCATCCGCGTGGTATAGTGGTGTCGGGGATATTTTCAAAGAGATGGACATTTCAAATTCAAACCCAAATAACACTCTCGTCGGTGTTTGTTTTGTTGTTGAATGTTTGCTATTATTATACACATGCATGGCGTGATGAGTCCAGTCGTCCCAGTTGGTACCATCCAGGTTAACGAAATTTCTCAGAAATTCGGCCAATGGTCGATGAGCTCGTTCTAAAGCCCCATTCGCTTGTGGATGATAAGGAGTAGTTAGTAGTTTCTTTATTCTTAGCATCTTACACGTTTCCTTGAATAATCTGGATGTGAAGTTTGAACCATTATCCGTTACCAACACCTTGGGAATGAAGTATCTTGAAATTATTTCCTTAAAAAAGACTTTAGCTACAGTTGGTGCCTCTGCGTCAGTCACGGCTGCACATGCGAAAAATTTTGAAAAATCGTCTTGAAAGGTGACGATGTATTTGTTTCCCCTAGCTGATTCCGGCAACGGACCTACCAGGTCCATGAAAACTTTTTCGAAAGGCTTACTTGAAGTGCTTGTTATTACCAATGGCATTTTTTCAACTTTCGAACATTTGTTTTTCTGTCGATACATGCCGGCCCATTTATACTGATTCCTGATGCGGGAATAAGTTTTGAATGTCCCTTGGTGTCCACCCAAAGGTGTATCGTGGAATGTTTTTATAACTTTATTTATATTTTCTGCATTTGTTAAATAAACAGCCATATCTTCCTCTCCCATATCCTAATTTACCTCTGTTTGATGCATAATTTCTTCATTCACTCCAATCTGTTTGTTTTGTAATTCTCGAGCTTTTGATCTAGTTATTGCCAATACATTTATTTTCTCTATTGGAAGGCGACTGAGGGCATCAGCGTTTTGATTCGTTTTTTCTGATTTATACCGTATCTCGAAATCATATTCTAAAAGTTTTAGTCTATGGCGCCTCAACCTGCCTTCTTGATCTTTCAGATTAGCTATACCCTTGAGGGGTTTGTGGTCTGTAAAAATGGTGAAGTGTCTCTCGAGTAAATATGGCCTAAAAGTTTTTGTTGCCCATACGATGGTAAGCAACTCCTTTTCTATTGTAGAGTATCGTTTTTCTGTGACACTTAGTACTCTGCTTGCAAAATATACTGGTAAATCGCTACCAGGCTCTCCTTGAGAAAGGATAGCTCCTAGGGCTTCATTGCTAGCATCCGTAGTCAGAACAAATGGTTTCGCAAAGTCAGGGTATTGCAATAGAGGTGGATTCGAAACTGCTGCTTTTAATTTGTCCATAGCTTGCTGACACTCTGGTGTCCATTCAAATTTCACGTTCTTCCTTAGTAGTTTGTTTAGGGGTAAGGCAATTTCGGATGAGTTTGGTATAAACTTCCTGTAGTAGTTGATCAATCCTAGAAATGCTTGCAAGTCTTTGATACTTCTAGGAAGTGGAATGTTTTTTACTGCTTTCGTTTTATGGGGATCCGGTAAGACTCCATTTTCCGAACATTGGTGGCCTAGATAAACTACCCTTTGAAGGAAATGACATTTTTCGGGGTGTAATTTAAGGTTGTACCTTCTTAATATATCTAATACTCTCTTGAGCCTTAATTGGTGATCCGCTAGGTTTCTGCCGTAGATTACTATATCGTCCAGATAGACGAAACAGTCGATTCCTTGTAGACCCGTTAATATCGAGTTCATGATTCTTTGAAAAGTGGCTGGTGCCCCTGTTAATCCGAAAGGCATACGATTAAACTCAAAATGTCCCAAATTGGTGCTAAAAGCGGTTTTTTGTCTGTCCCGTGGGTCCATTAAAACTTGGTGGTATCCACTCGCTAGATCGAGGGTAGAAAAATATCGGCTGTATCCCAGTTGGTCTAGGATTTCGTCAATTCTTGGTATGGGGAAGACTTGCTTTATTGTGGCCTCGTTCAATTTTCTGAAATCTACTACTAAGCGCCATTTTTTCTCTCCGTCCTTTCCTGCCTTTTTTGGTACTAGGAGTATTGGTGAATTCCAAGGGGAAGTACTGGGAGTGATAATTCCATCTTTGACCATCTGGCCTACTTGTCTATTCACTTCATTTCGGTGGACCTCAGGTAGTCTATATTGCTTAGTATTTATTGGGGGTTGAGTAGAATCAGTTGGGATTTTATGTTTAAGTACATTTGTGTGAGTTAGATTATCTCCGGGTAATTGAAACACGTCATCGTATGATTTCAAAATGCTCTCGATCGATAATATCTCTTCCGGATTCAAATCTGCGGAAAGCTGTACTGTTTCCAATAGTAATTTGGTTCTTTCTTTGTTGTCCGCAGTGCTTATTGTATTAATGGCTGTTGTTGATTTTATCTGGTAGTCCTCAGGATTTTCATAACTTAACATTATTTTCTTATTTATGTCTACTGTATAGTTGTTGGTGTTTAGAATTGGAATAAATGCTATTCCCCCTCTGATTGATGTTAGGGTTTCGCCCACAAAAACCCCTGGTAAAATTTGTAGTTTGTTTACTATTATTTCTCCCGTAGCCTTCGTTACTACTACTGATACAACTCCCTGGGAACGTCCTTTTATAGAAAAATTTTCGGATATATATAACGAAGGAATTTCTGAAACAAGTGGCAAGGAAACTATTTCTCTCTGGTTGTCAAAAAATTTTATGTTTTTGTTTATTGTGTCGGTGACCGACCTATTCCACATCATATCTCGGCCCAGCAAACCATCTGCTGGCAAAATTGTGCCCTTTGGTACTATGTGCATTTTAAAACTTAGTTTGTCCACGTATTTATGGTTCAGAGTTATACTTACTTTGGTACTCATGTTTCCTCCAAAGGCTCCTGACAAGGATTTCTTCTCCTTTTCATTAACTTTTATGTACGATGTCAAAGCTTCTTCCTTTACTAGTGTAGTATCAGCGCCTGAGTCTACCAACAGTAGTAATTTTTCCTCTTTTGCCTCTCTACAAGGAAAGCTTATATACGCATCGTTTATCTCACAACTTTCGTTGCTACTAACATCATTCTCCAGTCTCAGTTCATTTTTATACTCTGAGTGGTTTATGTGATGTTCTGCGACGTTTCCGTCCTTAATTATTCTATTATTTATATCATTACATGTCATCATTACCATATTATTCAGGTATTTTCTTACAAAATCTGTTCGTCTTGCACCAGATATTAATTTGGTGTTATCCTTGTCTTCCTGTTTCTGATTATCCTGCTTCTCTGTCAAGTGTATATTGTTAATATCTAAATTAAAAGCTTTATCTTCATAGTTAGTTCCTACGGGGTGTTGTGTTTTATTTTAATTTTTTTCATTAGTAATTTCTCTACATTTTTCGGCATTCCGGTCCATTAATCTTGGCCGGGCCGATTCTCGTTTCCCGAATTATTGCTGTTGTAATTAAATCTGCTTCTGTTTACATCATTGTTGCCTCTATTGATGCCGTTTCTATTATCGCTATTTATACTCCGTCTGTTTCTTGGGCAATTAGTAGAAATGTGACCCTGTTTATTGCATCTAAAACAGCGTCGCTCCTCGAGCTTGTAAAATGTTGCCTATTTGTTCCATAGTCGGGAGGTTTCATGTTCCTTCTCAAATTGCATTCGTTATGCCCCTGTATTTGATTATAGCACATATTGTTTCCTTGGTTATAGCATTCGTCTATCATAGGGCTCCAGTATTTTGAGTTTTCTCGTGAAATACTGTTTGGCGTTGAATAGTTACAGGTCTTCTGATGCATGGATAGTTGTCGGACTTCTTTTATCAACTGCTGGACCGTATCATATAAAGGTTCCTCGTTATGCATTTTCATGATATTTGAAGATTTCATATTAGAGCCAAAGAGATTTTGAGCATCCTTGGTGATTATCAGCAGGGCAGAAAGCTTTTCGTTTTCGTGTCCGATGAATTTTGACATCAATCTAGGATCTCGTAAGCCTCTTATGTAACTTCTTACTGCGGATTGGTTGCAGTGATCTATCATAGATTTTCGATGGGAAACTTCTTGCCATTGTGCTGCAATTAGTTCTGTGGCACCTGTAAGTAGTCCTTCTAGTCTCTCTCCAAATTCATATGCTGTCTCCGTTGGACCTTGCTTACTGCTGAAAATTAGTTCTTGCAATTCTGTTAGGGTTTTGCCTTTTACAAATTTTTCTCTAATAGCCTGACATAAGGCTTCTATTGTTGTGAACTCTTTATTGTGCAAATATGAGTAAGCATTTCCAAATAGCCTAGTTTTGATGCATTTGATTATGTCGACCACATTACCTGGTTCTTCTAGTTTATCCTTTGCTATCATACATCCTTCAATAAACTTCTTGGCTTCCCTTGCCAGTTCTGGCCCATCAGTTCCGTAGAAAATTGGTACCACATGGGATATGGTTTTCAAGAGTTCGGTAAAAGTTGTCATGTTGTTACTACTTGTTGTTGTAACTGTAATCACTTTCCTCGTCTCTCCTTGTAAGTTTCGTATCTTTGACTTCAGCGTTTCAATTTGTTGAGTTTTTTCCTCAATCACCTTTCTATTTTCGATGACTTGCTGCAACTGATCAGGAGTCAAGTTGGGGTTAACGCGCTGTGCGAAGTCTGTAAATGCTTGTGTCTTCTGTTCGCTGTCTTGAATCTGTTGTTCAGCTTCTTCAATGGTTTTTCTTAAGCTTTCGTTCTGCTGCTTCAAGATCCGGTTAACGTGTAAATATTCTTCTATTTCCTTAGATATAGCTGGACTTTGTTGATGTTCATGTAGCACTTGTAGTTCTTCCAATAAAATATCTATCTTTTCAAATTCGGTTATGTTTCCCTGGCTCCTCACTTTATGCTTTACTAACTCTATATACTCTTTGGTATTGTTAGGGTACTTTATGAGATTCCACACTCGCTCAGAAATTTCCCTGGTCTCCTCTTGTGTCTTTTGTAATTTTTTTTTCAAATCCTCCATATAGCTCAAGTAAAATTTCCTAAATCCATTTTCAATGTTCACTTTCACAAACAAACTTTCCTTCTATTTAAATAATGCTAATCATTTTGAATTTTTCACTATGCGTTTATCTAGTTTAATTTACTAATTCAACACTTATATAAATATTTTTACCATTTGTGTTGGTCCCATTTGTCTCGAGCAAATGTTTGTCGTCGTTGAGTTTACCACCAAACTCTGTGCAACTTAAGGCAGCTAAAATAGCTCATTAAAACCTTGAGTTGTGTAGTAAATGTTGGTATACAGAACAACGTATCCTTTTAACAATATAATTCAGTATATTAAAATTAAATTGAGCTAAAAAAGCTTTCCAATATCAATATACTTCCTTGAAACTGCCAAAAGGTATCAAACTGTACTCTTGCTAATACCGGCTGCGCCAAAATGTTGTATTGAATTTAAAAACGGATTTTTCTTTTATATATTAAAAGGGATTTATTAATAAAAACTAGTATCTTATTATTTTTACTTTACAAATTTAAACCTGGAGGGTCCCGTGGGAATCGCAGGTATGACTCTAACTTTTTGACTGCTCAAATACAAGACTATAATTACAACTAACTAATTACCACTGACTAATTACAACTGCCCTCACTAACTAATTCCAACTGTCTTCAACTAACAAACTACAACTGTTCATTTGGTTTCTTAACATGAACTATTTATACAAAACTTAATCATAATTTAATATATTAATATTGTGCTTAATAGTTAATATTATTATGCTTACTTGCTAACGTACTTAATATTATTAAGCTTTTGACCCAATTACGAAATATCGCTATTGCACAATTTGTCAACGCAAAGAATTTAACAAACAACCAAGTGAATGAACTGGTTGTTGCTGCGTTAACAAATTAGTGCAATGTACGGGTACGAGGGTTGTTCAATTCTGATTCACAACATCCCTCCCCCCTTGGCGGAAGAAAATATGTAGTTATAGATATTTTCCAAAAACACTAATTGGATCAAATGCTTTTACATAGTATGTTATAATCTTAAACGTAGTTGATCTTATGCTATACTATAATATAATATGTAATAATACTTTTGGATGTTTTGTTTCAAATACAAACATTTTTCTTTTGCTATCATTATGTTTATTTAATTTTAGCAGCATACAATTATAGATTTTCAATATATATATTTTTTTTTAAAGATGCATAATTTAACTATGTATTTTGCCTTTGCAATTTCATTAGTTTTTTTTCGGAATAATTACTGTTTATGATTATTGCTATTATATTTTTTTTTTTCAATATAAAATTATTAAGTATAAATGGTCATCAAATTTAAAGTATGTCAACATAAAGTTGTATAAAAGAATAAAAAACAAAAATATGACAACAGGTGTACATATATACGCGTGTAGGACAAATAAATACGTCGTCAGCACTTTGGTACTTCAGATTGTTGACTTCAAGCCGTACAATGTATAACTGACCTAGCTTAACTTTCCCAAAACTCATATTGCAGTTAAACATTTTTTGTTTTTTTTTGTATCATTTTCCTTTTGTCAACAATTTTGTTTAATTGCAATTACGTATTGTAGCGAGGGTTTATTCAACTAACTTTTTTTATGTTTAAACAAATTTTTAATTTTTTTTTTATTATTATCTAAGGAAACGTTTTAGTAAGCATATTTGTGTTTTTTGTTTGTTTTAAGGTACCCGGAAATGAATTCTTTAAACAATTGGCTGCATTTGAAGTAAAAAAAGAAGTAAAATAACTAAAAATCAATGCTCTCCTTTATAAATTCATAACTAAATAGCCTGGATCGTAACTGGATGATTAATTACCATATACCTTATATTAAATGCCGTTCCTTATAGGGTTTTACTAAATTCTTATGGTAGACCTTTTCACACTTTTTTACTCTCAATTTTATGTTTACACGTGTTGGTATGTCTATAACTTCATATGGTCCTAACCATAAGGGTGAAAATTTATTTTTTCTAGTTTGATTCTTTAACCAAACCTTTTGACCTATTTTATATTCTCTGTCCTTTGAACCCTTATCATAATACTGTTTTGCTCGTAATTTTGCCCTCTCTTGGTTCTCTCTAACGATTTCATGTGAACGTTGGATTTGATATTTCAGAATTTTGCTATAATCATCCGCGTGGTATAGTGGTGTCGGGGATATTTTCAAAGAGATGGACATTTCAAATTCAAACCCAAATAACACTCTCGTCGGTGTTTGTTTTGTTGTTGAATGTTTGCTATTATTATACACATGCATGGCGTGATGAGTCCAGTCGTCCCAGTTGGTACCATCCAGGTTAACGAAATTTCTCAGAAATTCGGCCAATGGTCGATGAGCTCGTTCTAAAGCCCCATTCGCTTGTGGATGATAAGGAGTAGTTAGTAGTTTCTTTATTCATGAACTATTTATACCAAACTTAATCATAATTTAATATATTAATATTGTGCTTAATAGTTAATATTATTATGCTTACTTGCTAACGTACTTAATATTATTAAGCTTTTGACCCAATTACGAAATATCGCTATTGCACAATTTGTCAACGCAAAGAATTTAACAAACAACCAAGTGAATGAACTGGTTGTTGCTGCGTTAACAAATTAGTGCAATGTACGGGTACGAGGGTTGTTCAATTCTGATTCACAACAATTCCGCTAATCGACTGATCGCTGTGAAGGTACCACGAGAACTGAGGATAAATTAATGTAAGTAAAAAATAAGATGACTGGGAATAAAGGTTTCATCGATATTAAATCCAATTCAAAAATTTTCATTGCAAAAGAAATATCAAAATTTTTTTAAAGTTTTTTTATGACCAATAATATCGAGAAATGGGATTTTCTACAAGGGTGCACTTAGTGCGGTGTTGCCACACAAGTATTTTTTTTTGACCGGGTGCCGTCACTCTATCTTGAATAGCTGTTGTTGTTATTTACATTTATTTTCTTTTTACATACTCTTTATATCTACAATTTGATGCTGAAAAAAAGTCAGCCATTGTAGTAATGGTAAAGTAAGAAAATAAAAAACATGTTGATTATTGAGTTCTTGTTTCAACTTTGTTATTTGTTGTTGAGCTTCTCATTTATTTAAATGAAAGTTTATAACATAATGACTCTAGTTGTTCTAAGAAACTTTGGGTAAAGGTTCCCTGATGATCTGCATTAGCAACAGTGAAATGCGCATAGGATCCAGCTAAACCCCTCAATAATCAATTTCAATGTATTTTATTAAACAAATATTTTACTGAATAAGTAAAATATAATTTTGGGATTATTAGTGCGTTTACAAATTTCAAACTTAAATTGTAAAAATTCCCATAAAAACACTAATTAATAAAATTATTTAATTTTATTTTGAAGTACCCCAATTGTTTTTAGCAATAAGGAGCACATAAATTTTATTATTGAACCACTGTTTAACTGCAAAGGATTATCAATATCAAAACAATGAGAAGCAAATTGGCTAACAATAAATTTTCATCATCTGAATTGGAATGACGGATCAATGTCATTTAAGAGTATTGTAAAATTTTTCAAATCCAATTTAAACATTCTTCAATCTATGTTAAGGGTGTGGAAAAGAAGAAATGGTTTGAGAAACTACATCAACTAAGAGTTTTCAACATCGAGGATATTGGCTGCATCAACTTTAAGCAAATTAAACCTAAACAACCGGAATATTTTTACTGCAGCTATCACAATTATAGAGTTTGTGCCTTAAGAAATGCATATTTACTTTATCAGGAACAATAACTAAAATACTTTTTTTAATTTTCTATTCTTACATTGCTACAACATATATTTACGATATTTTTTTAAATGAACATGTAGATTAAAAATATACAAAATTTTGTTCAATCATTTATTTATACGTATATGGTATGTAAAAGTGACAGAGCTTAAAACTTTAATTATACATTTCAGTTGCGTTCAAAATATGAAATTTAAGTCCGCCAACAACGCGTCCTCCTCTTTGTCTTGCATAAAAATTTAAGCTACTTCATCTGCATCTTATGGCATATAATTAAATGTTGCCAAGAAAGCATCGCCCTCTTCATCTTGCATAAACTCTTCTTCTTCCTTTTGAAAGATTCCATTGTAGAATTCATCTGCATCTTCTGACATATAAAAAAAAAGTCGCCAAGAAAGCATCGCCTTTCTTCATCTTGGATATACTCACCTTCTTCCTTTTGAAAGTTTCCATTGTAAAAATATAACATTTGGTTGTTCGGAATGACATAATATTCATCGCGCTCGCTGTCAAAAATATCATTATCATCTCACAAACTCGTCGAGCCGTTCAATGATATTAAAATTGGGCTACTGCTTAATTCGTTCAATTTTAATAATTTATAGAATGTAATAGTAATATGTATATATTTTTTCAGATTATATACAAAGTTTTAGTTGGTAGATACAATGCTGTTCTTGCTGGTAGATTAGAAAACTTATCAATTTATACGAATAACGATTAAGTCATATCCTCAATGTAAGAGTCAATAGACAGAGAAAAATTCCAACAAGCAGTAAAAATAACAACCAATCCTTGACAATCCTTAATATCACAAACTTAAATTTTTTTTACACAATATGTGAAGAGAATGAATAAATACAACACGCATAAATTGTATATATTATTAAATTTCCTTAAACTCTTTACACACATTTTTATCAAACAACAACAAAAACAAAACATTGATATCTCACCAGCATATATATTCCATGTCCCCAGCTAAAACGAGTATTACAAACAAAAAAAGTAACGCGGAGTACACACTACGATATTCTGTGACATCGCAATGGTGTGCAGTATTTATCATTTCGATTTGTTATTTATTTTTTTTGTTGTGTGGTACTACTTTCCTTATAAAAAACACAATGTGAAAGGTGTTGCACAAATTTTAAAAAATGATTAGAACACAAGAAATGCCAGATATGTACTCGGCAGTCAACACTCGTTTTTTTAAACCTACCCATCTGCCAACGCTCAAGTAATTGTAAAAACATACACAAACATACGCATGAATATAACGTTGCCTCCCATGATCATGCATCTCTAGTTCCCTTTGAGAATCCTTAATATCTTGCACTTTAAAATCTTCAACCTTCAAATAAGTTCATTGCTCATAAATTACATATTTTTATTCATGGCTTCATAAGAAAAAAATAAATAAAAATCAAACTCAAACAAAACTCTCAACAAACACATTAATAGAGTCGCACAAGCAAATATAATTTCTTTCTTTCTAAAATCACTTCCATCTTCACCAGCTAAAAAGAATACTACAAAAACAAATAAGGCAAAATTTTCTCTATGCACACTATTAAAAAATATTGCACTCTTAAACCATAAACCTGCTGCAACCACTTGACAAACAAACAAAATCACACTACAATTAAAAATTAAAAAAAAACTAAAACTACGAGTATGCATATCGACGGACCAACAGTTAACCATTCTTATCTCACACTTAAGCTCACACAACAAAACATCATCATCACATACATATCAATGTACAAACCATCGATTATCCTCGTCAATTCACACCATTGACAACAAAACTAAAACTACGAGTATGTACATCGATGGACAGTCATCTAACCATTCGTATCTCACACTTATGCTAACATAACAAAACATCATCATCACGTAAGATAATAGTTTAAGGGCAGCATACGAATTCGGAGTGTCCCCTCTTCATGCTAGAATTTGTTTTATGGATCACATTGGTCCTTTAGGCGAAACACTGAAATAAAATTTAAAAAAAACGAAACCAAAGCAAAACACAAACTCAAGAAAAATATTTAGAATTAGGCTTAATGATCGATTACAGGTGTAGATCTGGAACTAATAATACTATTCAACATTACAATACAAGTTCTAGCATGCAGCAGAAATATAAATGCAAAAAGTGGAGAGTACGCTATACTTTATAATGAAAAATACTTTTGGAGATGTATGCCATCCACAGTTCACAAAATTTTTTACCACGGCGAACAAAAATTCAACACAATATGGTACCAATAGGAGATCTGTCTTAAGAAGCGCAAGAAAGAAGTAAAAAAGAAAACAGATTCTTTCGCGAGCACAATACACGAAAAATTTCTATATGTTGTACTAATGAAGACTTCATTACTATTTTATTATGCACATCAGATCTCTATATGTCCAATATTCGACAAAAATGGAAAACTAGCACTATTGTATTAGACGTAGAAGCTAAACTACTTCTAGAAGATGAAAGTAAAGGCTATTTAGAAGAAATATTTACTAATATTGTTAAATAATAATAATTTTTCAAAACACGAAAGGTATCGTAATTTTATCATTTTAAAATTGTATGTACATTAGCCAAATTTAAGTTTACAAATTAATAATAAAATTTCGCGTATAACATTTATAATATTATTTTTTATTAAAATAGGAGCCAGCATCTTCTTCATTAAAATCTCCTTATCTAAGGAAATTTTGAAACAACATTACATTTTGGATATTCGCTTTTTAATAAAATAATTTTTAACTCAAACTTCTACAAAAACCAACCTTTGGCCCTTCTTACTAAAAATTTCACGGGGGCAAAGTTTCACACTTTCTGAAAGAATTTACGTTTTTAATAAGTATTAGTTGTAAATGTGACACAAAATATAAGACTTTGTGCAAAAAAAAATCTTTTAAACAAGTTTTAATACCTCGTTTTTGTACCATAAATCATAAATATCATAAATACTTGAACTTTATTGGCAACAAACCTCATATTTTTAACAGCGCACTTATTCAGAATTAAAAGCTAAACACAAGCTGCGACCAGTCTAATGTACATCTCCATACTTGTACAGCTTAAACTAACATACCACAACCCATAGACAGTGGTTTTTATAAGATAAGATGGGTATCCAACACCAATTTTTTTTTAACCTGGTTTTTAATAAATACCATTTGTCAAACAATTCAAAACCGAAAAAGTGTGAATAAAAAGCAGGAATTTCCCTGACGCTAATTTTTTCCGAGCACAGAGACCCAAAAAAAGTGTCCGGGAAAAGAGGACGGGTAACAAATTTAGTGCAACTAAAAGGTTCGTAATAGTTGAGTTAAACGGTTTAAATGTGTTAAATGAAACGTTTTTTCTATTTTTTAAGCACGGGGAAATTTTGGGAAATAGAATTTGGGATATTATAACTGTATGCTTAGAAACGTTACAGTTTTAAAATGATGCTTTACAACATTTATTTCTTTTTTTATCATTGAATCATTATTTTCTACTTTTCAGATATATTGACTTTCTGTGTCGCGTGCTTTCAACGAGTGGAATTGGCTTACTGAAAGCATTGGACTTGAACGGAGCACAACGTAATGGGCTTGCGATGGATGCTGCTTCGATACTAAATGATGCAGAAGCCGATCTTAAAAGCTTGAGGCGAGCTGCTGGTGCTCCAGTCATACCTCCAGAGAAACTAAGTTATCTCTTTGGTGTTTGGCGAATGGAAGGTGATGCTCATAAAAGCCAATCCTAGACACTAACGTGTTATCATACCTTTCACTCTAAAATCTTACAAAAAAGTACTTCCATAATTTGTAACGAATTAGTATACTATAACGTAAAATGCAAAACTTGTTAACTTTCCATTAGTGTCAACAATTTTTATTAAGTTATTTAGTATGCAGTATGCAAAGCTTATACTTATTACACACTTAAACTTAAAACATAAAAACTGTTGTAATATAATATGTAAATATGTGAAATTTTCTTATTCTTCTTTTGAGAACACTTACATACCTAAATAATGCATCATAAAAGGAAAAGGAGATTTCAATCAAGATTTTAAAAGATAATAACGGAACTTACGTAATATTATTGGGAAAAAAATTCCAAACTAGAGCACAAAAACTACATACATACTAAAGACCTGCACAAGACCATTTATAACACATTTCAAGACATGAGAGATTTTTCAAATGCTTTACAACAGCGAAATATTCTAAAACAAACGCTAAACAACACTGTTGCCAAGACATTTGTTTCAGTTGTTTGTCTTGCCAACAGTTTTGTTTAGCGTTTGTTTTAGTATATTACGCTGTAGTAAAGTATTTGAAAAATCTCTCATGTCTTGAAAGGTCTTATGAATGGTCTTGTGCAGGACACTAATACATACATACATAAAGAACTTGTGTAAATACCTATAATGTATATCGAAAAACTAGCCCCGTCAGCATCTTATGAAATTAAAGATCATATTAGAGTTTTTTCAACTCTTTCCGCGCGATTAAGATAATCATTTATGCGCTCGTTTTCGAGTCGAAAAATACAGTTAATTCGGGAGAAAATGGTACCCTAGCCGCGACTCTTCTAATCATGTAATGTATTACATACCTTATTTTTAATAAAATACATATATTTAAACTAAGATCTAATATTTTTTCCGATAAGTTTTCTTATAACTTATTAACGTTGAAAATTTATGACACAAGCATTATGTACGTGTGCATGAAGGTCTCAGCATACACGTGCATGCATAGCACAATAAGATTGTATCACCTTATATATGTACATATGTACCTATATACATGTATACCTATATACATATAAAAATACCTATATACATATAAAAATTTGTTATCTACAGAATTTGAATAACTTATCCTTCTATTTTTGTGTTGGAAACATGCATATGCAAAAACTCAAGAAAATTTAATCTTGTTTCAAGCATGGTCGGTGTGACGCATGCAAAAATTTCACTAATATTATTTTAACACAGATCATGCAATTTGACAGTATATGTTTCAAAATAACCCAATAAGCAATTTTGCTTGAGATCAAGCAACAACTGTTATTCAAGCCACAAATTCAATTGTCAAGGGTTGAGTTATACTTGATCTACACTTTATTTCAATAGTATTCTCCAGGGAAAAGGGAGCTTGAATTTAATTCGAACAATTCAGTTATAGTACAGTGTATTTCAAGCCTTGAACTATACTACAATTAAACCTTGTATTACAAATGACTTCAAGTGTATTTCAAGCTTCAAAAGCAATGCTTTTAAAAAAGAAAGCAAAATACAATTCCTGTGTTTTCTAATAATAATTAGCTGCCCATCTGTTTTCGCTGTTGTTTCAACGATTTTACTCTGTTGTGAGTCATTAAAGACAATAACAACAAAAACAACAGCAAAATATAAAACAACAGTCAATCAGCAAGAACTAGTAAGTGCCGACGGTGCAAACCAATGAAAATAATAAGTAATAAAATATAAATAACAATTGCTGGCAGCGCAATAGCAGCAACAACAACAGCAAAATATAAAACAACAGTCAATCAGCAAGAACTACTAAGTGCCGACGGTGCAAACCAATGAAAATAATAAGTAATAATAATAAAATATAAATAACAAGTGCTGACCGCGCAATAGCAGCAACAACAACAGCAACAGTAACAACAGCCGCAGTAGCAACAACATTAAGTATAAAAATTAGTATAAATAGCTGGTAATTTTTAGTCTAAGGGCCGGGTGTAAAATTATAATTAATTAAATAAACAGTCTGCGATATCCACGGATCCCTCCAGACTTAATAATAAATAGAAAATAAATAAACAGACTTAATAATAAATAGAAAATAAATAAACAGACTTAATAATAAATAGAAAATAAATAAACAGACTTAATAATAAATAGAAAATAAATAAATAGATTACAACAATTGGCCCAGCCGGTAACCGCGTAAAAAGTTTTTTCCGAATAAATTAATATTTTTTTTTATATTAATGGAGAAATTTTGCCCGGCTAAGAATCTAGAAATCGTTTTGTGCCGACATTAGCAAAAATATAAAACAGGTGGTAAATAAAGAAGAAATTAAAATAAAATAAAGTGCAGTGTGATATAAAGTGAATATATCTAAAGAAAAAAAAAACACGGCTCAAAAATCTTTTTACAACAACAACAATAACAATTCTGCAGCCCTCCCTGTTCAAAAAACCTGGTTGAGATTTGCTAAACGGAGAAGAGTTGTACATAAATAATAATTTCGCTGCCTACCTGTTTGTTGGAAAAAAATCAACCAAGGACAGAGTAAAGACTACCATCCTTTGGATTGTCTACGGCTGGACAGTAGAGCTCTCAACTGAAGATGCGTTCCACGGAGTGGCGGCTGGTAAGTATACTTTGATTTTTTTTTATGGCCAACCCTCAGACAAGAACGGACGACCTGATTGAAAAACTGCATGAATATAACTATGCCGTAGATAGTCTGCAGGTACACGCGTGGACAGAATTACGGAGCCTGGAGGTAGGAAAAGAAGTGATAGAGGAGCATAGGGCAATAATTAGACAACAAAAACTGAGCAAGTTAGAGGAAGTAGGATACATAATACAATTAATAGGTGAACTTAAGAGGAACCAAATAACAGAGTTCAAAGGTAACGTAGCAGACTTAGAGGAGGCTAAAACACTTTGTGAGAAGGAGAGTTGGAGATTAAGGGAACAAATAAAATATACGGACGAATTACTCGAACAGGCGGTAGAAGAAAACGAGCAACTAGTACAGAAATTGAAAGAAAAGGGATTGACAGAAGAAAGGTTAAAAAAGGAACTAAAAAGGCTACAACAGATAAACACAGAAGACGACACGATACAGAGACTGCAGACGGCATTAGAGAACGCAAGGCGGGAGCTAGATATAGTCCACAGATCCAGAACACCAACTCCGTCCATGAGTGAGGAATTGTCGGCAGTAGGCGGCCATATTCCAAACATAGTAGTAAGCCAGGCACACCAAGACAGAAGCCTCTCGAGTCCTCCGCAGAAGAAGGAAACCACCAGGGAACTAGAAATTACCTGGGAAGAAAGGCAAGAACTAGAGTTAATAGACAAAGTGAAAACTCTATCAGCTAACGCAAGGAAAGCCGGCAGCAGAGGGTACACTGAAGAGACAACAGCCAGGAAGCTAGGGCAATTGGAGCAATATAGAGAGGAGTTTGAAAAGCTAGACAGATTAGCCACACACAACAACAAGGCGATTGAAGAATTTGGACGCTTGCTGGAAACGGCACAGGGTTGGTTAGGAAGGCGCTCACCATCACCAGTACAAGGAAATAACCTAGAACAAGGAAATAACCTAGAACAAACAATCAGAATGCCAGCACTTTCAGAAATCACTAAAATAGTGAATAACACGGTCCCATCATTTTTTGGTACCGATGGACCCGACTTGTCAGCTGAAGTATACAGATACATCCAGGATGTAAGATGGTGGAGAAAGAATTACTGACTGAGGCAAACAACGGCTTGACTCAGGATGTGATTCAATGCTTAAAATTAAGGCTACAGGGTGCTGCATATTCGAAGTTTTCCCAAATCAATTTCAGTTCGGTAGACGCACTCTGCAACGCTATAAAAAAGCACTACCTGAAGAGAAAGAGCTTGGACGAGATAAGAGAATTGATGGCGGGTTGCAGACAGTCCATCAGAGAATCGGCGAGCAAATTCGGGGAACGGTTGGAACAGTTGCTAAACGAAGCAGTTACAACAATTGAAAACCAGTGGCCAGAGGGGCCAGGCCGTGATGCGATGGTGGGAGATTTCAAGAGGTTATCCGTGAAGAGCTTCATCAGGGGTCTTAGAGATCAGGCTCTAAAGGTATGGCTCATTGGACAAAAGGGAGAAGAGCTGAACTCCCTGGTAACACTGATGGAAGAGGCGGAAGAGCTGTTTGGCGAACCACAACATATGGTAAAAACTTTGTCGTCAACAACACCCTGCAGTTTCTGCGGCAAACAAGGGCATGGAAGAACGAATTGCGCAGAAAAACTGAACACGCCTTATTGCGTCCACTGCGGTAAATATGGACACGAAGTGGGGCCGAAGTGTAAAACCAAGACGAGCCACCGGGAGAGTTGCCAATACTGCCGGAATAGTGGACACACTATTGAAGATTGCAGGAAAAGGCTGAGTTCCTTGTACTGTGGAGCTTGTCAGGTAAGCGGCCACAGAGAAAACCAATTTTGTAAGCGGCCACAACAGAGCAATAATACCAGTCCGACTATCCAGCGTAACAACACGTACAGTTACGATAACGAACCTCTCCATAGACGGTTTCACGCGGGAAAACACAATCCGGTAGAAAAGAGTATGCCCATGCGAACAAACGCGGACAGACAGCCAGTTTGTTTTAAATGCAACCAATTAGGGCACTTTGCCAGAAATTGTCCAAATTATTATGAGCCAAACAGGGCGCAATCGGGACCCAATTACATACCAAACCCCCGGTAGCACGAACTTTGGGAAACACAAACGGCAGCAAGCCGTTGAACCCCTCTGCGCGAAATTACCTACCGAACCGTGAACCAACACGACCAGCCTATGCCCAAGTGGACGCAAGTTACTCACCACTACAGGAACACATGGGAGTGAGTAAAATATATAGTCCACCGGGAAACGAATACAGGCCCAATTACAGCCAATAACTGGAGAGCCAGCAGAAGACAGAGAAATAATTTGGCACAGAAGAAAAAACAACACCACAGACACCAGAACAAATAGAGCGATTGAAGACACAGAGTCGGTGGAAGAAGCACCGACGGTAATCACCCACAAGGCACAGGTACATCGAGAGGGAAAAGTCACTTTCCCTCGTGACCCCGACTATGCATTTCATATGCAAAATGCATTAGTCAACTCAAATACAACACCGACCGAGGGCGAGATATTGACAACATAAAAGGTGCTGATAAATGAAGGTTGTGTGGGCAGCTCGAACCAAAAGCCCGAAAGTGCATCTCATGTGAAAGATGCACAACCAAAAAGGAATTGGGGAGTAGTCTTAGGACACATACCGCATCTGGTCAATAGCAGCAAGTGTGATATGGGGCCACCAGATAACATAAATGCAGTGTACATCACCATCCCGTGCGAAGAAGCCCGAGCGGGAGAGCTGACACTACTAGTAGACACAGGGGCAGACTCAAGTATACTGAGGGAAGAGGTCATGAGAGGTTACCCTAAGAAAAGGTTTGGCGAAATGAAGATCTTAACGGGCACCTTTGGTGGAGGCGCCACAACTAGGTGTGCAATAACCTTAAACATAGACCGGAGGGAAGACATAAATTGGGACTTCCATGTGGTGTCAGGCTGTAATAAAATCCCGGGAGACGGCATTCTCGGGAGGGACAACATTTGGAACCGGAGTGTGTTAGACTCAATAAGAGGCACTTTGAGGTTATTTAAAGGGGACAACAAGTGTATTAAAACCTTTCGACTTCATGACGAAGTGGCGCATTACACGGCCTATATAGAGAAGACCGCCAGCCTTCAGCGAAGAGCAGTTACAATAGTGCCGATACAAATCAACTCAAAGGACAAAACTATAGTTATCCACAAGCAAGAATTGGCCCCAGGTGTCTACATGGGAAACACGGTTGTCAAAGTAACACAGGGGAAGGCGGCCGTACCCATACTAAACTCGACAGAGGAAGAGTCACCATTAGAGAAAGATTTCCAAGTACAATTTTCAAATTTTAATCACTACACGCAACACGAGGTAGCAGGAAAACAAGCATTGCCAAAGATAAACCAGAAAGACAGAATAGAACATTTGAAAAGCATCATAATGACGGAAAAAAATTGGAATATAGAAGAGACTGAGTCCATGAACGGGCTGTGTGAGAACTTTCACGATGTGTTCATGCTGAACGGTGACAAACTACCGTTCACCCTATTAGTAAAGCATAAAATACCCGTAAAAGGAGAACAGCAGCCTATCAACCTAAGACAGTATCGTCTACCTCAAATCCACAAAGAGGAAATCAACCGACAAGTGTCAGAGCTACTGCAGGAAGGAATAATAAGTCCAAGTATATCTCCATGGAATTCACCAATATTATTAGTGCCCAAAAAATCACAAGACGGTCAGAAGATATTCAGACTGGTCGTTGATTTTCGTAAATTGAATGAGGCTACAATAAAACAGGTGTTCCCTATTCCTAGGATTGACGAAATCTTGGATCAATTAGGAAATAGTCGGTACTTTACCACGTTGGATCTAGCGAGTGGATACCATCAAGTTCTAGTAAATGAAGAGGACAAAGAAAAAACAGCATTCAGTACAGACAAAGGCCATTTCGAGTTCAACAGAATACCGTTCGGCTTAACAGGGGCACCGGCCACTTTCCAAATGGTCATGAACACTATCGTGACAGGCCTACAGGGCCTGGACTGCTTCGTATACCTGGATGATATAGTGGTATACGGACGAAATGTAGCGGACCACGAAAGAAAAATTACAAATGTCCTCACAAGACTCCGCGAGAGCGGTCTCAAGTTAAATACCAAACAATGTCAATTTCTAAGACGAGAAATCGTCTATTTAGGCCACAAATGCTCAAGTGAGGGAGCACTACCCGACCCCTCCAAGGTAGAATGTGTGAAGCAACTTAAGCCCCCAAGAAATATCAAAGAGGTGCAGGCACTCCTAGGGTTGATCGACTACTACAGAAAATTTGTTGCAGGCATGGCAAAACTGGCCGCTCCAATAACGAAATTGCTAAAAAGGGATACTAAGTTCATGTGGACTTTAGAATGTCAAGAGGCCTTAGACAAGGTCAAAGAAAGTATTGCGAATCCTCCAATCCTGATTTATCCAGATTTTACCCAACCATTAAGAGTAAAAACAGATGCAAGTAACGAAGCATTAGGAGCAGTCTTGTCGCAAATAAAGGACGGAAAGGATCATCCAATTGCATTTGCCAGCAGAAGCCTCAGTGACACCGAAAAAAGATATTCAACAATAGAAAAAAATGCTCGGCATAGTATGGGCCACACATACTTTCCGCCCATATCTTCTGGGCCGACACTTCACCGTATTTTCAGACCATCAGCCCCTGAGGGGAATAGCCAACGTCAAAGACCAAACTTCACGACTTGCACGGTTTAGGCAAAAGCTGTCAGAATACGAGTTCGAAATTGCCTACAAACCAGGGAAGACTAATTTTAACGCAGACGCATTAAGCAGGCTGCCAACAAAATATCAAAATATTGGAGTGATAACCAGAGCTCAGGCGAAAAACAAAGAATCAAGTGAACAGACTAAAATCCTGAAAGACCCAGAAAAGGAAGATGAGTATATGGATGGCGAGAACCCCGCCACAACAACGTTCCTAACACAGAAAAAGGATATCCAATAAGTCCTAAGAAGCTTCCATGATTCGCCCCTAGGGTGTCATCAAGGCAGTTGGAAAACCTACAGAAGGATATGGAAGCAATATAAATGGAAGGGCATGGTGAGAAATATCAAAGAATATATAAAAAACTGTCCTAAATGCCAAAAGAATAAAAGCGGGCCACTCATTAAGGAGCCCATGGTCTTAACCGATACACCAACAAGACCTCTCGAAAAGGTTTATATGGACATGGTAGGCCCCCTGCCAGTAACTACAATGGGTAACAAATACATCTTGACGTTTCACGATGATTTGTAAAAATTTTTTATTTGCGCGCCCATGCCGGATGCAGAAGCAGAAACAGTGGCAAGAATTTTCTACAACGAAATCATAACAAAGTATGGTATACCAACAAAGCTCATAACGGATAATGGTACAAACTTTACTTCCAAGTTGTTGGGGGGTGTGTGTAAACTTTTGAGAATAAAAAAGCAACATATCACTCCCTACCATCCGCAAGCCAACGGGTCTCTCGAAAGGAGTCACCGACCATTGGCTGAGTACCTGAGAAGCTTTGTGAAGAAGGACGGGTCCAACTGGGATCAGTGGTTGGCTCCGGCAATGCATGTGCATAACCACTCAGATCACGTATCTACCGGCCACACACCGTTCAAAGTGCTTTATGGGTTTGACTCACCATTACCGTCAAACCTCAAAGTAAGCACCCCAATGTACAACCCATACGACTACTCTAAGGTACTGAAGCACCAAATACAAAAGGCTTATGAAATGGCACAAAAGCAGCAAGAAAAGGCCTAGCTCCGCTCGAAAGAGCAGTATGATAGAACGGCAAGGCCTAGCACCCTGAAGGTAGGCGATAAAGTACTGATAAAAGCGCAGATGCGAAAAAACAAATTTTCACCCCTTTGGGAGGGGCCCAACGAAATAAAAAATCTTCCCTCACCAGTAAATGTCCAGATATTAGCAAAAAGAGGATTAAAGACGCTCCATCGGAATTTAGTCAAACCATTTGTAGAGAGATGATGGACAGACGGCGCGGACGAAATAAGAATTGCCACCAAAATACTGAATACATAAAAGAAAAGAAAAAAGAAAGAGAACAAATTCAATGCAGCAAGCAAGCTGGACGAACGATTGGTTAAGGAAAATCTGGCCATATTACAACTACTGAAAATATCGATTTTTAAAGAGAAATTGGAAAGCTTGCAGCAAGCCATAGCATTCGCCAAGACCGGAATTTTCCCACCGTCCCTGTTAACCAAGACTGAGATTCACCTGAGATTGACACCTTTCAAATAGACATCGAGAAACTGAGAGGTGTTAAAATCGGCATGATAACAAGCCAGACGCGAACGATTAGTCTGCTTATAAAAGTGCCCTCGCCGAAAGTCTCGTTGCAGAAATCCATTGTAGCAGCAATACCAAATCAAGAGAAGCTGCAAATAGATGAACCTCTGGAAGTGGTCCTGAGGAGTGGAAAGAAAAAACTCACATTTGTGGAGGGCAAAGCAGTGTTCGAGCTGACGGAATCCCGAAACTGCATTTTTAAACAACCATGCAAGATGATGCGAAAGACAGACAGCGAAATCATTCAACTAGATAACGGTAGACTAATATTGATAAACACAAACCATACGCGCTTGAAGAGTACTTGCGACGACCGAGTGATCAGTCTCCAGGGACACTACCACATTCAATTTAATAATTGTACTATACAAATTGGCAACAGGACACTCAAAAATAGACTACTGAAGTACGAGCAACGCTACGCAATACCCCAAGGGACAGAAAATCTCAGCACAGAGAAACCGCTAATATTCGCAGATATAGTTCTCAACCAGGAGAGTAATATCAAGCGAATAAGCGAGCTGCATTTCCACAAGGTCGTGGTAACAACTATAAGTACTATAACACTACTAATAGTAGCAATCCTGGGAGTTACGGTGGTGGTCCTGTGCAAAAGACAGGGAAATGTAAGGGTTAAGATAGCAGAAAGTAAAATAACCAAAGGAGCCATTAGGAGGTCGAAGATGAGCAAAAACCTCGCACCCAAGGAAGTCAGCAACACAACGGTATAATAACACTAATAACAACAAATTGTCCCTCAATTACCGGTAAAATAAATTTAAATAAAATGAAACAGAAAATAGAAGCATTTGCAAACAACACTGTTGTTTGCACATGCTTGGTACAGATGGTAGATATACACTCCTACGCATCTATTAAGAATTAGCACACCATTAGTTAAAAAAAAAAAATATTAAAAAAAACAAAGCACAAAACACAAACAAAGCTAACAATAAAAAGGAAATATACATACTTACGTATAAAAATAACCATACTAATAACATACATCCATGCATAGATATGTACATATAACCATGCCTACATACACATATACATACATAAATACATATAACAGATCTACATTATTGCTAAAATTTCATGCATACAAAATATTGTCAACTGATAAAAAGAGAAGTTCTTGCCATGCACCAACACATGTATAAACAACTAGCAAAACGTTGATTATGCATGTTAGGTAAACAGGCTTTTTTAAGGCCACAAGAAATTTAAAAAAAAAAGAATATTGTTAACTAGGTCAAGTTTAAATCAAATATATAAACAAACTAACCAAATATTATATATACATACATATATTAGTAAGTAAGGTAGGTCAAGAAAAAAGGAAATTTAAAGAATATATAAGAAAACATTAAGAACACTATATTTGTAAATCTAGGATGTAATAATATACGCATATGAATATGTACATTCATAAAAATTAAAATTTTAAATCTCAAAATAAATGTAATGTGTAATGCGACCATTCAGTGCGTGTGATCTATGTGTACATATTTTTTGATTTATTTCAATTCATATATAAAATAAATTAGTTGCAAGATTTTTTAACGCCTAAAATACATAAATATAAGCTTGTGGTAATTAAAAAAAAAAAGATAATTAAAATGTAAAAAAAAAATAACTAAATGTTTTTAAGAAGCCCTACACTTATTTTTTTTAAATTATTTTGTGGTATTTTCTTTCAATGATTTGTGTTCTTGTTATTGTGTTAATAATAATTATTTTCTATTTGTTTATTTCTTTTAACATAAAAAAAATTTTCCACAAACTAAACGATTTTTTTAAAACTGTTGTTACTGTTGAATTTCATAGAAGGATGAGCGAGAGCCGTTAATGACACGTGGGACAAGGAGGTGCCGGGTCGTATGGCCTTCTTCAGCTCAGAAGATTCTTATTCGGACGAGCTACCCTTTATTGGTTTGAAAAATGTTAACGATCGTTATCCGCCACAAAAAAAAATCATTTATGATGCTTTACTACATGTATGAAAACTATATTGATAAATTTTAATGGTTTATTCGGGCCGATGATGATGTCTACATAGAGCCGCAGAAATTGGAGAAGTTTTTAAGGTCCATAGACAGTTCAAAACCGCGGTAAGATAACAGTTTCCCCATTTACCCCACGCAATCAGTTCGAAGCATCCAAAATTGGGATGCTTCTCCTTCGCAAGGGGGGACGGATGTTGTGAGTCATTAAAGACAATAACAACAAAAACAACAGCAAAATATAAAACAACAGTCAATCAGCAAGAACTACTAAGTGCCGACGGTGCAAACCAATGAAAATAATAAGTAATAATAATAAAATATAAATAACAAGTGCTGACCGCGCAATAGCAGCAACAACAACAGCAACAGTAACAACAGCCGCAGTAGCAACAACATTAAGTATAAAAATTAGTATAAATAGCTGGTAATTTTTAGTCTAAGGGCCGGGTGTAAAATTATAATTAATTAAATAAACAGTCTGCGATATCCACGGATCCCTCCAGACTTAATAATAAATAGAAAATAAATAAACAGACTTAATAATAAATAGAAAATAAATAAATAGATTACAACAACTCAGCTTTTTTTTAATTTAATTTTTTTAATTTTTTTTTATTTTAAACATAATTTCAGTTCTAGTAATAAATAAATTACAAATTTGACTAGGCTTGAACATATTGTGTGTTGTTTAATTTCTTATATCAAAATATTTTCAAACTTGAAAAATACTGGAAAAAATGCTTGAATTCAACTTTCTTTTCAGTTAAATTTCAACTGCTTAATTTTTAATTTTATATTGCTTATTTGGAAATAAGGTTATAAATTTCAAAAAAAAAAAATTTAAGATATAGTGATGGCTCTTAGTTTATACTGTAGCAAAATTTGTATAATAACAAATATTGACAGGGCAAAGAGTAACGTTATTGGATGACTGACTGACTTATAATCGCCAAGCCCAAATCACTGCAGCTAGAAAGCTGAATTTCTGTGTGTAGGCCCTCTTCTAATGTTTAGATCCAATAAGAAGAGATTTTTCTAAATTCAAAGGGGTAAAAAGGGATAAGAAAGTATAAAATCGGTATCTTTTATCTCCGAAAATACGTTAAATGGACTCTAAATTGCAAAAGCCTACGAATGCTGCTTAAATAAGCCGGCTTAGTCTTAGGGTTCGAAAGAGTGTAAAAATTGAAACTTCCCAGCTAAAAAAATATGTATGGAGCATATATGATATTCCATATATGGTTCGGATCCGAAAAATGAGGGTATATGGGCATATATGATTATATATATTCATAAGTTTTCATACATGTATGTGTAAATTCCCCCCACAGTATGCAAAGTTCATATTCATACACTCTTGATTCACAAAAGCGCACTGCTGTGCAATAAATTAAATTACTAAAATTAAATTTTTTAGACTTGAGAGAGAGGTTGCATTTAATGAAACATTTGTTTGGACAAATAATTCAAAACGAACTAAGTCATTTCATTCATCAAAGGGTGAATCAATTATTTAAAAAACATATAAATCATATTCGTACATAACATTTAGTTTAAGAAATCAGATTAAAAACTAATGCAATTAATTATAAAAAAAAATAATCTGTCTAACAATAGTTTTCAATACAGTAATATGAACTTTGTTTCTTATCTAGATAATTTTGTTATTTTCTATAAAATTAATGACTGGACTATCCTTTTGATTATTTGATACATTAAATGGGGCTACAATGTATACAATTATACAAGAATGGTTTTTTGTAACAAAAAGTTCTTTTTGAAACGTTGGGGGTACGCATATAAACTTTGCATACCGTATGTATTTTCTAATGGATTTCCAATTCAGCAGTGATAGAATTCCAAGCTTTTTTGATTGCAAAAACGATCTTATGTGAGATATCATGTATGCATACATTCTTATATGGCTCCATATATAAAATCTTATATTTATATATGGATCCACATAGAAGAGCTTCATAATTAAATTTTCATATATGAGCTCATATGTTATAATAAATTTCATATATTAGTCCATATATTAGTTCATATATATAAGTTTTGCCATGTATAATCCCATATATTTCCATACGTGAATTCATACATATTCATATATAGTTATATACATTCATATATTAAAAATATATGGACCATATATAATTTTTTTAGCTGGGTTGGTACCGGTTTTACACTCGACGCTCTTCTAGGTAGATACGCTTTTCCCGGGGCACAGTCCCCCTAAACTTGATTTTTCCCCTAAAAAAATATTTTAGAAACTTCTCTATGTTTGGAAAGGCATACGTAATAGTATTCGTTTCGGAAATGCATCCCGTTTACTTATAGAAATCATAAGCGTTTTTAATAAGGGTTGTTCGCAGCAGTCATATTTTTTCGTGTTATTACTTTAAAACGTGTTAATTTATGAGTACCATTTGAATACCCCAAATATGTTGTTTAAATGTGTTAGTATTTGTTTGTTTTGTTCCTACCTGAAATAAACTGTTGTGTTCAGTTGTCTGACTTGTTATAGAAATGGTCCAAGATAGATTGGTAATGAAAATTAGCAAAATCGAGCAGACGGTTTTAGAGCTGGAAAACTTAAACTATATTTTGCCATGCAAAAGTAAGTACCGAAAATTAATTTGTATTACCCAGCTAAAAAAAAAATATGTATGGAGCATATATGATATCCCATATATGGTTCGGATCCGAAAAATGAGGGTATATGGGCATATATGATTATATATATTCATACATTTCCATACATGTACGTGTAAATTCCCTCCACAGTATGCAAAGTTCATATTCATACAATTTTGATTCACAAAAGCGCACTGTTGTGCAATAAATTAAATTACTAAAATTAACTTTTTTTAAGACTTGAGAGAGAGAGGTTGTATTTAATGAAACATTTGTTTGGACAAATAATTCAAAACAAACTAAAAGTCATTTCATTCATCAAAAGGTGAATCAATTATTTAATAAACACATAAATCATATTCGTACATAACATTTAGCTTAAGAACTCAGATTAAAAACTAATGCAATTAATTATAAAAGAAAAAATAATCCGTCTAACAATAGTTTTCAATACAGTAATATGAACTTTGTTTCTTATCTAGAGAATTTTGTTATTTTCTATAAAATTAATGACTGGTTTATCCTTTTGATTATTTGATATATTAAATGGGCCCACAATGTATAAAATCATACAAGAATGGTTTTTTTAACAAAAAGTTTTTCTTTGTTAAAAGTTGAACGCATATAATCTTTGCATTCCGTATGTCTTATGTGAGATATCATGTATGCATACATTCTTATATGGTTCCATATATAAAATCTTATATTTATATATGGATCCACATATGAAGAGCTTAATAATTAAATTTTCATATATGAGTTCATATGTTATAATACATTTCATATATTAGTCCATATATTAGTTCATATATAATAGTTTTGCCATGTATAATCCCATATATTTCCAAACATGAATTCATACATATTCATATATATTTATATACATTCATATATTAAAAATATATGGACCATATATAATTTTTTTAGCTGGGTATTTTAATAAATAAACTTATTTTATACTTCAGTACTAGAGTTTTTTCCCCCGGACTTTTTCATTTCCCGGGAAAGCAGGACACTTTTTTATATACGCGGGATCCCGCTCCAAAAAAATAATAAACATTAAATTTACCAGGCATTAACATAAATTTGATTAAAAAGACTAAAACGCTAACTAAAACACATCTTATATACATAAATACTCGAATGTTAATTTAAATTAGGTCTTAGAAAAATAATTTTTTTTTTAATTTTTAGTTTTTAAATTCCTTAAAGGTTTTTTCCAACACGAAAGACTTTGTAATATGAATTCAAAAAAGTAAACTTAGTAATTTATGGCCTTATTTATAAAACTTAAAAACTTGAACTTAATTAAAATGCCTTTATAAAGACTTTTTAAGTTTTATAAATAAGACTGTTAATTAATAACATAATAATTAATAAAAAAAATATAAAATAAAAAATACTCGAGGTTTGAGATCCAAAACAGATAAGTAGGTCTGTTCTTAAAAACGTCCACACAATTGACTTTTCCATGTGAAACAATTTTATTAAAAACAAAAAAATTTTATTATGATTTCAATAAATTATTTTATCAATCAATTATTTTCTTTCTGAAGAAAAAATTACTAGAAAATACCCATTATCTATCCCTAATTAATACCCATTAGATATCCATGTATTATTATGACTGTTTTGTTAACTTTTCCAAAGACATTTCAATATTTTCCCCTATAAATGCATCCATTAAATCTAAAATACGATGTGTATTCTTGTAGCGACAACCTAAAAATAAAATTACTTTCGACAATTGCAAGATACGCAGGCAAATACTTAACTAAACTCGAATCACATCCTAATCCCCTCTTCTTCTTCATCTTGAATTTTACTGGACACATTCGCCTAAAAAAGAAGGACACAAGGGCTCTTTTACTCAATACTCCAGATGGGACTACTTGCAGATATATATATTTTTCCTTTCTGATTATCACTACTCATGTATTATTTATAACTATCACTAAGTTTATGTCCGACACTGGTCGGGCCTTATAATTATATTTTAGCTTTAAGATTTAATAAGTTAGTTCATTTTTGAAGATACAATTATTACATGTATAAAAAAAACTTTCGACTATGGTCATTGGTAACAAAAAACTTTTTTAATCAGAAATAATTTTTCAGTTCTCGTTGTACCTTCATAGTGAACTAATGTCATAGCGGAATTTTTTTTTACATACATACTTAACAAAAAAAAATCAATATTTAATATTTTTTTTGCATAGTCATAAATAACAAAAACAAAAAAACCGTAATAAAAAAAACAAACAAACAAACAAAAGTGCCCTTGAGGAATACTCTATATGAGTTCCTCAAAAACAAATAAATGTGAAGTGAGTTATAACGGCAGAAATGCCTATTTTACTGTGAGTTCTGATGCTCATAACGATAACAATAAAAATAAAAAACCTGATGACAGACTTACTGTGAGTTCGGAAGCTCTTAATAAAAATAAAAAATCTGATAATACACTTTTTCTAACAACAAATCCACTTTTTCGACAGCGATCAACTTCGCTTTGTCCAATGCCTATTAGTGATTCTTTAACATTACAGTTGCCTAGTACTTCGTCAGTTAAGCCATTGAAATCATTCGCTTCGGGCAGTTCATCACCTAACCAAGTTATCACTACAGATAACAGTAGCTCAAAACCAAAGCTACAAGTCGGAATGGACAGATATATAACCGTGGTAAAGCGTGGGCGAAGCCCGAATTCTTCTAAAATTTCATCTGTTCCAAAGATGTCTAGGGATAACAGCGCATCATCCATGAATCGCCAAAATCGTTTTTCATTATTGCAAGTCGATAACGAGAAGACCGCTTCATCATCTCAGAAGTCTTTTAAGCCACCACCAATATATGTGAGGGAAAAAAATTCTAACGCGCTTCTAAAAAAACTACTGTCGACCATTGGTGAAAATACTTTTCACGTAATTCCAATTAAAAGAGGTGAATGGTAAAGTAAGAAAATAAAAAACATGTTGATTATTGAGTTCTTGTTTCAACTTTGTTATTTGTTGTTGATCTTCTCATTTATTTAAATGAAAGTTTATAACATAATGACTCTAGTTGTTCTAAGAAACTTTGGGTAAAGGTTCCCTGATGATCTGCATTAGCAACAGTGAAATGCGCATAGGATCCAGCTAAACCCCTCAATAATCAATTTCAATGTATTTTATTAAAAAAAAAAAAAAATATATTACTGAATAAGTAAAATATAATTTTGGGATTATTAGTGCGTTTACAAATTTTAAACTTAAATTGTAAAAATTCCCATAAAAACACTAATTACTAATTAAAAGAGGTAATATTGATGAAACTAAAATCCAAATATACGATGAAAACAATTTTCGAAAAATTGTAAATGATTTTGAAAAAAATAAAACAAACTTTTACACATACCAACTTAAGAGTGCTAAAGGCCTACAGATAGTACTAAAGGGCATAGATTCATACGTTGAGCCCGATGAAGTAAAATGTGCACTTCTAGACCAAGGATTTAAGGTAAAAAACGTTACTAATATAATTAACAGAGAAAAGGTCCCTATTTCGCATTGAACTGGAGCCGAATGACATACAATTGAAAAAAAAATGAAACCCATCCAATTTATAGCGTAAAGTTTCTGTTACACCGAAAAATCACAGTTGAAGAGCCACGTAAGCGTTCAGGTCCTGTACAGTGTCATAATTGCCAAGAATATGGCCATACAAAAACTTACTGCAATTTACCTACAGTTTGTGTTATCTGCGGTGAATTGCATGGTACTGCTAGCTGCACTAAGCCAAAAGAACAAGCAGAAAAAAAATGTAGTAATTGTGGAGGTAATCACACCGCTAACTATAGAGGATGCCCTGTATATTCTTTTGTTAAACAGACTATGAGTCAAAAACCTAAGTTAGCCCCAGCCCAACCATTAAACGCGTACTCCGCCTCTTTTGCTCAAGTAAGTCAACCAGTTACTTCACGTGTATCGTATGCCGATGCTGCTAAGGCTAGTTCTAGTCCCTCACAAAATGTTTCACCGCAAAACAATTCAGCGAATGCAAGCTCAGGCTTTAACTTTAGTCGCCTTGAAGCTACTATTGAGAATCTGGTGCTAACTATAAACAACTTCACAACAAATATGACGAGCATGATGCAAGAAAAGCTGCGAATGCAGAATACACTGCTTCAAGCATTACTAAACAAGCCATGAACACTTTAAAGATAAGTTTCTGGAACGCAAACGGCATTCGCCAGCATAAAAATGAACTTGAGCACTTCCTCATGGAAAAAAATATTGATATAATGTTGGTCTCTGAGACTCATTTGACTTCAAGGAGCTTATTTAAAATAAATGGTTACACTCTATATGATTCAAAGGACCCGAGGGGGAGAGCATGCGGTGGGTCAGCAATTCTAATTAAGTCAAGACTCAAACACTATGTCCTTGATAACATTTGTGAAGAACATCTACAAGCAACAAATATTTGTGTCGAAAATTTTGTTACAAATTTCGTGATATCATCAATTTACTCCCCTCCCAGATTCGCAATTACTGAGGATCAATTCGAGGAATTCTACAAATCTCTTGGCCCTTGTTTTGTAGCAGCTGGGGACTACAATGCAAAACATACGTTCTGGGGTTCGCGTCTTATTACACCTAGAGGTCGGGCATTGTTCAACACAATTTCAAAAATGGGCTTGGACGTCATTTCAAGTGGGGAGCCCACTTACTGGCCTACGGACATACAAAAAATTCCGGATGTTATAGATTTTGGAGTAATGAAAAATATCGGTAGGGAATTAATTCATGTTGAAGCTTCTGTAGATCTCTCCTCCGATCACTCTCCCACGATTGTTACAATTTGTAGCCCACTAAGAAGTGACTTCCCTGTCCCATACGTAAAGATGATCAACCGTGTTAATTGGCTGGGGTTCAAAAAATACCTCAGTAGCCATTGTACGGAAAATATTAACCTAAGAACACCAAGTGATATTGAATCTAACATTGAAAATCTTAACGAAAATATTAAACAGGCTGCTGAACATGCTACTACTTCCCATCCGCAGACTGGGTTTAATAGGATTTATTCTACAGACATTGAACGTCTTTTACGTGAAAAAAGGACAGCTAGAAGGGAATGGCAACAGCACAGATCACCCCAAAATAAAATTAGATTTAAAGAGTGCACTAGACGACTCCAAGAGCTGCTGGCATATGAAAAAACTGTATGTCTTAAAAATTATCTGGAAAATCTTGATGCCACACCTGCATCTAATTACTCCTTATGGCGAGCTGCTAGAAAGCTTAAAACACCCGTTGAATATAGACCACTTCTGCGCACTTCTACCGTAGGTTGGGCCAGAAGCGATACTGAAAAAGGTAACATATTTGTTGAGCATTTTAAATCCGTATTTACCCCAAATACATGTACTGGTGTTGTTGATTTACCGAGTGTGGTTGCGCTACCCCCTCGACCCATAAAATTTAAGACGCGTGATGTTCAGAAACTAATTGCTGAACTCAACCCGAAGAAAGCTCCAGGTATTGATGGAATAAGTAACTATATGCTGATAAACTTGCCCCATATTGCAATTAGAATCCTATTATTTATTTTTAACGCCATTTTACAACTGGAATATTATCCACAAAGCTGGAAGCTTGCGAAGGTCAAAATGATTCCAAAGCCGGGCAAAGACCTTACCAAGGCTGAGTCATACAGGCCAATAAGTCTGCTATCAACAATGTCAAAACTCTTCGAAAAGCTGCTCATGACAAAATTGTCCCCAATTTTAGCTGATAGTGGGTGCATCCCAGACCATCAATTTGGTTTTAGAAGTCAGCATAGCACCATTGAACAAACTCATAGATTGGTGCAATTTATAAGAAGAACTTTTGAAGAAAAAATGTATTGTTCTGCCCTGTTTATTGACGTTTCTCAGGCCTTTGATAAAGTGTGGCATGAAGGCCTTATTTTAAAATTAAAATCATATTTACCAATAAATTTTCTGAATTTATTAGAAAGCTACATAAATACCCGAAAGTTTACGATTGTGGAAGGAGAATTCATGAGTCTGCCACAATCTATATCATCCGGTGTGCCACAGGGGAGCATACTGGGGCCAGTTTTGTATTTGATTTATACTTGTGATATGCCTGTGAGCAGCAATATCCATACATCTACGTTTGCCGATGATACAGCCTGCCTTAGTATGCACAAAAACCCGCACGAGGCGTCCCGATATCTTCAAGAACATATTACACAGTTAGAAATCTGGTTGAACTTATGGAGAATTAAAGTCAATGAACAAAAGTGTGTCCATACAACGTTTACCCTAAGAAGAGATACTTGTTCCCCCATTCGAATCAACAATCAAAATATTCCTCAGCATTCCCAAGCGAAATACCTTGGTATACACCTTGATCGAAGACTTACATGGAAACATCATATTGACTTTAAGCTAACTCAGATGAAACTTAAGTTATCTCAAATTCATTGGTTGATTGGCAGAAATTCAACACTTAGTCTGGACTGCAAACTTTTAATATACAAGTCGCTTTTGAAGCCAATATGGTGTTACGGTATCCAGTTATGGGGCACTGCTTCAGCTTCCAATGTAGAGAGAATTCAACGAAGACAAAACAAAATTTTAACGTTAATAACATCTGCTCCATGGTATATTAAGAATTCAAATTTGCATCGTGATTTAAAAATGCCACTAGTGACTGAAGAAATTGCAAGATACGCAGGCAAATACTTAACAAAACTCGAGTCACATCCTAATCCGCTTGCTCGTAATATTTTGAATTTTAATGGTCACATCCGCCTAAAAAAGAGGGACACAAGGGCTCTTATACTCAACACTCTAGATGGGAATGCTTGAAAATACATTTAATTTTCCTTTTTGATTAGCACTACTTTGTATTATTTAAATTATCACTAAGTTTTGGCCGACACTGGTCGGGCTAAATAATTATATTTTAGCTTTAAGATTTGATCACTTATTGTTAGTTCATTTTTGAAGATACAATAAATAAATATATGTATTAAAAAAAAAAAAAAAAAAAAAAAAAAAATTATTTTTAGTCAGGCTTAAGTTCAGTAATTTCAATTCTTATTGAATGAAATATTTTTATTAATTAATGTGAGTATCTAAAGAAGAGAAGAAAAATTAAACTTAGACTTTAAGCTGGGGGAAATACCGATACTTTTCTGTGCAGCCACGCACTTCATCAGCACCCTAGTCTATCTACTTGGGTAGAGATTCTTGTTAATATCAGCTATTTAACTTAAATTTTCAATGAAACGGAATATGAGAAACGATTGTTGTGTATACAATTGATTTACCTTTGGTAAACACATTATAAGTATCACTATTAATTTTCTGTTTTTTCCATTTTTTTTCATTTTTCTATTTAGGTTAGCACGAAATTATATTACTCTACCTAAGTATGTTTAGTCATTCTTGCTTATCTTTTACGATCATCACATTAATTATTTTTACTTATTCGATGTACCATCGGTACATGCATGTAAGTATTATTGTAGTGGCTTTATGTTACTTGTTGTTGCATTCTACAGTTTTTACTTGGATTTCCAGCATTCTGAAACTGTGATGGCCAAGTGAACACTGATTGCCAATTGAACATATTTTTTTCACGTGCCCATGATTAATTAAGTGAAACATTTGTAAATTTTTTTTAATTGAACTTTTTAGTGATGTTTAATCATCAAGATTCCAGGGTTGGGAATATCACACTTTTTGTGATATATAAAAGTAACTAGGTCTAATTAAATTTTTTATTTTTGTTTATAAGTTATATATATTGGAAAGATAAGTTTGGTGTAGAGTTGGATATTTTTTCTGGATATTCACCTAACTACTTTTCTTATACAAAAGTAAGTAGGTCATATTATTTTGTTTAATTACAAATTATTTATGCTTTATGTCTTGGAAAGAACCAGTTTGGCACAAAAATTAAAAAAATAGCAACAGACCTGGAAAACTTAAACTTTTTGTGGTATATAAAACTTATTAAATAAAACTAATTATTTCTTTGGAAATTAAATATTAGAAAAATAAAAATTATGGAAACTTAAAAAAAAATTGTTGGTAAAATTATAATCAAACACAATTGTTTTTCACTTAAACATATTTCATGTTTTAAGAAGATTTGATTCTAAATTTTTTATATCTGTTAAATTTTTATTTAAGTATAAACGAAGTTTTGTCTCATGTTGCATATTATCCTCTCAGCAAAGTTATGTTTCAAATCGATGGTTTTTCGACGACAACTTGTAACGAGTTCTTATTAAGTTTTAGTAAATAGAGATAAAAATAAGATTTATCACTAAAGAACAGTCCTAACTATAAAATTAATTAAAGGACATGTTTAGTTTCAGTTACCTGAAAAAGTTCGTTTGTGCGGAACAAAGTTGATAAAATTCTTTAGGAATACACGTTTACATAATACCGCGATATATATCTTTTGCAATGTGATGTTTAAATTGAGACACTTAACAGTTTTGCAACATCAAAGATTAATTTAAAAAAAAGTTAGTTTACTTGGTATGGAGGTACAATAGTAAAACTAATTTATAGGGTTATTAAAGAGTAGCACGGTTTTAAAACATCTCGAGTGCCAGTGAACAAGCACCGATTTTTGGATATTGTATGACGTAACGCCGTTTTTGACTTGTAAAATATTTCTTAAATACAGAAAAATAAATATTTAATCGAAAAATACCGAAAGGTCGCTTACTAAAAACTTCACTAGAGCAAAAAATAATAATTCTTTTCACAAAACAAATATGTATGTATGTATGTGCTTATGTTTGTATCTATATACTAAATATGAGCACTTTGATAAAAGGTATATAAGATTCGGAACAGGCGAACATAGCACTCTTACTTGTTCTTGTGTTGATGTTGTTTATTTATATATTCGTAAATAGCCGATAAATTTCGCATTACAAGCGAAGACTTCCCGCTGCCAGCCTTTTTTTGAACTACTTATAACCTTTCAAATAAACTTTATGTTAAATGATGAATTCAATAATGGTGAATTGAAATTTTATTAAGATGATATATAAAGTGTGTATCAAAAGAATGTTTAAGATAAGCAGCGGTTGCAGCGGTAAGCACGTTGCCTACCACACAATAAGTTCGTGCCTAAAGTTGTAGGCATTTCCCACCTTATAGCCCCTGAAAACCCGCTAAAATCCGCTAGCTGAATAAAAATAAACGCTAATATAACCGCTGAATTTTTTATAACCAACATATGTATTTTTTATGGTTTATTGGTAAAAAAGAATAAGATAAATTTTATAAAATATCCTAGTAAAAAAATGGAAGTCATTCTAGTAGAAATATATTTTCATTGCTTCCAAAAAATTGATATTTTTAATTTGCGAGAGTGAGCAACAATCCATGTAGAAGCTTATTTTAGTCATACAAAACCTTGTGAAATTTTCACTACTTCCAGATCACAAACTCTACATTTTTATGACTTTTTTGGAGTCTCTTTTTTTGCTGTTATCTTGCCATTTTGCTTGAAGTATTTGTAAAATATTGTTAAAATTTCCTGACCTTATGACCATCTGAAATAAAAAAAATGTGTTGATAAAATAAACTCTGTGGCTCAATTCAAATTGGCTTGAAGTTTAATTTCGAAGGAAAATTTCAATAAAAAAGTCTCTAATCAAAAACTAATTATTCAGAAAAACTTATTGTCTTGAGAGATTTTGGGTGATATTATGTTTTCCTCAGACTCACTGGTCTAATCACCCAGTTTTGGTTTGCTTTCCGTTTGTTTAAAGATTTGTTTACTATATTTTTAATATGAAAATAATGATTAAATTGGTTTGTAATATAATTTTAATCTCAAATTAAGTTTTATTCACTAAAAATGAGATTTCTTCACTTTTATACTGGTATGTATATACATATGTTTTTAGTTTTAACCTCTTAAAGTTTCACATTATACTACACGACCGCAATATGTAAATTTTTTATTTGAAAAAATGACGGTAGTTTCTTTTCGCTGTACGTGTTTATATCGAAAAAAAACTCAACATAAATACCAGGATATGTGTCGCATAGCTGCGGTAAAAACACTGTATGGTGATTCAATATCTTTCTTTATAAGTTTCAGAAAAACGCTGAAACCCATCAAGTAAGAAATTCTTCCGCTGAAATTCCCGCTGGTGGTTTTTTAAATACACTTGCCGCTACTGACAACAAAATACAGTCATATACATATATAGCGGGAAAACCAACGTTTTTGCAACACTGTCCATGCGTCAATATACACACATTAGTTAAATAATTAATAAAATACAATGAACACATTAAAATTAATACACTCAAAACCTCACACGCGTGCGAGTGCTCTCACAATAATGAAGAGAGCAATAAAAGATAATTTGTATTTTTATTTAATGTGTACTCAATTGTTACTTTAATCAGGGCTACCCTTTTAATCTCAGATTATTCATATGTGCCAGTTGTGTAGTTTTTTTTTTTTTTTTTTTTAATACATATATTTATTTATTGTATCTTCAAATATGAACTAACAATAAGTGATCAAATCTTAAAGCTAAAATATAATTGTTTAGCCCGACCAGTGTCGGCCAAAACTTAGTGATAATTTAAATAATACAAAGTAGTGATAATCAAAAAGGAAAATTAAATGTATTTTCAAGCATTCCCATCTAGAGTGTTGAGTATAAGAGCCCTTGTGTCCCTCTTTTTTAGGCGGATGTGACCATTAAAATTCAAAATATTACGAGCAAGCGGATTAGGATGTGACTCGAGTTTTGTTAAGTATTTGCCTGCGTATCTTGCAATTTCTTCAGTCACTATTGGCATTCTTAAATCACGATGCAAATTTGAATTCTTAATATACCATGGAGCAGATGTTATTAACCGTAAAATTTTGTTTTGCCTTCGTTGGATTCTCTCTACATTGGAAGCTGAAGCAGTGCCCCATAACTGGATACCGTAACACCATGTTGGCTTTAAAAGCGACTTGTATAATAAAAGTTTACAGTCCAGGCTAAGTATTGAATTTCTGCCAATCAACCAGTGTATTTGAGATAACTTAAGTTTCATCTGAGTTAGCTTAAAGTCAATATGATGTTTCCATGTAAGTCTTCGATCAAGGTGTATACCAAGGTATTTCACTTGGGAGTGTTGAGGAATATTTTGATTATTGATTCGAATTGGGGAACAAGTATCTCTTCTTAGGGTAAACGTTATATGGACACACTTTTGTTCATTTACCTTAATTCTCCATAAGTTCAACCACATTTCCAATTGTGTGATATGTTCTTGTAAATATCGGGAAGCCTCGTGAGGGTTTTCATGCATACTAAGGCAGGCTGTATCATCGGCAAACGTAGATGTATGGATATTGCTGCTCAAAGGCATATCACAAGTATAGATCAAATACAAAACTGGCCCCAGTATGCTCCCCTGTGGCACACCGGATGATATAGATTCGGGCACACTCACGAATTCTCCTTCCACAACCGTGAACTTCCGGGTAGTGATGTAACTTTCTAATAAATTCACTAAATTTATTGGTAGATATGATTTTAATTTTAGAATTAGACCTTCATGCCACACTTTATCAAAGGCCTGAGAAACGTCAATAAACAGGGCAGAACAATACATTTTTTCTTCAAAAGTTCTTCTTATAAATTGCACCAATCTATGAGTTTGTTCAATGGTGCTATGCTGGCTTCTAAAACCAAATTGATGGTCTGGGATGCACCCACTATCATTTAAAATTGGGGACAATTTTGTCATGAGCAGCTTTTCGAAGAGTTTTGACATTGTTGATAGCAGACTTATTGGCCTGTATGACTCAGCCTTGGTAAGGTCTTTGCCCGGCTTTGGAATCATTTTGACCTTCGCAAGCTTCCAGCTTTGTGGATAATACTCCAGTCGTAAAATGGAGTTAAAAATAAATAACAGGATTCTAATTGCAATATGGGGCAAGTTTATCAGCATATTGTTACTTATTCCATCAATACCTGGAGCTTTCTTCGGGTTGAGTTCAGCAATTAGTTTCTGAACATCACGCGTCTTAAATTTTATGGTTCGAGGGGGTAGCGCAACTACACTTGGTAAATCAACAACACCAGTACATGTGTTTGGGGTAAATACGGATTTTAAATGCTCAACAAATATGTTACCTTTTTCAGTATCGCTTCTGGCCCAACCTCCGGTAGAAGTGCGCAGAGGTGGTCTATATTCAACGGGTGTTTTAAGCTTTCTAGCAGCTCGCCACAAGTAGTAATTAGATGCAGGTGTGGCATCAAGATTTTCCAGATAATTTTTAAGACATACAGTTTCGTACAGAGTCGTCTAGTGCACTCTTTAAATCTAATTTTATTTTGGGGTGATCTGTGCTGTTGCCATTCCCTTCTAGCTGTCCTTTTTTCACGTAAAAGACGTTCAATGTCTGTAGAATAAATTCTATTAAACCCAGTCTGCGGATGGGAAGTAGTGGCATGTTCAGCAGCCTGTTTAATATTTTCGTTAAGATTTTCAATGTTAGATTCAATATCACCTGGTGTTCTTAGGTTAATATTTTCCGTACAATGGCTACTGAGGTATTTTTTGAACCCCAGCCAATTAACACGGTTGATCATATTTACATATGGGACAGGGAAGTCACTTCTTAGTGGGCTACAAATTGTAACAATCGTGGGAGAGTGATCGGAGGAGAGATCTACAGAAGCTTCAACATGAATTAATTCCCTAGTGATATTTTTCATGACTCCAAAATCTATAACATCCGGAATTTTTTGTATGTCCGTAGGCCAGTAAGTGGGCTCCCCACTTGAAATGACGTCCAAGCCCATTTTTGAAATTGTGTTGAACAACGCTCGTCCTCTAGGTGTGATAAGACGCGAACCCCAGAAAGTATGTTTTGCATTATAGTCTCCAGCTGCTACGAAACAAGGGCCAAGAGATTTGTAGAAATCCTCGTATTGATCCTCAGTAATTGCGAATCTAGGAGGGGAGTAAATTGATGATATGACAAAATTTGTGCAAAAATTTTCGATACAAATATTCGTTGCTTGTAGATGTTCTTCACAAACGTTATCAAGGACATAGTGTTTGAGTCTTGACTTAATTAGAATTGCTGACCCACCGCATGCTCTCCCCCTCGGGTCCTTTGAATCATATAGAGTGTAACCATTTATTTTAAATAAGCTCCTTGAAGTCAAATGAGTCTCAGAGACCAACATTATATCAATATTTTTTTCCATGAGGAAGTGCTCAAGTTCATTTTTATGCTGGCGAATGCCGTTTGCGTTCCAGAAACATATTTTTAACATGTTCATGGTTTGTTAACTAATGCTTGAAGCAGTGTATTCTGCATTCGCAGCATTTCTTGCATCATGCTAGTCATATTTGTTGTAAAGTTGTTTATAGTTAGCACCAGATTCTCAATAGTAGCTTCAAGGCGACTAAAGTTAAAGCCTGAGTTTGCATTCGCTGAATTATTTTGCGGTGAAACATTTTGTGAGGGATTAGAACTAGCCTTAGCAGCATCGGCATACGATACACGTGAAGTAACTGGTTGACTTACTTGAGCAAAAGAGGCGGAGTACGCGTTTAATGGTTGGGCTGGAGCTAACTTAGGTTTTTGACTCATAGTCTGTTTAACAAAAGAATATACAGGGCATCCTCTATAGTTAGCGGTGTGATTACCTCCACAATTACTAAATTTTTTTTCTGCTTGTTCTTTTGGCTTAGTGCAGCTAGCAGTACCATGCAATTCACCGCAGATAACACAAACTGTAGGTAAATTGCAGTAAGTTTTTGTATGGCCATATTCTTGGCAATTATGACACTGTACAGGACCTGAACGCTTACGTGGCTCTTCAACTGTGATTTTTCGGTGTAACAGAAACTTTACGCTATAAATTGGATGGGTTTGATTTTTTTTCAATTGTATCTCATTCGGCTCCAGTTCAATGCGAAATAGGGGTTGGGCGATCTTTTCTCTGTTAATTATATTAGTAACGTTTTTTACCTTAAATCCTTGGTCTAGAAGTGCACATTTTACTTCTTCGGGCTCAACATATGAATCTATGCCCTTTAGTACTATCTGTAGGCCTTTAGCACTCTTAAGTTGGTATGTGTAAAAGTTTGTTTTATTTTTTTCAAAATCATTTACAATTTTTCGAAAATTGTTTTCATCGTATATTTGGATTTTAGTTTCATCAATATTACCTCTTTTGATTGGAATTACGTGAAAAGTATTTTCACCAATGGTCGACAGTAGTTTTTTTAGAAGCGCGTTAGAATTTTTTTCCCTCACATATATTGGTGGTGGCTTAAAAGACTTCTGAGATGATGAAGCGGTCTTCTCGTTATCGTCTTGCAATAATGAAAAACGATTTTGGCGATTCATGGATGATGCGCTGTTATCCCTAGACATCTTTGGAACAGATGAAATTTTAGAAGAATTCGGGCTTCGCCCACGCTTTACCACGGTTATATATCTGTCCATTCCAACTTGTACCTTTGGTTTTGAGCTACTGTTATCTGTAGTGACAACTTGGTTAGGTGATGAATAGCCCGAAGCGAATGATTTCAATGGCTTAACTGACGAAGTACTAGGCAACTGTAATGTTAAAGAATCACTAGTAGGCATTGGACAAAGCGAAGTTGATCGCTGTCGAAAAAGTCGATTTGTTGTTAGAAAAAGTGTATTATCAGATTTTGTATTTTTATTAAGAGCTTCCGAACTCACAGTAAGTCTGTCATCAGGTTTTTTATTTTTATTGTTATCATTATGAGCATCAGAACTCACAGTAAAATAGGCATTTCTGCCGTTATAACTCACTTCACATTTATTTGTTTTTGAGGTACTCATATAGAGTATTCCTCAAGGGTACTTTTGTTTGTTTGTTTGTTTTTTTTTATTACGGTTTTTTTTGTTTTTGTTATTTATGACTATGCAAAAAAATATTAACAAAGCAATTACAGCTTATTTATCAAAGTTAATAATATGTATTACGAATATTTTCTTTTATATGATTTTTTTGTTAAGTATGTATGTAAAAAAAAAAAAACTCCGCTATGACGTTAGTTCACTATGAAGGTACAACGAGAACAACAGTTGTGTAGTGGCATTTTTATAGCCAACAATGGATTCTTTTTAAATTAGTTTAATTTCAATGTTTTCTATTTTTTAGAACTTGAACAATCAAATCTGAAAGTGAGTTATTATATACTATTTAAAATACATCAAATGTGCAATAATCTCTTTTGGAACACAAGAAATTTACTCGAATTAGAGTTTCACAAATATATTACAAATGTCTTGGCAGCCCTGCTACAAGAAAAGCAAAATATATTACGCTCAAAAACGAAGCATTAACTCAAACATAAATGTGAATGTATATGTGTGTGGATCAATGAATCAGAGTCATTCAACCAATGAATTAAATCATTGATACGATATCAGCAAAAAATTATATATTGCATCTCAATAATGAAATACTGGCATGATATACATGAAAAATTTTGTTAATTCAACATTTCAACAAATAGTTCGTTATAAAAAGTAAAACTAGCGACACGTTTGTGGAAATTTTTTATTTTATGAATAATAAGGTTTCATTTTATTAATGGAAATAAATTATTGTATAAACTAAAAAATTTCATTACAATAATTACATTTTGCATTTAAAATATGAAAATATACGTCATTAAATAATTCAGAATATTTCGTTATATACACTAGTGGCAAAAACTAAAGCAACTGAGGTAGTTTTACCATATTCCATAGCATTGTTGTAAAACAAAATATTTAAATGGGTTTAGCAGTTCCTATTATAAACTTTAAGCGTTGTAAAAATTTTATTTAGTTAGAGAAAAGATAACACGAAACTAAAAACAATTCATATGTGCGTGGCAAAAACTAAAGCAACTTATTAAAATTTTTAAATCTATTTTAATAATTAATAGCATATCCATTTTTTTTTAAAACAGCAGCACATCTTCTGGGCATTACGGTAATTAACTTATCATTTTCCCTTTTATAAATGCTTTCCCGTGTTTCTTTTCTTTCAAGGAAAAAAGTACGTTTCTTGAACCCTTGGTCCCGTTTTATCTTTCTACCCGCCATATCCCACAAGTTCTCTCTAGGCTTTAAATCAGCTGAATGGATTGGCCATTTAAGTAAATTAATATTTTGGTTTTGAATTCCGGACTTACGTTGCAAAGTATGCTTTGAATTGTTATGGTGGTGAAAGATCCACCCAGGAGGCATTTTATCTCTTGCAAACGGAAATATGACAAGTATTATAGTAATGTATGTGCCCGTACCATTAAAATTGTCAAACTTGTTTAATTTAAATCGAAATATTTTAATTTTTGGGGTAAAATTTACATATTAAGGTAATTACTGTCAATAACGTGAAGTGACGAGGATCGTGGTTTGGATTTGTACATAGATAAGGATAGTTTGATGTCGATCGATGTGGTTTTGTTTTAATTTTATGGTTTGATATCGGTCCGTCGATGTGTACAGTTAAATAAGTAGGCCCGCAGGAGTTGTTTGTACGTAGTATGTTTTACATTTGTTAAGGGGTTGCAGTACAGTTTGATGTCGGTCCGTCAATGTGTTTTTGTTTTGTTTTATGCTTTCGTAACAATCCGTCACTGAATAAGATAAAAAAAATAAATCACTGAATAAAATTTGTAATTAATGTAAGTACAAAACCAATTAAAATAAGTGATTTTATTTCATAAAGAACGAATAAAGGCAGGTATCCCATCCTGTACTCATTTTAGGCAGGTATCCCATCCTGTATCCATTTTCCCTGAAATCCAAGTCACTTATGTTCACATCTCTTGAAACTCTCAACTCGCAATTTCTCAAATTTTTCACAATTTGTATTCAGTCACTCACTTTTTAAACCATACGTACTTAATTTCGCTAAAATTCCATGCACAATTATACACAAGCATTATGTACGTGTGCATGAAGGTCTCAGCATACACGTGCATGCATAGCACAATAAGATTGTATCACCTTATATATGTACATATGGACCTATATATGTACATATAAAAATTTGTTATCTACAGAATTTGAATAACTTATCCTTCTATTTTTGTGTTGGAAACATGCATATGCAAAAACTCAAGAAAATTTAATCTTGTTTCAAGCATGGTCGGTGTGACGCATGCAAAAATTTCACTAATATTATTTTAACACAGATCATGCAATTTGACAGTATATGTTTCAAAATAACCCAATAAGCAATTTTGCTTGAAATCAAGCAACAACTGTTATTCAAGCCACAAATTCAATTGTCAAGGGTTGAGTTATACTTGATCTACACTTTATTTCAATAGCATTCTCCAGGGAAAAGGGAGCTTGAATTTAATTCGAACAATTCAGTTATAGTACAGTGTATTTCAAGCCTTGAACTATACTACAATTAAACCTTGTATTACAAATGACTTCAAGTGTATTTCAAGCTTCAAAAGCAATGCTTTTAAAAAAGAAAGCAAAATACAATTCCTGTGGTTTCTAATAATAATTAGCTGCCCATCTGCTTTCGCTGTTGTTTCAACGATTTTACTCAGCTTTTTTTATTTAATTTTTTTAATTTTTTTTTATTTTAAACATAATTTCAGTTCTAGTAATAAATAAATTACAAATTTGACTAGGCTTGAACATATTGTATGTTGTTTAATTTCTTATATCAAAATATTTTCTAACTTGAAAAATACTGGAAAAAATGCTTGCATTCAACTTTCTTTTCAGTTAAATTTCAACTGCTTAAATTTTTTATTGCTTATTTGGAAATAAGGTTATAAATTTCAAGATTAGTTTTTTGCAAAATTGTGGGTGAAATTGTTAAATTTGGGTATTTAAAATTTGAAAATTGTTGAATTCTTGGAAATTTGTCAAATTTGATACCTGCGAGGGTGGTTGAATAAGTCCGTCCAAATTTTTGTTTACATAAGGAGTTTTTTGTTTACATTAACTTTGTGGGAACGGGTGATTTTTTTTGAGTAATATTAATTGTGATAACGGGTGATTTTTTTGTGGTCGTGGTTTAAGGCGTTTTATAAGATTAAGATTTCACAAGTTTATATGCCGACGGGAAAATCATGAAAATGAATTTTCCTAATACCAATGGTAAAATAGTGATTATTAATTTTTCCTAATGCCTAAGGCAATGCATGACTATTATTTTTTTTTCTAATGCATACGGCAATGCATGATAATTTTTCCTAATGCCTACGGCAATGCATGATAATTTTTCCTAATGCCTACGGCAATGCATGATAATTTTTCGTAATGCCGACGGCAATACATGATTATTATTTTTTTCAAATGCCGACGGCAAAACACATTTGTATTTTTTTTGCAAATGCCGACGGCAAAACATGATTATTATTTTCTAGTACCAAAGGGAAAGTTGCCAGTGTTGCCAGACTATAGAAATTTGTTATCGTAATACTATATCAGTAATATCAGAGAAAATAGATTTGGTGACTACTACGCGATTCTCATATGAATCGGGAGAATATGTGTATGATTTCCTCACGCTAATAAATTGTTTATAAAAAAATAATTAAATAAATTAATAAACAAGTACTTTAATTATTTTATTTATGTATAAAATGTTCTCTTGTATATGAACACCATATACTTGTGTGTGGATGATCCAGCTTGTTTGTCGCTGGTATTTATTTGTTTGTTTAAGAAATATAATTGTATGTATGTATGTATATTTATATGTGTATGTATGTATGTGTATTTGTATGTATGACTGAGGATGCTTGTGCGGAAAATATTTTGTAGAATACATTTATATTTTGCAACGTAATCATTTTCTTTGTCTACGATTATTTTAAAGCAGCAAAGTTTCAATTAAGTACAGTCATCAGCAGAGAAACAAAAAGTAAATATGTTGCAAGGATACAGCTACTAATTTTTGTATAAATACGCCAACTTTTCTAACCATTACATCAGTACTTTATTGTATTTACAACCATCATCAGAAATTGTGTTAAAGTGAAATAATAACAATAAAATAATTAACAAGTAAGAGTGCTATATTCGGCTGTGCCGAATCTTATATACCCTTTACCAAAGTACGTTTATGTAGTATAGAGATACATACATAAGCACAGAGATATGTAGGTACATATTAATTTTGTGAAAAAATTCATACTTTTTGTGCAATTTTTAGGTTTTAGGCATTATGCTTAATTTTGTGCTTTTTTGCGATTTTTTTCATATAGGCAATTTTTTGGTTATGCCGATTTTTTCGGTTTTTTTTAATTTTGGCGATATTTTCGTTCTGGCGATTTTTTTGATTTTGACGATTTTTTTTTCATTTAGGCGATTTTTTATTTTTTATATTTTTTATTTTTTAGTTTTGACACTTTTTTTCTCGTTTTGGCGATTTTTTTCGGTTTTTGGCTTTTTTAATTTTGGCGACTTTTTTCCTTTTAGCAATTTGTTTGATTTTGAACATTTTTTTTCATTTAGGCGATTTTGAGTTCTTCTTTTGAGTTTAGTCGATTTAGCGGAGTTTTTATTTCATACTAAACAAAAAAAATTGTACGAAAAAATATTCGGAATACATATTGTTATTGTTAGCTTTATTTGCATTGCTAATATTTTTTACATAGTCATAATTAACAAAAACAAAAAAACCGTAATCAAAAAAAAAACAAACAAACAAACAAAAGTGCCCTTGAGGAATACTCTATATGAAAACCTCAAAAACAAATAACTGTGAAGTGAGTTCTAATGGCAGAAATGCCTATTTTACTGTGAGTTCTGAAGCTCTTAATGAAAATAATAAAAATAAAAAATCTAATGATAGACTTACTGAGAGCTCTGAAGCTCTTAATGGTAACAAATTAAATAAGAAATCTGATAGTAGACTTTTTTTACGGCGAGGCCACTTTTTCGTCAGCGATCAAATTCGCTTTGTCCAATGCCAACTAGTGATTCGTTAACATTACCGTTGCCTAGTACTTCTACATTTAACTCAGCGATATCATCCGCTTCGGGCTCGTGGTCATCACTTAACCAAGTTTTTACTGAAGTTAAGAGCAGCCCAAAACCCAAGGTCCAAGTGGGAATGGACAGATATATTACAGTGGTGAAGCGCGGACGAAGCCCAAAGTCTTCGAAAATTTCATCTGCTCCAAAAATGTCTAGGGATAACAGCGTATCCTCTATTAACAGCCAAAATCGTTTTCAAATATTACAAGTTGACAACAACGAACCCGATGTATCTACGAACAAAACATCCAAGCCGCCTCCAATCTATTTGAGAGAAAAAATTCAAACGCTCTTATAAAAAATTTAATTTCAGTCATTGGTGAGAATAAATTTCACATCGTTCCAATAAAACGTGGTAACATTGATGAAACCAAAATTCAAATTTATGAAGAAAAAGATTTTCGCAAACTGATTACTGAATTTTAAAAAAGTAAGAAAAGTTTCTACACATATCAGCTTAAAAGTGCTAAAGGCCTGCAGATCGTATTGAAGGGCATCGATTCCTATGTTGCTCCCGAAGAAATAAAAGATGCACTCGTTCTCCAGGGATTTAAGGTAAAAAATGTATCTAACATAATAAATAGGGAGAAGATTCCTCAACCTCTTTTTCGCGTCGAACTTGAGCCAAACGATATAAAATTGAAAAAAAGCGAGACTCATCCAATTTATAATTTGAAATATCTCTTATATCGAAAAATAACAGTTGAAGAACCACACAAGCGTTCTGGACCCGTACAGTGCCATAATTGTCAAGAATATGGTCACACAAAAACTTACTGCAAGTTACCTTCAGTTTGTGTTATCTGCGGTTAATTGCACGGTACTGCTGGTTGTACTAAGCCTAAAGATCTAGCAGAAAAAAATGTAGTAATTGTGGAGGTAATCACACCGCTAACTACAGAGGATGTCCTGTCTATTCTTTCGTTAAACAGACTATGGGGCAAAAACCTAAATTAGCTCCAGCACAAACAGCAAACGCTTACTCCGCCACTTTTGCTCAAATGAGCCAACCTGTCACTTCACGTGTATCGTATGCCGATGCAGCTAAGACTAGTTATATTCCCACACAAAGTATTCCGCCTCAAAATAATTCAACGAATGCAAACTCAAGCTTTAATTTTAGTCGCCTTGAAGCTACTATTGAGAATTTAGTGCTAACTAAATAATAATAATTTTACAACAAATATGACTAGCATGATGCAAGAAATGCTACGAATGCAGTCTACACTGCTTCAAGCATTAGTTAACAAGCCATGAACACGTTAAAGATAAGTTTCTGGAACGCAAACGGCATTCGCCAACATAAAAATGAACTTGAGCACTTCCTCACGGAAAAAAATATTGATATAATGTTGGTTTCTGAGACTCATTTGACTTCAAGAAGCCTATTCAAAATTAATGGCTACATTTTATATGATTCAAAGGACCCAAGAGGAAGAGCTTGCGGGGGATCAGCAATTTTAATAAAGTCAAGACTCAAGCATTATATTCTTGACAACATTTGTGAAGAACATCTACAAGCAACGAATATTTGTATCGAAAATTTTTGCACAAATTTTGTCATATCATCAATTTACTCCCCTCCTAGATTCGCAATTACTGAGGATCAATACGAGGATTACTACAAATCCCTTGGCCCTTGTTTCGTAGCAGCTGGAGACTATAATGCTAAACATACTTTCTGGGGTTCGCGTTTTATCACACCTAGAGGACGAGCGTTATTCAACACAATTTCAAAAATGTGCTTGGACGTCATTTCGAGTTGAGAGTCTATTTATTAGCCTATTGACATACATAAACTTCCGGATATTATAGATTTTGGCGTCATGAAAAATATTTCTAGGGAATTAATTCACGTCGAAGCTTCCCTAGATCTATCGTCCGATCACTTTCCCACGATCGTTACAATCTGTAGCCCACTAAGAAGTGCTCTACCTCACCCATATATGAAAATGGTCAATCGTGTTAATTGGCTGCGATTCAAAAAATATCTTAGTAGTCATTGCACTGAAAACATTAAGCTAAGAACTCATGACGATATTGAATCTAATATTGCTAATCTTAACGAAAATATTAAGCAGGCAGCTGAACATGCTACTTCCTCCCATCCGCAGACTGGGTTTAACAGAATTTATTCTACAGATATTGAACTTCTAGTATGTGCAAAAAGAAGAGCTAGAAGAGAATGGCAACAGCACAGATGTCCACAAAATAAAATTAGATTAAAAGAGTGCACCAAAAGACTCCAAGAACTGCTTGCATATGAAAAATCTGCTTCTCTTAAAAACTATCTGGAAAATCTCGATGTCACACCAGCATCTAATTATTCTTTGTGGCGCGCTGCGAAAAGAATTAAAACACCCGTTGAGTTTAAACCACCTCTGCGCACTTCTACCGGAGTTTGGGCCAGGAGTGATATTGAAAAAGGTAACTTGTTTGCAAAGCATTTAAAATCCGTATTTACCCCAAACAGATGTACTGGTGTTGTTGATTTCCCGAGTGTAGTTGCGCTACCCCCTCGACCCATAAAATTTTAAATGTGTGATGTACAAAATCTAATTGCTGAACTCAACCCGAAGAAAGCACCGGGTATTGATGGAATTAGTAACCAAATGCTAATAAAATTGCCTCGTATTGTAATTAGAATCATGTTATTAATTTTTAATGCCATTTTACGACTAGAGTATTATCCCAACAGCTGGAAGCTTGCCAAAGTTAAAATGATACCAAAGCCGGGCAAAGATCTGACCAAGGCAGAATCATACAGGCCAATAAGCCTGGTATCAACAATGTCAAAACTTTTCGAAAAACTGCTCATGTCAAAATTGTCCCCAATTCTAATTGGTAGTGGGTGTATCCCAGACCATCAGTTTGGTTTTAGAAGTCAGCATAGCACTATTGAACAAACGCATATATTGGTTCAATGTATAAGAAGAACATTTGAAGAAAAGAAGTACTGTTCTGCACTGTTTATTGACGTTTCTCAGGCATTTGATAAAGTGTGGCATGAAGGTCTAATTTTAAAATTAAAATCATATCTACCAATAAATTTGGTGAATTTATTAGAAAGTTACATTACTACCCGGAAGTTCATGGTTGTGGAAGGGGAATTCATGAGTGTGCCCGAAACTATATCATCCGGTGTGCCACAGGGGAGCATACTGGGGCCAGTTTTGTATTTGATTTATACTTGTGATATGCCTTTGATCAGTAATATCCATACATCTACGTTTGCCGATGATACAGCCTGCCTAAGTATGCACGAAAATCCTCATGTGGCTTCCCGATATCTACAAGAACATATTACACAACTGGAACTATGGTTAAAATTATGGACAATTAAGGTAAACGAGCAAAAGTGTGTTCAGGTAATATTTACCCTGCGAAGAGATACTTGTTCCCCAATTCGAATCAACAATCGAGTTGTTCCTCAGCATTCACATGTAAAATACCTTGGTATACACCTTGATCGACGACTTACATGGAAACACCATATTGACTCAACGCTAATACAAATGAAACTTAAACTAACTCAGATATATTGGCTGATTGGTAGAAACTCAACACTCAGCCTAGACTGCAAACTTTTATTATACAAGTCGCTCTTGAAGCCAATATGGTGCTACGGAATTCAGTTATGGGGCACTGCTTCAGCTTCTAACGTCGAGAGAATCCAACGAAGGCAAAACAAAATTTTACGTTTGATAACATCGGATCCATGGTACATAAAAAACTCAAATATACATCGTGATTTGAATATGCCACTAGTGATTGAAGAAATAGCAAAATACGCAGGCAAATATTTAACAAAACTCGAGTCACATCCTAATCCGCTTGCTCGTAACATCTTGAATTTTACTGGCCACATTCACTTGAAAAAGAAGGACACAAGGGCTCTTTTACTCAACACTACAGATGGGATTGCTTGAAAATATTTTTTTTATTATCACTACTTATGTATTATTTATAACTATCACTAAGTTTATGTCCGACAGTGGTCGGGCCTAATACTTACATTTTAGATTTAAGATTTGAATACTTATTGTTAGTTCATAATTGAAGATACAATAAATAAATAAATATATTAAAAAAAAAAATTTAGGCCATTTTTTTATTTTTTGGCGATTTTTTCGGTTTTTGGCTTTTTTTAATTTTGGCGACTTTTTTCCTTTTGGCAATTGGTTTGATTTTGAAAATTTTTTTCATTTAGGCGATTTTTTATTTTTTGGCGATTTTTTTTTCATATAGGCGATTTTTCGGTTTTTGGCGTTTTTTTAATTTTGGCGATTTTTTCGTTCTGGCGATTTTTTTGATTTTGACGATTTTTTTTTCATTTAGGCGATTTTTTTATTTTTTTAAATATATTTAATTTTTTTTTATTTTTTTGTGGCAATTTTTTTAGTTTTGACACTTTTTTCTCGTTTTGGCGTTTTTTTCGGTTTTTGGCTTTTTTTAATTTTGGCGACTTTTTTCCTTTTGGCAATTTGTTTGATTTTGAAAATTTTTTTCATTTAGGCGATTTTTTTTTGGCGATTTTTTTTCATATAGGCAATTTTTGTTTTGTTTTGTCGATTTTTTCGGTTTTTGGCGTTTTTTTAATTTTGGTGGTTTTTTTTTATGTAGGCAACTTTTTTTGTTTTGGCGATTTGTTTAGGTTTTTGGCGTTTTTTAAATTTTGGCGATTTGTTTTCGTTTTGGCGATTTTTTTTGATTTTGACGATTTTTTTCATATAAGCGATTTTTCATATAGGAAATTTTTTTTTGTTTTGGTGATTTTTTCGGTTTTTGGCGTTTTTTTAGTTTTGGTGATTTTTTGATTTTGACGATTTTTTTTCATTTAGGCGATTTTTTTTTAATTTTTGGAGATTTTTGTTTATATAAACATTTTTTTTTGTTTTGGCGATTTTTTCGGATTTTTGTCATTGTGGAAATTTTTTTGTTTTGACACTTTTTTCTCGCTTTGGCGATTTTTTTCGGTTTTTGGCGTTTTAATTTTGGCGATTTGTTTTCGTTTTGGCGATTTATTTTGATTTTGACGATTTTTTTTTTCATATAAGCGATTTTTTTAATTCTTGGCAATTTTTTTTTCATATAGGCAATTTTCTTCGTTTTGGCGTTTTTTTATTTTTGGCGATTTTTTTTCATTTAGGCGATTTTTTTTTTAATTTTTGGCGATTTTTGTTTATATAACCTTTTTTTTTAATTTTGGCGTTTTTTTTCGTTTTGGCGATTTTTTTTAATTTTTGGCGATTTAATAATTTTCGGATTTCTTAGTTTTACCGTTTTTAAAAATTACAACAGTTTAGCTCCTACGGTTTCCAAGGTATAGCAATTTGTTAAAATTACATAGTCAAAATTGCATTAACTGATGGACCACCCTTTAATTTAAATTTTTTTTATTTTAGTGTTAATTGTTGTAGCATATATAAAAATACACTAATTTTACAAATTTCAAGTGTCAATATACATATGTTTATTTGTACATACAATTGTATGTATATTACATGGGATTTTAAAAGTTTTCGTCACTCATTTTGGAACACCCTTTAGTTTTTAGCTTTTATATATTTGTTGTTGTAGCGAGCAAAGTTCTACATACACTGTCCAAATTTCAGACCCGTAGCTTTTACCGTTCCTAAGAAAATAGCCTTCCTCCTAAAACATGAAGTATGTTTAATTATTAGGAAAAAACGTTTTTTTAATTTGTTAAATTTTTAAATTTTGTTTTATTATAAATACCAATTTTATTCATACCGAAGTATAAAATAAGTTAATTTAATAAAAAAGTAATCAAAACTTGTTTTCGGTAGTTATTTTCTATGGGAATATTGAGTATGAGTTTTCCAGCTCTGAAACCGTCTGCTCGATTTTGCTGAATTTCAATAGCAAAATTTTTCGGAAAATTTCTGACACACCAGTCCAAGAACGAAGTCTCTAGCTGTTCTGGGAGCTTAAGAAAACCGATTTCACGTACAGACAGACGGACAGACAGACATCGCTTGTTCGTCTTCCCTATGCATAAGGGTCCAGAATATATATACTTTATGTGTCTCTTATTAATATTGTAGAAATTACAAACGGAATGACAAACCTATATATACCCTTTTACCATTTTTTGGTAAAGGGTATAAAAATGAGTTCTTCAGGTTATCAGTGTGAAAGATGCCATAAGGTATATAAATACCAAAAATCCTTTTTGGATCATGTCAAAAATCATAGTGTGCAGGATCAAGTGGTCGTAAGCCGGGACACAAATCAAGAACAACCGCAGACATCTCTTGAAAATTATCAACAGCACCTACATATGTCTCATCATCAGCAACATCTTTCTCTACATTACCCCCAATATCAGGTACCAATGAATTATCAACAATACGGTATGCCATGGAATAATCAGTTTTTGGGATTAGGAGTGCCAATTCAATATGAGTACCCAAGTTACAATTATAATCCCGTCACACCAGATAATCAAATGCAGCAGTATTCCAATTTGATGCAATGGCAACCTCTTAATTATCATCAACAAGAGCAGCAGCAACAACAAGCTCAACAACAAGGTGTGGATATCCATGGAGGGAATTTGTACAACGATGCTGGACATAAGTTTACTGGAAAGTGATGGAGAAGAAGAAGAAAGAAGAGAAGAAACTCTGCCAACTCCAATGAATGCTTCACATTCTAGGACAGAAGAAGTAGCAGAGAATGTGAGATGTTTCAAAATATCGAAAGCCTTCAAAAATCATATCGCCACATATGCTATTCGAAATAGAAAGGACCAACTTCTTCTGGAAGAGTTTATTAAGGAAAACATAAATATTTTTATTGAGAGACTTCACATTGTTTTGTGTAAGCATACAATTATTAAATTTCATGTGAGTATTGTGGCGGAGTATATTAAAATTGTTGAAGAAGATTTGGAGTTGTGTGTTATAACACATGTAGCTAAAATGAGTTTGATGACGAAAGCAGACAACATAAAAGAAATATTCCGTAAACAGATTGAGGAGATTTCAACCAAAATGTCCGAATTTGAAGAGCGCGATTCTGGTTGGACTTTATCACGCATAGTCCGAGCAGAAATCAACATCAACAAATCGTCGCTCGTCAAAGGATCAAGTTGGATATCCACACCGCAAAAACTAGTAAGAAAATTTGCTTGCATCAATATTGAAAATGATGATGATGAATACTGCTTCAAATGGTGTTTGATTGCTGCCATGGATACCTCCAAATACAAGCATAAAGAACGTCGCTATTCTTATGGTATTCAGTACATTTCTGCAGACATTATTTTTACGCTAAATGGTGAAGTGCTAAATTTCAAAAATTTAAGCTTCCCATTAGCTCTAAAAAAAATTAAGGTGTTTGAGGTGAACAATCCTACAATAAGCGTTAACGTATTTGGGTATGATAAGGGGGTAAATCAAATCATTGGTCCCTATTATGTGACTAAGGACGAGAAAATTACCCATGTAAACTTGCTTCTTTTGGAGAATGGTGAAGTTCATCACTATATTTTGATAAAGGACATATCAAGGTAAGTTAGAAAATTTTACAACACTTTAATTTAATGATACATATACTTGTTTTATATATTTTATAATAGATACATTTTACTAATAAATTTTTATATATTTTTTATTATTCACAGACTTTTGGCAAATCAGCTAACGCCGAATGAACACAAACTACATTTCTGCAACACCCGTCTGCAGTACACTCACAGGGAAAACGTTATGCATAATCATAAGGCTGAATGCGGCAAAATCGTTACAGGTATGCCATCAGGTCCGGATACAATTCACAGCTTTAAGGGACATCAAAGGAAAATGGATGTTCCCTTTGTGGTTTACGCTGACTTCGAATGCATCCTGGAAGATATTAGTGATAACGTAAGTAATAAAACTAGTCTAGTGAAAAAGCACACTCCTTGTGCATTTAAGTAAGTTAGATAAGTTAAAGTTATTTAGTTAAAGATTGTGAGGATATTTATAATAATTATTTAGTAAATAATAGGCAAATGGATACTTTATCCCCTTCTGATGTTTATAATTTTTATAGTGCGGTAAATTGTCATATTTGTCAAAAAAATTTAGGTAAAGATCGCGTTAGAAATCATTGCCACATTAGTGGTAAATATAGAGGTGCAGCCCACAATAAGTGTAATTTAAATTACCAAATTCCCAAGTTTATAGCAGTTTACTTTCATAGTTATTCAAATTATGAATCACATCTTTTTATTAAAGAATTAGGTGAAATTTCAATACAACTGAAAGTACTCCCCCTCAATAAGGAGCTTTATATATCCCTCTCCCAATTTTCAGAAATGAGTGATGGTCATAAGCTTGAAATAAGATTTCTTGATACAAGACGTTGTATGGCTGAGAGTTTGGAATCATTAGCCTGCAATTTGTCGGATAAAGATTTCAGCACTATAAGGTCATTATTTCAGTCAGAAAAAGAATTTCAGCTTATTAAGAAAAAATGTATTTTCCCCTATGAGTACCTAAATTCATTTCAAAAATTAGATGAGTGTCAGCTCCCTTCACGCAGTGATTTCTTTAATAAGTTGAACAATAAAGAGTGTTCTTTAGAGGAATACTTACATGCTGTAGAGGTATGGAATACTTTTGGTTGCAAAACTATGAAAGACTACATGGAACTTTACTTAAAAACAGATGTCCTCTTACTGACAGATATTTTCGAGAACTTTAGAATAGTTTGCAAGAGTATTTATGAGCTCGATCCATGCCATACATTATTATACAGCACCTGGCCTTTCCTGGGATTCAATGCTCAAATATACAAAAATTGAATTAGAATTATTGACAGACATAGACATGTACAATATTATAAAAAAAGGTATACGTGGGGGGATCGTACAGTGTAGCCAAAGATATTCGAAAGCGAATAACAAATATTTGAAGATTTCGATGCATCAAAACCATCAGAATTTCTTGTCTACTTAGACGCAAATAACCTTTACGGTTGGGCAATGTCGGAATATCTTCCTCATGGTAGATTCAGATGGTTATCGCAAGACGAGCTGAATCTGGATCCAATCGGCATAGCTGATAATGGAACAGACGGTTATGTATATGAGGTCACGTTGGATTATCCCTCTCATTTACACGACTTGCATAATGATCTTCCTTTTTGCGCTGAAAATAAGAAACCTATGCAAGCGAAGTATAACAAGTTGATAACCGATTTCTCTACAAAGCAATCACATGTGATACACTTTACAGTTCTAAAACAGTGCTTAGAATATGGCTTAGTTTTAAAGAAAACTCATCGTACTCTATCATTTAAACAATCTCCATGGTTAAAAGGCTACATTGACTTAAATACCAGACATAGGGCCACTGCTAAAAATGCTTTTGAAAAAAAAAATTTCAAACTACTCAATAATGCAGTGTATGGTAAAACCATGGATAATGTGGACAAGAGGAGAGATGTTAAAGTTGTCAATAGTTGGGAGAGAATGAATTATAATCATTTGGGGGCCCAAGATTGGATATCAAAACCAAATTTTCATAGTTTATCTATATTTTCAGAGGCCTTGGTAGCAATTGAAATGACAAGAGTCAAAACCTGCTACAATAAACCAATTTACTTAGGATTTTGTGTACTCGAGCTGTCCAAATGGAAAATGTATAATTTCCATTACGGGTACATGCAACCTAAGTTTAAGACAAAACTTTCCTTAAACTATATGGACACGGACTCTTTTATATATTCAATAAAGACGGACGATTTTTATGCTGACATAAAAAATTACATACAATAACAATTTGATACATCGGACTATAATACAGACAACATTTATAATTTTCCACTAGTTAATAAAAAGGTGGTGGGTATGATGAAAGACGAAATTTGTGGAAAAATAATGAAAGAGTTTGTCGGGTTGCGATCTAAAATGTATTCATTTAGTGCTCAAGATCAAAATGATGTAAAGAAATCGAAGGGGGTAAAGAGAGCCATATTAGATAAATATAGTTTAGCTTCTTATAAAAATTGTTTATTCAATAAGATCAATGTATATGATACAATGTTAACATTTAAATCTAAGCTGCATCAAATATATACTAGTGAATTAAATAAGGTAGTATTAAGTTATGGAGACGATAAGAGAAAAATTAGGTCAAATAACATTAACACATATGCATGGTATCGTTTTCGTATTAAGGAAACTAACCCTGAATAAGAACTTGACATGCTGCTAGATCAGATTGCTAGAATGCAAGAAAATTGTTAAAATTAATTAATTTTTAGTTAATTAGTTAATTTTTAAATTGTATATAAAATCTTTGTTATTAAGAAAAATTGATGTATATAAAATTCTATTTATTTATTTATCAAGAAAAATTATTGTACATATGTAAATAAATTTTTAAGAAAAAATTTTAAATAAAATATTGAAAAAAGAATGAAATATGTGTTTATTTCTTTAATGGTTTTACTTCGTTGGAGCAAAAAATTTTTTGTTTTTGCTTATTTGCAAATTCTTGTTTTCATATCGCTTAAACATGCACAGTCTTGTTTTCATATCATTTAAACATGCACAGTCTTGTTTTTCTGATAAGTTCTGTACAAGAGAAATTGAATTTCATAATATTATTAAATTCCATTAAGTTTCATAAAGAGAAACAACTAAGACAATGGAAAATATTTTTCAATTGAGGTGAATACCAAAAAACTTACAAACAGATGATTCCTAATTTTCCTTTAGAAAAAAAATAATACAAAACGAGGAATATTTTAATAATAAAATTTTATTTTATATTTATTTCTTTTGTTTCTTTTAATAATACAATTTAGTTTAATTTTTATTTATTTTATTTATAATGATGGAAACATTTCGTAGTATCTAATTATTAGATGTTCTAATATACCTTTTCGTAAAAAAAATATTGTACATCTACAAGTATCGGGTCCTTCCTCACACTCACGATCATACCAAGGACAGCTTTTGAAGTGCCCTTCTGCGTTGTCTTCATCTTCCATAACTCCATATTCTTCGTTCTCATCCAGCATATTTTGGAAAAATTTTATCATCTCGCAATGATCAGAAAGCCTGAAGCTTTCAAAATCTCTCATAAATTGGTTTAGAGTACGTCTAATTTGGCTCATTTTATTTGCTGATAAATGAATGATGATGAATGTTGGAAGGTTCCTTAAAGACAAATTTTCTCAGTAAATTTTTAAAGTAGCATCTCCTAATCTTTAAAAAATCTATACCATCATCTCTATTCCATATTTCTTTTTAGCACTCTATCTCTCTTTATCCCTTTTTTCTCTATAACTATATCTTTCTGTCTATCACTATCCACCACTTATTTACTATTTCACCATAATTATTTTTGATTAGTCTTCTTGAAGTCATCATCGCTTCTTTTAAGATCATTTCCAGTTAAACATTCAAAGTGAGAAGAACTAAGTAAAAAAATGGACTCCACGACAAATCTAATTTCAAAATTTAGATCATTAAACAGCAAAACTTTAATCCACACAAAGGAGCTTGTGTTAAGTGTAACAACTAAATATGGACCAACACTAAAAGTTGAAATGAATAAACACATAATGTTCCTGCCTAAACGGTATAATATTTTAACAGATGACGATATTAAAGATCTATCCCGTGGATCTTATTGCTTAAGCAGAGAAGGTGAAGAAAAGCTAATCGTTGAGAGTGAGCTGAGTAAATTTTTAATTCAAAATTCTCAATTTCCTATTTGGCAATAAAATATATTAACTATGTATTTTAAATTATAAATAAAAAGACATTAAAGAGTTTTGAAAGATATAAACGTTTGTGTTTTTATTAAATATTTTCAGTTATTTAATAAAGAAATTTAAGACATAAGTGACCACAGGTAAATGTATTAAAATTCTGATGTTGATTATAGTTGTATTTTACATTTGTACCAAGATATTTGACTACTTCTGAAGGAGGTTGTAGGTTTCCAAAGCTATCGAAATATTCTTTTTCATTGTTGTTTTTATAATATGCTACCCAATGTGTACCAGGTCCTCTTGATACATCTAAGTTGATTATTCCACATTAAATTTTCTTTGCTCGTTTTGGTAGAGTATTCAACATGAAAACTCCTCTAAAATATGGAATATTAATAGAGAAACGGTTTAGGTCCACATCAGATAGTGGTCTGTTGGGCAGCATCTCTAAGAGTTTTTTGATTCCTCTTTTTGAACTAAATCATAACCTTTTTTATATGGTTTTAAGTAAAGTCCTTTGCCAACTGCTATAGATTCCATCGCTCTATTATGTCTAGTTGCTTCATCAAGTTGATTTTTGGCATTCTTTGTTGCATTTACAGCTTTAGCTATGGCAGCACCTCCAGTTGTTAGACTACCACTTGCACCCAGAGTAGTTAAAATCGGTATTAGAGGCAAAATCCACCAATTTTTGGGACATGTATTAGACGTGGTACTATAATTTGAGATTTTCTTCTTTTTAATGATTTGTTGATAGTTTTTCGTGCAATTTGAATAGCTGAGTTAATATCTAATGGCTTTTCTTCTTTAGTTTTTTTGTTGCAGCTCTAATTGATTTTCTAAACAGTTTTTTATCAATTAGCTTGTTCTTTCTAACATTTTTCTTTTTCTCCACACACATACCAAATTTTTTTTTGGCTTTCATTGCGTTAGTAACCATATATGCAAATGATTTTTCAGCAAGACTACTATTTTTTGATAAAACTAGATTCCAAGCTGAATTTTCCAGTATTTTATCAGCTTTATGTCTAGAACTTAAATCCTTATTTTTTAATACGCTATATCGTGATTTTTACAAGCAGAGTCCAATAAATTAATTCCTTTGTCACCTCGATTTAAACGTTTTTGTAGTTTTGTTCAAGGTCAACAGTACTGATATCCAGGAAGATGAAGTTCAACAGGTAGAGCGTTTATTATTTTATCTACTATACCTCCTCCAACGAAGCTGTTTTTATGACTAAACGTTTTTTGATATCGTATAACCATATTATCTAATTTTTTCTATAATAAGAGGTAACAATTATGAAATGCATTTAGTTACAAAAATGCAGTTAGTGAAACAACATAAAAATATTTTAGTTCGTAATATTGCTGAATCATCGAACATTACTTCAAAAATAAAGCATAGCCCCCTCTTACCAAATTCTATTCGTGCTCTAATAGTGGGACCATCAAATTGTGGAAAGACTAATGTTATCATTGGCTTACTAGAAAGTCCTAATGGATTCAAGTTTGAAAACATCAATTTATACTCAAAATCTTTATATCAGCCCAAATATGAATATCTGAAGAAACTAATTTCACCAATTAAAGGAATGGGATATTATACGTTTACAGATAATGAATCAGTTATTCCACCTGACGAAGCTAAAACTAATTCAATTATGATATTTGATGATGTTGCACGTGAGTAGTAGGGAACTGGGCATCCTGCGTCAATTAAACTTGCAAAATTGTTGGCTGAAATTGTTAAATTGTGGCTGAAATTGTTAAATTTGGGTAATTAAAATTTGAAAATTCTTAAATTCTTGGAAATTTGTGAAATTTGATACCTGCGAGGGTGGTTCAATAAGTCCGTCCAGATTTTTGTTTACATAAGGAGTTTTTTGTTTACATTAACTTTGTGGGAACGGGTGATTTTTTTTTTGGGTAGTATTAATTGTGGGAACGGGTGATTTTTTTTTTGTGGGTGTGGTTTAAGGGGTTTTATAAGATTAAGATTTCTCAAGTGTATATGCCGACGGGAAAAATCATTTTCATGATTTTTCCTAATACCAGTGGGGGAAATAGTGATTATTAATTTTTCCTAATGCCTACGGCAATACATGATAAGTTTTCCTAATGCCTACGGCAATGCATGATAAGTTTTCCTAATGCCTACGGCAATGCATTATAATTTTTCAAATGCCTACGGCAATGCATGATAAGTTTTCGTAATGCCGACGGCAATACATGATTATTATTTTTTTCAAATGCCGACGGCAAAACACATTTTTATTTTTTTCAAATGCCGACGGCAAAACATGATTATTATTTTCTAGTACCAAAGGTAAAATTGCCAGTGTTGCCAGACTATAGAAATTCGTTATCTTAATACTACATCAGTAATATCAGAGAAAATAGATTTGATGACTACTACGCGATTCTCATATGAATCGGGAGAATGTGTGTGTGATTTCCTCACGCTAATAAATTGTTTATAAATAAAATAATTAAATAAATTAATAAACAATTAATTTAATTATTTTATTTATTTATAAATACTTCTCTTGTATATGAACACCCTATACTTGTGTGTGGATGATCCAGCTAGTTTGTCGCTGGTATTTATTTATTTGTTTAAGAAATATAATTGAATGTGTGTATGTAAGTATGTATGTATGTATGTATGTATGTATGTAAGTATATGTGTATGTGTATGTATGTATGTGTGTATATTTGCATGTGTATGTATGTATGTATGTATGTTTGTATGTGTATTTGTATGTATGACTGAGGATGCTTGTGTGTAAAATATTTTGTAGAATACATTTATATTTTGCAACGTAATCATTTTCTTTGTCTACGATTATTTTAAAGCAGCAAAGTTTCAATTAAGTACAGTCATCAGCAGAGAAACAAAAAGTAAATATGCTGCAAGTATGCAATAAAGTTAACTCTCCTCCTCTCCACTTCCTTCTCTTTCATTTATGTAGTTTGTATTTGAAATAAGAAAACACTTGTACATTCTTTTTTTTTGTATACATTTATTGTTTAAAATTTTTTTTAAATTTTATAATAATACATATGTACATATGTATGTCAATTCATATTTTAAGAAGTAAAAAGTTCATTTAAAGCAAGACATTTCTTTTAATAGTAAAATAGCATTTTTTAATGCGCAAACACCAAAATTATGATAACTACAATAAAGATATTCTGGATACTTGATTTCCATTTGTTTAAAGTTGATGCAGCCTATATCCTCAACGTTAGAAATTTTTCGGTGTAACATTTTTTCCAACCATCGTCTTTTTTCTTCACCTTTTATATAAATTGTTGAACATCTTGCGTTGGCTTTTAAAAAATTGCAAACGCTTTGAAATGAAACTGATCCAGCAGTCCAGTTTAGGTGATGATAGTTTTTTGTTAGCCACTTTGCTTCTCTTTGCTTTTTTATTGATAACCATTTAAAATCAAATGGGGATTTTATAATGAAATGGTTATATTCATAATTGTTGAAAACAATCGCTACTTCTTTTGCGATGAAATCATTTGAATTACTCTTGAAACCTTGTACGTCTATAAAAATTATGTTTTTATCCATATTACTCAATTTATAAGACTTTTCGAACTTGTCCTTTGATAGGTATATATTCTATTATACGATCATGAATAAGAATGCAGTAAGCTGTTGTCTTTGCTGCAATATTAGTTGCTGTTTCAAATTCTATTTTTATATCAATCGGGCCATTATTGAGTGATTCATTCTGATGACTGACATCTACTACAATAATAGGACCTTTTGTCTTAAACTCTGGTGCAGTTAGAAGCGGTTGAGATTCTTTCATATAATAACTTTGTTGAAATCTTATATACATATCATATAGAATTGCATATCGTTCATTTTTAAACTTTATGTTAAGATCATCATATGGATATGAGACTGAATTTAAATGTACTTTTAAATTAGTCAAATCACAATGAACAAACTTATTTTCTTGTTGAAAAGCAATCAATACAAAACGTGGGCGTTCTCTATTTGCAGCCAGTTTAACATTCCAAATATGGCTAGTTCCTATGTTTAATTGTGGATTAATATGACAATCCCAACTGCGAAATGCCATAGGTATAGAAGCACCATTATTAATAATTTTTATCATATTCAATTTGCTAAAGTCCGATAATTGTACATGTGGGATTCTCCATGAGATGAGTGAAATTGTAAGTTTAGCTTTTTCAGTAGAAACACTCGAGCGCACAAGATCTTCATCGTTTTTATTGCGCAAGAGTATCAATTCATGTTTTCCATTTAGTATAACTTTGTTGTAGTCTTCAGCGAATCCTAGAAGCATTTTTAGAGGTACATAGAAATTGAAAAATCCATTTACAAGAGTGACATCGTCAATTTTGTTCCATCCAGCATTTTGCATCACGTTGCTTTCAATTGGTGACATAGAAACCAAATTTTTTATGGTGCTTGTGACTCCTAAATATCTTGTATGATCAATTTCAATTCCATTGAGCTCATAGCGAATTTCATCAAACAGATATGCCACAAAGTTGTTTTTTAGTATAAAGTTCTCTGAAGATGATGAAGATTTTGGTCTTATTATCATCGGCAACAAACCCCTCCACATAAATGTAGCTCTCACTGGGTAGCACGTACAAATCTTGATTTTGTATTGAAATTCTAATTTCATCATTATTGTTGTAAGACTGTAAGTATGGTACATATGTATAATAATCCTTTTTGATTATATTTTCATCAGACAAAGGTTTATCTAAGACATCTATTATTGAACTCATTTTGTCTTTAATTTCAAATTCAATGACTTCAGAAAATTTTTATTTGATGTTGTTAGAGATTTTTGTTGAGCTGTTCGCTTTAATGTTGTTGTTGTTTTTGCTGCTATATTTTTCAATGTATTTGTGTTGTATATTAGCATTATTTAGTTGGCCTTAAATGTATTCGTATTGTAATTTCCTCTCCTCGGAAATTAATTAAATCACCGTGTTGATCAAGTACGCGCAGCGCTAGTGAACTTATCTCTCTGGTGTTCACAGGTAAATAGATGAGATTTCTTGGAACCTCATCTATTTTATAGCCTGGAGGCACATTTATCGGAAATTCATGAAGTGTATGCGATTTGGAGTTATTCATATATGTGTTAATAGCGATACTACTTTCAATTCGCAAGAGATTCACTTTAAAAATATTAACTGGAAGATCTGAGTAATAATATTTGTTTGGTGTTAGGATTTTGCTATTGAATCCTAAAAGTTTTCTAATTGTGTTGTCCTTATTAAAATATACAGGATCTTTGGAACTATTAACTTTAACTTGCATTGTGTTGTTATTGGCTTCAATAAAAATCTTATTTGCTGGGCAAAGTCGATTGTATTGCTCTTCTATAAAATCAACTATATCATTTAATTCGTAAGATCCAATTGGTATTTCAATTTTATGTTCTCCTATATGAAACATATTGTTGTAAGTGTCTACATTTGGAATACTGTTGTATGAATGAAAATCAGTTAGAGCACACTCATATGCACCATGTAATTCAATAGGAGGAAAGTAACTAGCAGATAATTCTGATGAGTTAGAGCTCAGAGTAAGTGTTATTGACATTATAACAGACTGATTACAATTAAATAAAGTTTAGTACACAGTATGGTTTATAAGCATAATTTACATATTTATTTCCTTTTCTTATTTTAAAATTAACATTAGTTTCTTAATATTAATGCTATTATTGTTCTTGATATGATGCTGTTGGTGATTTAGTTTTTCTTCCAACTATAATATTTCATCTTTAATTATCCAAGAATTGTGTTGATCTGAAAATCCTAGCCATTTAACATATACTTCCTTCGCTTTAGTTTTGAGAACCTTTTCAACTAAATATGTATTTGGAAATCTAGTTTTTGAAAGTTCATCAGTATAGAATCCACCTTTAATAGGATTACCAAGATAATCTTCTAATATGTATGTTGCAGGATTTGTATTTTGAACTTTGGTAATTGTAAATATTTCTGTGGTCCAATTTGGAGTATAACCTTTTTCAAAGATATGCTTGTATTTGCTAATGCGAACATGATCTCCTACATTAAATTTCGACATTTTATACATCTTCAAATGACTGTATACTGTATTAAGCAGCTTTTGCTCATTTGTTGAGTTGACTTTAATAGGAGACATTTTAATTGTGCGATGAAATTTTTTATTGTATGCATTAACTAAATCTTTGTGTATATCAATCCACTTATATGAACCATTATAGCTAAATTCTTTCCACATCATTCCTTTCAATGTTCTATTAAATCGTTCTACAATTGATGCTTTCATACTGCTATATGTTGAGTAGTGATTAATGTCGTATTTATGCATTAATTTTTCAAAGTTTTTGTTGAAAAATTCTTTACCATCATCTGTTTGTAAGTTTTTTGGTACTCGCCCCATTTCAAAAATATCTGCAATTGCCTTGGTTGTTTCGAGTGCAGTTTTTGTTTTTAGCGGTACTGCCCATGCAAATTTTGAAAATGTGTCGATTACAGTCAACAAAAATCGATAATTGTTATTTTCTTTAGAATAGTTCCCCATTTCAACTAAATCAGCTTGCCAAAGATCATCAATTCCTTTCATTACAACTCTGCGACGCACAAAATGTTTTCGTGCTTGCTTATGGAGTTCGTTTACTAAATTTCTTTTTGAAGACATTAAGTTATTTTTACAGATTTTTTGGAGAGTGTTGTGATCTACTTGAAGGACTTTCAGCTATTGATACAAACATGTAATTTTCCAATCTATAAATTTTCTCATTAAGCTGTTCAATTTGTTCTTCAAAGGATGTTTTCATTTTTTGGATATCTTTTTGAATTTTATAATTTTCTTCTATATCTAATTTTATTTCACGTTGTAGTTCTTCGATTTGCATTTGAAGATCTTCTTGAATTAGAGTATTGTCTGCCTTAAAGTATGTTAATAATTTCTCTTCTAGTTTTTCGATTTGAGTTTGCAGAAACAATTTATTGATAACATCGTTTTCCTCCAGAGCTTCTGCAACATTTTTGATCCTTTTGTTTTGGACATCAATGTTGTTGTTCGTATCCACAAAGAACCCCAACAGTTTAGGTGCATTTTTCAAAGAAATTATGTTGCTAGTATCGTTTAAGTAGTGTCCAAATTTATCAACAGACATGCTTTATATACTTTATTAAAGTTAATGTATTATATTCGCTTCACGTAGCTCTTCAATAATTGATACAATCTCGTTATTGTGATTAGTATGACCTGCACCTTGTGTTGCAAGCAGTAGTCGAAGTCGATCTACTAACTCATTGGGATCATCCCAGTATATATAGTTGGGCTTATGAATATTAAATTCCATCATTCCATCACCTAAATAGCTACCTTTTGGCTTAGATCCTGTTGATTGGGGTAAATTCTTCTGGTTTTTCTCATCAATAAATTTCTTAATAATATGTTTATATTTATATCCTCTAGTACCCTTTATTTGACCATCAGGTGTATAGTCTCTTCTATATGCATTAGTAGTAATTAAAATCTTTTTATAGATTTCGAGTTCAAATTTATCATAATTTTTTGGTATTTTATGAAACATTAGAGAAAATAGCCCTGGTGTTAGGGCCCATATTTGACCACCAACTTGTATTTTATCTTCATTAAGTTTGAGCGTACTATCACCAAATTTCCATTCATTATTGAAATCCTTATGTGGACCATAGTTTGTATCTAGTTCATTTCTTCCTTCCAAGACTGATAAGTCAGTATAAGTATCTTCTGTATTGGAAGTCTGTGAGTAAAAATCATCATCATCATCAGCGTCATCATCATTTACAGTATTAGCATCATTTAATGAGATGGTATTATCAAATATTGTTCCTTCAGCTAGTTTCTTTGGTGTACTTGACTCTATCTTGACTGATGTTTTTTCAGGCTTAAGACTTGTATTATTTTCAACTTCTGCCTTCATTTTACTTTCTTCTTTCATGGGAATTCTTTTAAAATTTTTTTAGAACTATTTATGAATTCTTTGAGTGGTTCTGTTATAGGTTTAAATGTATCTCGTAGTTGTTCACGTGTATCTATTTCACCAGTTTTTATACTACGAAGCTTTTTCTTCAAGACATTTCTTGTCAACACCAATTGTTTTAAAATTTTCTCATCCATACTTAATAATAGTAAATAACAGGTATCAGCTATTAGATTAGGTATCAGCCTTTTAGGACCTGGTCTGGTTTTCAGATCAGCTCTTCAGGACCTGGTCTGGTTTTCAGATCAGCTTTTTAGGACCTGGTCTGGTTATCAGATCAGCTTTTTAGGACCTGGTCTGGTTATCAGATCAGCTTTTTAGGACCTGGTCTGGTTATCAGATCAGCTTTTTAGGACCTGGTCTGGTTATCAGATCAGCTTTTTAGGACCTGGTCTGGTTATCAGATCAGCTTTTTAGGACCTGGTCTGGTTATCAGATCAGCTTTTTAGGACCTGGTCTGGTTATCAGATCAGCTTTTTAGGACCTGGTCTGGTTATCAGATCAGCTTTTTAGGACCTGGTCTGGTTATCAGATCACCTTTTCAGGTAGCAGCTCAGCTTATAGCAAATAGATGTATGAAGTTTAAAGTTAGATTAATAACTAAAGTGAATGTTTATCAAGAGTAGTTTATATAGTTATGAAATAGTCAAATTGCTTTCTGTAGCGACCATTATTTAATTCATTATCTTTGCTTATCACCAAAAATCCATATTTATCCTTCCAACACTCTCGACAAATTTCTTGGAACTTTTCATAACTCATATCGCTGCCAACATGATCCCTATAAACATGCTTCATATTCGTCTCATCTTGCTTAAACATTATAATAACATTTGCATTGTCTCTTATTAAATGCTTGGGAATTCTAGTATAAGTTTGACACAAGTAAAATGAATCAACATCCCTATGTCGCCCCATACAAAAATATGTACGTATATTATTCTGCTTTTCACATGCAACATCATCAAATATCATAATTGAATTAGTTTTAGCTTCGTCAGGTGGAATAACTGATTCATTATCTGTAAATGTATAATATCCCATTCCTTTAATTGGTGAAATTAGTTTCTTCAGATATTCATATTTGGGCTGATATAAAGATTTTGAGTATAAATAGATGTTTTCAAACTTGAGTCCATTAGGACTTTCTAGTAAGCCAATCATAACATTAGTCTTTCCACAATTTGATGGTCCCACTATTAGAGCACGAATAGAATTTGGTAAGAGGGGGCTGTGCTTTATTTTTGAAGTAATGTTCGATGATTCATCAATATTACGAACTAAAATATTTTTATGTTGTTTCACTAACTGCATTTTTGTAACTAAATGCATTTCATAATTGTTACCTCTTATTATAGAAAAAATTAGATAATATGGTTATACGATATCAGAAAACGTTTAGTCATAAAAACACCTTCGTTGGAGGAGGTATAGTAGATAAAATAATAAACGCTCTACCTGTTGAACTTCATCTTCCTGGATATCAGTACTGTGGACCTGGAACAAAACTACAAAAACGTTTAAATCGAGGTGACAAAGGAATTAATTTATTGGACTCTGCTTGTAAAAATCACGATATTGCGTATTCAAAAAATAAGGATTTAAGTACTAGACATAAAGCTGATAAAATACTGGAAAATTCAGCTTGGAATCGAGTTTTATCAAAAGATAGTAGTCTTGCTGAAAAATTATTTGCATATATGGTTACTAACGCAATGAAAGCCAAAACAAAATTTGGTATGGGTGTGGAGAAAAAGAAAAATGTTGGAAAGAACAAGCTAAATGATAAAAAACTGTTTAGAACATCAATTAGAGCTGCAACAAAAATACTAAATAAGGAAAAGCCATTAGATATTAACTCAGCTATTAAAATTGCACGAAAAACTATCAACAAATCATTAAAAGGAAAAAAATCTCAAATTATAGTACCACGTGTAATACGTGTCCCAAAAATTGGTGGATTTTTGCCTCTAATACCGATTTTAACTGCTCTGGGTGCAATTGGTAGTCTAACAACTGGAGGTGCTGCCATAGCTAAAGCTGTAAATGCAACAAAGAATGCCAAAAATCAACTTGATGAAGCAACTAGACATAATAGAGCGATGGAATCTATAGCAGTTGGCAAAGGACTTTACTTAAAACCATATAAAAAAGGTTATGGCTTAGTTCACAAAGAAGAATCAAAAAACTCTTAGAGATGCTGCCCAACAGACCACTATCTGATGTGGACCTAAACCGTTTCTCTATAAATATTCCATATTTTAGAGGAGTTTTCATGTTGAATACTCTACCAAAACGAGCAAAGAAAATTGAATGTGGAATAATCAACTTAGATGTATCAACAGGACCTGGTACACATTGGGTAGCATATTATAAAAACAACAATGAAAAAGAATATTTCGATAGCTTTGGAAACTTACAACCTCCTTCAGAAGTAGTCAAATATCTTGGTACAAATGTAAAATACAACTATAACCAACATCAGAATTTTAATACATTTACCTGTGGTCACTTATGTCTTAAATTTCTTTATGAAATAACTGAAAATATTAAATAAAAACACAAACATTTATATCTTACAAAACTCTTTAATGTCTTTTTATTTATAATTTAAAATACAAAGCTAATATATTTTATTGCCAAATAGGAAATTGGGAATTTTGAATTAGAAATTCACTCAGCTCACTCTCAACGATTAGATTTTCTTCACCTTCTCTGCTTAGGCAATAAGATCCACTGGATAGATCTTTAATATCGCCATCTGTTAAAATATTATACCGTTTAGGCAGGAACATTATGTGTTTATTCATTTCCACTTTTAGAGTTGGTCCATATTTAGTTGTTACACGTAACACATTTTTAACAGTGTATTTCGTTGATGACTTTAATCCACATAAAGGAGCTTGAACTTTATGTGGATTAAAGTCTTGCTGTTTAGATTATTCAATTTTGATATAAGATTTGATGTGGAGTCCATTTTTTTAATTAGTTCTTCTCACGTTGAATGTTTAACTGGAAATGATCTTAAAAGAAGCGATGATGACTTCAAGAAGACTAATCAAAAATAATTATGGTGAAATAGTGAATAAGTGGTGGATAGTGGTAGACAGAAAGAGATAGTTATAGAGAAAAAAGGGATAGAGAGAGATAGAGTGCTAAAAAGAATAATGGAATAGAGATGTTTAAAAATTTACTGAGAAAATTAGTCTTTAAGGAACCTTCCAACATTCATCATCATTCATTTATCAGCAAATAAAATGAGCCAAATTAGACGTACTCTAAACCAATTTATAAGAGATTTTGAAAGCTTCAGGCTTTTTGATCATTGGGAGATGATAAAATTTTTCCAAAATATGCTGGATGAGAATGAAGAATATGGAGTTATGGAAGATGAAGACAACACAGAAGGGCACTTCAAAAGCTGTCCTTGGTATGATCCTGAGTGTGAGGAAGGACCCGATACTTGTAGATGTACAATATATTTTTTACGAAAAAATATATTAGAACATCTAATAATTGGATACTACGAAATGTTTCCATCATTATAAATAAAATAAATAAAAATTAAACTAAATTGTATTATTAAAAGAAACAAATGAAATAAATATAAAATAAAATTGTATTATTAAAATATTCCTGGTTTTGTATTATTTTTTCTAAAGGAAAATTAGGAATTATCTGTTTTTGTAAGTTTTTTGGTATTCATCTCAATTGAAAAATATTTTCCATTGTCTTGGTTGTTTCTCTTTATGAAATTTAATGGAATTTAATAATATTGTGAAATTCAATTTCTCTTGTACAGAACTTCTCAAAGAAAACAAGACTGAGCATGCTTAAATGATATGAAAACAAGAATTTGCAAATAAGCAAAAACAAAAAAATTTTTGATCCGACGAAGTAAAACCAGTAAAGAAATAAACACCAGTCACATATGTATTTCATTCTTTTTTCAATATTTTATTTAAAATTTTTACTTAAAAATTTATTTACATTTGTATAATCATTTTTCTTGATAAATAAATTAATAGGATTTTATAATTATAATTATATAATTTTTAGAAAAATAAATAGGATTTTATTTACAATAATTTTTCTTTTAATAAATAGGATTTTATTTACAATAATTTTTCTTAATAACAAAGATTTTATATACAACTTAAAAATTTAAAACTAATTAACTAAAAATTAATTAATTTTAGCCATTTTCTTGCATTCTAGCAATCTCATCTAGCAACATGTCAAGTTCGTATTCAGGGTTAGTTTCCTTAATACGAAAATGATACCATGCATATGTGTTAATGTTATTTGATCTAATTTTTCTCTTATCGTCTCCATAACTTAATACTACCTTATTTAATTCACTAGTATATATTTGATGTAGCTTAGATTTAAATGTTAACATACTATCATATACATTGGTCTTATTAAATAAACAATTTTTATAAGTAGCTAAACTATATTTATCTAATATGGCTCTCTTTACCCCCTTCGATTTCTTTACATCATTTTGATCTTGAACACTAAATGAATACATTTTAGATCGCAACCCGACAAATTCTTTCATTATTTTTCCACAATTTTCATCTTTCATCATACCCAGCACCTTTTTATTAACTAGAGGAAAATTATAAATGTTGTCTGTAGGATAGTCCGATGTATCAAATTGTTCTTGTATGTAATTTTTTATGTCAGCATAAAAGTCGTCCGTCTTTATTGAATATATAAAAGAGTCCGTATCCATATAGTTTAAGGAGAGTTTTGTCTTAAACTTAGGTTCCATGTACCCGTAATGGAAATTATACATTTTCCATTTGGACAGCTCGAGTACACAAAATCCTAAGTAAATTGGTTTATTGTAGCAGGTTTTGACTCTTGTCATTTCGATTGCTACCAGGTCCTCTGAAAATATAGATAAACTATGAAAATTTGGTTTTGATATCCAATCTTGGGCACCCAAATGATTACAGTTCATTCTCTCCCAACTATTGACAATTTTAACATCTCTCCTCTTGTCCACATTTTCCATGGTTTTACCATACACTGCATTATTGAGTAGTTTGAAAAAATTTTTTTCAAAAGCATTTTTAGCAGTGGCTCTATGTCTGGTATTTAAGTCAATGTAGCCTTTTAACCATGGAGATTGTTTAAATGCTAGAATACGATGAGTTTTCTTTAAAACTAAGCCATATTCTAAGCACTGTTTTAGAACTCTAAAGTGTATCACATATGATTGCTTTGTAGAGAAATCGGTTATCAACTTGTTGTACTTCGCTTGCATAGGTTTCTTATTTTCAGCGCAAAAAGGAAGATCATTATGCAAGTCGTGTAAATGAGAGGGATAATCCAACGTGACCTCATATACATAACCGTCTGTTCCATTATCAGCTATGCTGTTTGGATCCAGATTCAGCTCGTCTTGCGATAACCATCTGAACCCACCATGAGGAAGATATTCCGACATTGCCCAACCGTAAAGGTTATTTGCGTCTAAGTAGACAAGAAATTCTGATGGTTTTGATGCATCGAAATCTTCCAAATATTTGTTATTCGCTTTCGAATATCTTTGGCTACACTGTACGATCCCCCCACGTATACCTTTTTTCATAAAATTGTACATGTCAATGTCTGTCAATAATTCTAATTCAATTTTTGTATATTTGAGCATTGCATCCCAGGAAAGGCCAGGTGCTGTATAATATTGGCATGGATCGAGCTCATATATACCCTTACAAACTTTTCTAAAGTTCTCAAAAATATCTGTCAGTAAGAGGACATCTGTTTTTAAGTAAAGTTCCATGTAGTCTTTCATAGTTTTGCAACCAAAAGTATTCCATACCTCTACAGCATGTGAGTATTCCTCTAAAGAACACTCTTTATTGTTCAACTTATTAAAGAAATCACTGCGTGAAGGGAGCTGACACTCATCTAATTTTTGAAATGAATTTAGATACTCATAGGGGAAAATACCTTTTTTCTTAATAAGCTGAAACTCGTTTTCTGACTGAAATAAGGACCTTATAGTGCTGAAATCATTATCCGACAAATTGCAGGCTAATGATTCCAAACTCTCAGCCATAAAACGTATTGTATCAAGAAATCTTATTTCAAGCTTATGACCATCACTCATTTCTGAAAATTGGGAGAGGGATATATAAAGCTCCTTATTGAGAGGGAGTACTTTCAGCTGCATTGAAATTTCACCTAGTTCTTTAATAAAAAGATGTGAGTCATAGTTTGAATAATTATGAAAGTAAACTGGTATAAACTTGGGAATTTGATAATTTAAATTACACTTATTGTGGGCTGCACCTCTATATTTACCACTAATGTGGCAATGATCTCTAACGCGATCTTTACCTAAAAATTTATGACAAATATGACAATTTACCGCACTATAAAAACTATACACATCAGAAGGGGATAAAGTATCCATTTGCCTATTATTAACTAAATAATTATTGTAAATATCCTCACAATCTTTAACTAAATATGATACAAATTTTTTGGAGGCATCTTCCCCAGTATAAACCCTTAACTTATCTAACTTACTGTTATGGAGACACTTATTGTAATAACTAAATGCACAAGGAGTGTGCTTTTTAATTAAACTAGTTTTATCACTTACATTATTACTTATATCTTCCAGGATGCACTCAAAGTCAGCATAAACCACAAAGGGGACATCCATTTTCCTTTGATGTCCCTTAAAGCTGAGAATTGCATCCGGACCTGATGGCATACTTGTCACAATTTTACCGCATTCAGTCTTATGATGACTTATTCCACTCTCGCTATGAGTGTACTGCAGACAGGTGTTGCAGAAATGTAACTTATCATGGTGTTGAGTTAACTGACTTCGTAAAAGTCTGTGAATGATAAAAAAATAGATAAAAATTTATTAGTAAAATGTATCTATTATAAAATATATAAAACAAGTATATGTATCATTAAATTAAAGTGTAGTATAATTTTTTAACTTACTTTGATATGTCCTTTATCAAAATATAGTGATGAACTTCACCATTCTCCAAAAGAAGCAAGTTTACATGAGTAATTTTCTCTTCCTTAGTCACATAATAGGGACCAATGATTTGATTTGTCTCCTCATCATACCCAAATACGTTAACGCTTATTGCAGGATTGTTCACCTCAAACACGTTAATTTTTTTTAGAGCTAATGGGAAGCTTAAATTTTTGAAATTTAGCACTTCGCCATTTCGCGTAAAAATAATGTCTGCTGAAATGTCCTGAATACCATAAGAAGTGCAACGTTTTGGGTTATCGTATGTTGTGGTATCCATGGCAGCAATCAAACACCACTTGAAGCAGTATTCATCATCATTTTGTATATTGATGCAAGCTTTTTTTCCTACTAGTTTTTGAGGTGTGGATATCCAACTTGATCCTTTGACGAGCGACGATTTGTTGATGTTGATTTCTGCTCGGACTATGCGTGATAAAGTCCAACCAGAATCGCGCTCTTCAAACTCGGACATTTTGGTTGAAATCTCCTCAATCTGTTTGCGGAATATGTCTTTTATGTTGTCTGCCTTCGTCACCAAACTCATTTTTGCTACATGTGTTATAAGACACAACTCCAAATCTTCTTCAACAATTTTGATATACTCCGCCACAATACTCACATGAAATTTAATGATTGTATGCTTACACAAACTCATGTGAAGTCTCTCAATAAAAATATTTATGTTTTCCTTCATAAACTCTTCCAGAAGAAGTTGGTCCTTTCTGTTTAAAATAGCATACGTGGCGATATGATTTTTGAAGGCTTTGGATATTTTGAAACATTTCACATTCTCTGCTACTTCTTCTGTCCTAGAATGTGAAGCGCTCATTGGAGTTGGCAGAGTTTCTTCTCTTCTTTCTTCTTCTTCTCCATCACTTTCCGGCAAACTTATGTCCATAGCATCGTTGTACAAATTCCCTCCATGGATACCCACACCTTGTTGTTGAGCTTGTTGTTGTTGCTGCTCTTGTTGATGATAATTAAGAGGTTGCCATTGCATCAAATTGGAATACTGCTGCATTTAATTATCTGGTGTGACGGGATTATAATTATAAGTTGGGTACTCATATTGCATTGGCACTCCTAATCCCAAAAACTGATTATTCCATGGCATACCGTATTGTTGACAATTCATTGGTACTTGATATTGGGAGTAATGTAGAGAAGGATGTTGCTGATGATGAGACATATTTAGGTGTTGTTGATAATTTGCAAGAGATGTCTGCGGTTGTTCTAGATTTCTATTCCGGCTTACGACCACTTGATCCTGCACACTATGATTTTTGACATGATCCAAAAAGGACTTTTGGTATTTATATACCTTATGGCATCTTTCACACTGATAACCTGAAGAACTCATTTTTAATTATTTTATTGTTATTATTTCACTTTAACACAATTGCTGATGATGGTTGTAAATACAATGAAGTACTGATGTGATGGTTAGAAAAGATGCCGTATTTATACAAAAATTAGTAGCAGTATCCTTGCAGCATATTTACTTTTTGTTTCTCTGCTGATGACTGTACTTAATTGAAACTTTGCTGCTTTAAAATAATCGTAGACAAAGAAAATGATTACGTTGCAAAATATAAATGTATTCTACAAAATATTTTACACACAAGCATCCTCAGTCATACATACAAATACACATACAAACATACATACATACATACATACACATGCAAATATACACACATACATACATACACATACACATATACATACATACACACATACATACATACATACACACATTCAATTATATTTCTTAAACAAATAAATAAATACCAGCGACAAACTAGCTGGATCATCCACACACAAGTATAGGGTGTTCATATACAAGAGAAGATTTTATAAATAAATAAAATAATTAAATTAATTGTTTATTAATTTATTTAATTATTTTATTTATAAACAATTTATTAGCGTGAGGAAACCACACACACATTCTCCCGATTCATATGAGAATCGCGTAGTAGTCATCAAATCTATTTTCTCTGATATTACTGATGTAGTATTAAGATAACGAATTTCTATAGTCTGGCAACACTGGCAATTTTACCTTTGGTACTAGAAAATAATAATCATGTTTTGCCGTCGGCATTTGAAAAAAATAAAAATGTGTTTTGCCGTCGGCATTTGAAAAAAATAATAATCATGTATTGCCGTCGGCATTACGAAAACTTATCATGCATTGCCGTAGGCATTTGAAAAATTATAATGCATTGCCGTAGGCATTAGGAAAACTTATCATGCATTGCCGTAGGCATTAGGAAAACTTATCATGTATTGCCGTAGGCATTAGGAAAAATTAATAATCACTATTTCCCCCACTGGTATTAGGAAAAATCATGAAAATGATTTTTCCCGTCGGCATATACACTTGAGAAATCTTAATCTTATAAAACCCCTTAAACCACACCCACAAAAAAAAAATCACCCGTTCCCACAATTAATACTACCCAAAAAAAAAATCACCCGTTCCCACAAAGTTAATGTAAACAAAAAACTCCTTATGTAAACAAAAATCTGGACGGACTTATTGAACCACCCTCGCATGTATCAAATTTCACAAATTTCCAAGAATTTAAGAATTTTCAAATTTTAATTACCCAAATTTAACAATTTCAGCCACAATTTAACAATTTCAGCCAACAATTTTGCAAGTTTAATTGACGCAGGATGCCCAGTTCCCTACTACTCACGTGAAAAGCAGAATAATATACGTACATATTTTTGTATGGGGCGACATAGGGATGTTGATTCATTCTACTTGTGTCAAACTCGAAATTCCAAGCATTAAATAAGAAACAATGCCAATGTTATTATAATGTTTAAGCAAGATGAGACAAATATGAAGCATGTTTATAGGGATCATGTTGGCAGCGATATGAGTTATGAAAAGTTCCAAGAAATTAGTCGAGAGTGTTGGAAGGATAAATATGGATTTTTGGTGATAAGCAAAGATAATGAATTAAATAATGGTCGCTACAGAAAGTAATTTGACTATTTCATAACTATATAAACTACTCTTGATAAACATTCACTTTAGTTATTAATCTAACTTTAAACTTCATACATTTATTTGCTATAAGCTGAGCTGCTACCTGATAAACTGATCTGAAAACCAGACCAGTTACCGATAAGATGATCTGAAAACCAGACCAGATCCAAAAAAGCTGATCTGATAACCAGACCAGGTCCTTAAAATCTGATCTGATAACCAAACCACGTCCTAAAAAGCTGATCTGAAAACCAGACCAGGTCCTGAAAAGCTGATCTGATAACCAGACCAGGTCCTAAAAAGCTGATCTGAAAACCAGACCAGGTCCTAAAAAGCTGATCTGAAAACCAGACCAGGTCCTGAAAAGCTGATCTGATAACCAGACCAGGTCCTAAAAAGCTGATCTGAAAACCAGACCAGGTCCTGAAAAGCTGATCTGAAAACCAGACCAGGTCCTAAAAAGCTGATCTGAAAACCAGACCAGGTCCTAAAAAGCTGATCTGAAAACCAGACCAGGTCCTGAAAAGTTGATCTGATAACCAGACCAGGTCCTAAAAAGCTGATCTGAAAACCAGACCAGGTCCTGAAAAGCTGATCTGATAACCAGACCAGGTCCTAAAAAGCTGATCTGAAAACCAGACCAGGTCCTGAAAAGCTGATCTGAAAATCAGATCAGGTCCTGAAAAGCTGATCTGAAAACCAGACCAGCTCCTGAAAAGCTGATCTGATAACCAGACCAGGTCCCAAAAGGCTGCTACCTGATCTAATAGCTGATACCTGTTATTTATTATTATTAAACGTGGATGAGAAAATTTTAAAACAATTGGTGTTGACAAGAAATGTCTTGAAGAAATTGCTTCTTAGTATAAAAACTGGTGAAATAGATACATGTGAACAACTAAGAGATACATTTAAACCTATAACAGAACCACTCAAAGAATTCATAAATAGTTCTAAAAAAATTAAAAGAATTCCCATGAAAGAAGAAAGTAAAATGAAGGCAGAAGTTGAAAATAATACAAGTCTTAAGCCTGAAAAAACATCAGTCAAGATAGAGTCAAGTACACCAAAGAAACTAGCAGAAGGAACAATATTTAATAATACCATCTCATTAAATGATGCTTATACTGTAAATGATGATGACGATGATGATGATGATGATTTTTACTCACAGACTTCCAATACAGAAGATACTTATACTGACTTATCAGTCATGGAAGGAAGAAATGAACTAGATACAAACTATGCTCCACATAAAGATTTCAATAATGAATGGAAATTTGGTGATAGTAAGCTCAAACTTAATGAAGATAAAATACAAGTTGGTGGTCAAATATGGCCTCTAACACCAGGGCTATTTTCTCTAATGTTTCATAAAATACCAAAAAATTATGATAAATTTGAACTCGAAATCTATAAAAAGATTTTAATTACTACTAATGCATATAGAAGAGACTATACACCTGATGGTCAAATAAAAGGTTCTAGAGGATATAAATATAAACATATTATTAAGAAATTTATTGACGAGAAAAACCAGAAGAATTTACCCGAATCAACAGGATCTAAGCCAAAAGGTAGCTATTTAGGTGATGGAATGATGGAATTTAATATTCATAAGCCCAACTATATATACTGAGATGATCCAAATGAGTTAGTAGATCGACTTCGACTACTGCTCGCATCACAAGGTGCAGGTCATACTAATCACAATAACGAGATTGTATCAATTATTGAAGAGCTACGTGAAGCGAATATAATACATTAACTTTAATAAAGTATATATAGCATGTCTGTAGATAAATTTGGACACTACTTAAACGATACTAGCAACATAATTTCTTTGAATAATGCACCTAAACTGTTGGAGTTCTTTGTGGATACGAACAACAACATTGATGTCCAAAACAAAAGAATCAAAAATGTTGCAAAAGCTCTGGAGGAAAACGATGTTATCAATAAATTGTTTCTGCGAACTCAAATCGAAAAACTAGAAGAGAAATTATAAACATACTTTAAGGCAGACAATACTGTAATCCAAGAAGATCTTCAAATGCAAATCAAAGAACTACAACGTGAAATAAAATTAGAGATAGAAGAAAATTATAAAATTGAAAAAGATATCCAAAAAATGAAAACATCCTTTGAAGAACAAATTGAACAGCTTAATGAGAAAATTTATAGATTGGAAAATTACATGTTTGTATCAATAGCTGAAAGTCCTTCAAGTAGATCACAACACTCTCCAAAAAATCTGTAAAAACAACTTAATGTCTTCAAAAAGAAATTTAGTAAACGAACTCCATAAGCAAGCACAAAAACATTTTGTGCGTCGCAGAGTTGTAATGAAAGGAATTGATGATATTTGGCTACCTGATTCAGTTGAAATGGGAAACTTTTCTAGAGAAAATATAAATTATCGATTTTTGTTGACTGTAATTGACACATTTTCAAAATTGGCATGGGCAGTACCGCTAAAAACAAAAACTGCACTCGAAACAACCAAGGCAATGGCAGATATTTTTGAATTGGGGCGAGTACCAAACAACTTACAAACAGATGATGGTAAAGAATTTTTCAACAAAAACTTTGAAAAATTAATGCATAAATACGACATTAATCACTACTCAACATATAGCAGTATGAAAGCATCAATTGTAGAACGATTTAATAGAACATTGAAAGGAATGATGTGGAAAGAATTTAGCTATAATGGGGCATATATAAGTGGATTGATATACACAAAGATTTACTTAATGCATACAATAAAAAATTTCATCGCACAATTAAAATGTCTCCTATTAAAGTCAACTCAACAAATGAGCAAAAGCTGCTTAATTCAGTATACAGTCATTTGAAGATATATAAAATGTCGAAATTTAATGCAGGAGATCATGTTCGCATAAGGAAATATAAGCATATTTTTGAAAAAGGTTATACTCCAAATTGGACCACAGAAATATTCACAATTACCAAAGTTCAAAATACAAATCCTGCAACATACATATTAGAAGATTATCTTGGTAATCCTATTAAAGGTGGATTCTATAGTGATGAACTTTCAAAAACTAGATTTCCAAATACATATCTAGTTGAAAAGGTTCTCAAAACTAAAGCGGAGGAAGTATATGTTAAATGGCTAGGATTTTCAGATCAACACAATTCTTGGATAATTAAAGATGAAATATTATAGTTGGAAGAAAAACTAAATCACCAACAGCATCATATCAAGAACAATAATAGCATTAATATTAAGAAACTAATGTTAATTTTAAAATAAGAAAAGGAAATAAATATGTAAATTATGCTTATAAACCATACTGTGTACTAAACTTTATTTAATTGTAATCAGTCTGTTATAATGTCAATAACACTTACTCTGAGCTCTAACTCATCAGAATTATCTGCTAGTTACTTTCCTCCTATTGAATTACATGGTACATATGAGTGTGATCTAACTGATTTTCATTCATACAACAGTATTCCAAATGTAGACACCTACAACAATATGTTTCATATAGGAGAACATAAACTTGAAATACCAATTGGATCTTGAGAATTAAATGATATAGTTGATTTTATTAAAGAGCAATACAAATGACTTTGCCCAGCAAATAAGATTTTTATTGAAGCCAATAACAACACAATGCAAGTTAAAGTTAATAGTTCCAAGGATCCTGTATATTTTAATAAGGAAAACACAATTGGAAAACTTTTAGGATTCAATAGCAAAATCCTAACACCAAACAAATATTATTACTCAGACCTCCCAGTTAATATTTTTAAAATGAATCTCTTGCGAATTGAAAGTAGTATCGCTATTAACACATATATGAAAAACTCCAAATCGCATACACTTCATGAATTTCCGATAAATGTGCCTCCAGACTATAAAATAGATGAGGTTCCAAGAAATCTCATCTATTTACTTGTGAACACCAGAGAGATAAGTTCACTAGCGCTGCGCGTACTTTATCAACACGGTGATTTATTTAATTTCGGAGGAGAGGAAATTACAATACGAATACATTTAAGGCCAACTAAATAATGCTAATATACAACACAAATACATTGAAAAATATAGCAGCAAAAACAACAACAACATTAAAGCGAACAGCTCAACAAAAATCTCTAACAACATCAAATAAAAATTTTCTGAAGTCATTGAATTTGAAATTAAAGACAAAATGAGTTCAATAATAGATGTCTTAGATAAACCTTTGTCTGATGAAAATATAATCAAAAAGGACTATCATACATATGTACCATACTTACAGTCTTATAACAATAACAATGAAATTAGAATTTCAATCCAAAATCAAGATTTGTACGTGCTACCCAGTGAGAGCTACATTTATGTGGAGGGGTTTGTTGCCGATGATAATACGACCAAATCTTCGTCATCTTCAGAGAACTTTATATTAAAAACAACTTTGGGCATATCTGTTTGATGAAATTCTGAATGGAATTGAAATTGATCATACAAGATATTTAGGAGCCACAAGCACCATAAAAAATTTGGTTTCTATGTCACCAACTGAAAGCAACGTAATGCAAAATGGTGGATGGAACAAAATTGACGATGTCACTCTTGTAAATGGATTTTTCAATTTCTATGTACCTCTAAAAATGCTTCTATGATTCGCTGAAGACTACAACAAAGTTATACTAAATGGAAAACATGAATTGATACTCTTGCGCAATAAGAACGATGAAGATCTTGTGCGCTCGAGTGTTTCTACTCAAAAAGCTAAACTTACAATTTCACTCATCTCATGGAGAATCCCACATGTACAATTATCCGACTTTAGCAAATTGAATATGATAAAAATTATTAATAATGGTGCTTCTATACCTATGGCATTTCGCAGTTGGGATTGTCATATTAATCCACAATTAAACATAGGAACTAGCCATATTTGGAATGTTAAACTGGCTGCAAATAGAGAACGCCCACGTTTTGTATTGATTGCTTTTCAACAAGAAAATAAGTTTGTTCATTGTGATTTGACTAATTTAAAAGTACATTTAAATTCAGTCTCATATCCATATGATGATCTTAACATAAAGTTTAAAAATGAACGATATGCAATTCTATATGATATGTATATAAGATTTCAACAAAGCTATTATATGAAAGAATCTCAACCGCTTCTAACTGCACCAGAGTTTAAGACAAAAGCTCCTATTATTGTAGTAGATGTCAGTCATCAGAATGAATCACTCAATAATGAACCGATTGATATAAAAATAGAATTTGAAACAGCAACTAATAATGCAGCAAAGACAACAGCTTACTGCATTCTTATTCATGATCGTATAATAGAATATATACCTATCAAAGGACAAGTTCGAAAAGTCTTATAAATTGAGTAATATGGATAACAACATAATTTTTATAGACGTACAAGGTTCCAAGAGTAATTCAAATGATTTCATCGCAAAGGAAGTAGCGATTGTTTTCAACAATTATGAATATAACCATTTCATTATAAAATCCCCATTTTATTTTAAATGGTTATCAATAAAAAAGCAAAGAGAAGCAAAGTGACTAACAAAAAACTATCATCACCTAAACTGGACTGCTGGATCAGTTTCATTTCAAAGCGTTTGCAATTTTTTAAAAGCCAACGCAAGATGTTCAACAATTTATCTAAAAGGTGAAGAAAAAAGACGGTGGTTGGAAAAAATGATACACCGAAAAATTTCTAACGTTGAGGATATAGGCTGCATCAACTTTAAACAAATGGAAATCAAGTATCCAGAATATCTTTATTGTAGTTATCATAATTTTGGTGTTTGCGCATTAAAAAATGCTATTTTACTAACAAAAAAAAATGTCTTGCTTTAAATGAACTTTTTTACTTCTTAAAATATGAATTTACATATGTATGTATTATTATAAAATTTCAAAAAATGTTAAACAATAAATGAAAACAAAATAAAAGAATGTACAAGTCTTTTCTTATTTCAAATACAAACTACATAAATGAAAGAGAAGGAAGTGGGGAGGAGGAGAGTTAACTTTATTGCTTCCTTGCAAATTTTCACTTTTTTTTGTTTCTCTGCTGATGATTGTACTTAATTGAAACTTTGCTGCTTTAAAATAATCGTAGACAAAGAAAATGATTACGTTGCAAAATATAAATGTATTCTACAAAATATTTTACGCACAAGCATCCTCAGTCATACATAAAAATACACATACATACATACACATACAAATATATATACATACATACATACATACAATTATATTTCTTAAACAAATAAATAAATACCAGCGACAAACAAGCTGGATCATCCACACACAAGTATAGGGTGTTCATATACAAGAGAACATTTTATACATAAATAAAATAATTAAATTAATTGTTTATTAATTTATTTAATGATTTTATTTATACACAATTTATTAGCGTCAGGAAATCATACACACATTCTCCCGATTCACATGAGAATCGCATAGTAGTCATCAAATCTATTTTCTCTGATATTACTGATATAGTATTACGATAACAAATTTCTATAGTCTGGCAACACTGGCAATTTTTCCTTTGGAACTAGAAAATAATAATCATGTTTTGCCGTCGGCATTTGAAAAAAAATACAAATGTGTTTTGCCGTCGGCATTTGAAAAAAATATTAATCATGTATTGCCGTCGGCATCACGAAAAATTATCATGCATTGCCGTAGGCATTAGGAAAAATTATCATGTATTGCCGTAGGCATTAGGAAAAAAATATAATAGTCATGCATTGCCTTAGGCATTAGGAAAAATTTATAATCACTATTTCACCATTGGTATTAGGAAAATTTATTTTCATGATTTTCCCGTCAGCATATACACTTGTGAAATCTTAATCTTATAAAACCCCTTAAACCACACCCAATAATATTAATATTAATATTACCCAAAAAAAAAATCACAACAAAACACTCCGTATGTAAACAAAAATTTGGACGGACTTATTCAACCACCCTCGCAGGTATCAAAATTCACAAATTTCCAAGAATTTAACAATTTTCAAATTTTAATTACCAAATTTAACAATTTCAGCCACAATTTTGCAAGTTTAATGGGGGCCGAACCGGCAGTTCACTACTACTTCAAAAAAAAAATTTAAGATATAGTGATGGCTCTTAGTTTATACTGTAGCTAAATTTGTATAATAACAAATATTGACAGAGCAAAGAGTAACGTTATTCGATGACTGACTGACTTATAATCGCCAAGCCCGAATCACTGTAGCTAGAAAGCTGAATTTTTCTATGTAGGTCATCTTCTAATGTATAGATTCAATAAGAAGGGTTTTTTCGAAATTCAAAGGGGGTAAAAAGGGGTAAGAAAGTATAAAATCGGTATCTTTTATCCCGGAAACTACGTTAAATGGACTCTTAATTGCAAAAGCCTACGAATGCTGCTAAAATAAGCCGGCTTAGTCTTAGGGGTCGAAAGAGTGTAAAAACTGAAATTTGGTACCGTTTTAACACTCGACACTCTTCTAGGTAGATACGCTTTTCCTGGGGGCACAGTCCCCCTAGACGTGATTTTGTTCCCTAAGAATTGCCGAAATAATAAAAAATATTATTAGAAACTTCTCTATGTTTGGAAAGGCATACATTACATTACACACATTATTTTTAAAAGGGTTTGTTCGCAGCAGTCATATTTTTTCGTGTTATTACTTTAAAACGTGTTAATTTATGAGTACCATTTGAATACCCCAAATATGTTGTTTAAATGTGTTAGTATTTATTTGTTGTGTTCCTACCTGAAATAAACTGTTGTGCTCAGTTGTCTGACTTGTTATAGAAATGGTCCAAAATAGATTGCTATTGAAAATTAGCAAAATCGAGCAGACGGTTTTAGAGCTGGAAAACTTAAACTATATTTTGCCATACAAAAGTAACTACCGAAAATTAATTTTTATTATTTTAATAAATAAACTTATTTTATACTTCAGTACTAGAGTTATTTTCCACCGGACTTTTTCATTTAATTTTTTTATATATCCCAGGATCCCGCTCCATAGAAATAATAAACATTAAATTTGCCAGAAATTAACATAAATTTGATTAAAAAGACTAAAACGCTAACTAAAACACATCTTATATACATAAATAATGTTAATTTAAATTGGGTCTTAGAACAATAACTTTATTTATTTTAACTTTAAATTTTTAAATTCCTTAAAGGATTTTTCCAACACGAAAGACTTTGTTATATGAGTTCAAAAAAGTAAACTTAGTAATTTATGGCCTTATTTATAAAACTTAAAAACTTGAACTTAATTAAAATGCCTTTATAAAGACTTTTTAAGTTTTATAAATAAGACTGTTAATTAATAACATAATAGTTAATAAAAACAAATATAAAATAAAAAATACTCGAGGTTTGAGATCCAAAACAGATAAGTAGGTTTGTTCTTAAAAACGTCCAAACAATTAACTTTTCCATGTGAAACAATTTTATTAAAAACAAAAAAATTTTATTATGATTTCAATAAATTATTTTATCAATCAATTATTTTCTTTCTGAAGAAAAAATTACTAGAAAATACCCATTATCTATCCCTAATTAATACCCATTAGATATCCATGTATTATTATGACTGTTTTGTTAACTTTTCCAAAGACATTTCAATATTTTCCCCTATAAATGCATCCATTAAATCTAAAATACGATGTGTATTCTTGTAGCGACAACCTAAAAATAAAATTACTTTCGACAAATTCAAGATACACAGGCAAATACTTAACTAAACTCGAATCACCTCCTAATCCCCTCTTCTTCTTCATCTTGAATTTTACTGGACACATTCGCCTAAAACAGAAGGACACAAGGGCTCTTTTACTCAATACTCCAGATGGGACTGCTTGCAAATATATATATATTTCCTTTCTGATTATCACTACTCATGTATTATTTATAACTATCACTAAGTTTATGTCCGACACTGGTCGGGAGTAGTAGTAGAATGTATGCGCCCGAGCAATAAAAATTGTCAAATTTGGGTAATTTAAATCGAAATTTTGTAATTTATGGGCTAAAATTTACATATTAAGGTAATTACTGTCAATGGTGCGAAGTGACGAGGGTTATGGACGGTTTGTACGTAGAAAAGGGTAGTTTGATGTCGGCCGTCGATGTGTGTTTGTTTTAATTTTATGGTTTGATATCCGTTCGCCGATGCGCATAGTTAATTATGTATGCACGTGGGGCTTGTTTGTTCGTAGTATAATTTTTCGTTTGTTAAGCGGTGCGGAAGGGTACTTGAGAAAGAAATTGTGTGGAAATCAATGAATGTTTTTTGTTGTTGGTTTTATTTAGTTTGATTTTTATTTATTTTTTTTCTATGTTTAAAGAGTTCGAAGACATGAATAAAATATATGGTTTGTGAGATAATCATGGTTTGATATCCGTTCGCCGATGCGCATAGTTAATTATGTATGCACGTGGGGCTTGTTTGTATGTAGTATGTTTTTTCGTTTGTTAAGCGGTTGCAGCAGGTTCATGATTTTATATTGTGTGTGCGTGTGTGCATAGTTTAGTTTTTTGTAATCTTCTTTTGTTTGTACGTATTATGTTTTTTCGTTGTTAAGCGGTGCGGAAGGGTACTTGAGAAAGAAATTGTGTGGAAATCAATGCATGTTTTTTGTTGTTGGTTTTATTTAGTTTGATTTTTATTTATTTTTTTCCTATGTTTAAAGAGTTCGAAGACATGAATAAAATATATGGTTTGTGAGATAATCATGGTTTGATATCCGTTCGTCGATGTACATAGTTAATTATGTAGGTACGAAGGATTTTATGTATGTTTTTGTTTTAATTTTAATTTTGAATGGATTTTTGTTTGTTTGTTAAGCGGTTGAAGCAGGTTTATGATTTTAGAGTGTAAGTGCGTGTGTGCATAGAGAAAAATGTTGCTTTTGTCTTTTGGCAATATTCTTTTTTTTTAGCTGGTGGTCATGGAAGATTATTTTAGAAAGAAATTATGTATGCTTGTGGGAAATCTATGAATGTTTTTTGTTGTTGGTTTTATTTAGTTTGATTTTTCTATTTCCTTATTTAAAGAGTTTGAAGAGGTAAACGAAGTATGTAATTTATGAACTTATTTGAAGGTTGGAAAAAATGAAGTGTAAGATATTTATGATTGTCAAAGGGAATTAGAGATGCGTGATCATGGGAGCCAACGTTATGCTCATACGTGTATATGTTTTTACAATAACTTGAGCGTTGGCAGATGGGTAAGTAGTCGTATATGTATATGTGCAATGCCGAGTACAAATCTGGCATTATCTTGTGTTCTAATCATTTTTTAAAATGTGTGCAACGCCTTTCACATTATGTTTTTTTTATTTTTATTTTATATGGAATACAAAACGGAAATGATAAACGTTACCACTAGGGCACACTGTTGCAATGTCACAAAATATCATAGTGTGTACTTTTTGTTGTTTGTAATATTCGTTTTTTTTAGCTGGGGACATGGAAGGGTATTTTAGAAAGTAATTATGTATGCTGGTGAGATATCAATGTTTTGTTTTTGTTGCTGTTGTTGTTTGATTTTAATTTTTTTATGTGTAAAGAGTTTGAAGAAATGAATAAAATATACAATTTATGCGTGTTGTATTTATTCATTCTTTTCACTTCTTTTTTAAAGAAATTGAAGTTTGTGATATTGAGGATTGTCAAAGATTGGTTGTTATTTTCACTGCTTGCTGACATTTGTCTCTGTCTATTGACTTTTACATTGTGCATATGACTTAATCGTAACTTGTATAAATTGAGAAGTTTTTTATTCTAGCAGCAAGTAAAGCATTGTCTCTACAAGTGTCAAATCCTCAATAATTTCGCTGTTAATACGTAAATAATCAAAGTGACTTTTGAAAAAAAAAAAATATTAAATATAATAATATTAAATATATATTTATATATAATAATATTGTATAAACTAAAATAAAAAAAAAGAAAATGAATTCTTTAGCTTATGAGTGCAATGTGTGTAAAAAGATTTATAAATACAAAAAATGCTTTCTGGATCACATCCAAAATCATGGTGTTGAGGACCAATATATATATCCTCAACAACAGCAACAATATCAATATCCTCAACAACAACAACAACAACAACAACAACAATATCAATATCCTCAACAACAACAACAACAACAACAATATCAATATCCTCAACAACAACAACAACAATACCAATATCCTCAAGAGCAACAACAACAATATCAGTATCCTCAAGAACAACAACAACAACAATATCAATATCCTCAACAACAACAACAATATCTATATCCTCAACAACAATATCAATATCCTCAACAACAACAACAACAACAACAACAATACCAATATCCTCAAGAACAACAACAATATCAATATCCTCAACAACATCAACCATATCCTACGGCCATGCAATGGTACCCAAATACTGACCAACAATTGCAATATCAACTACAACAACAACAAAAACAAATGTATTGCCAACTACCCTCTACCTCCATGCAATGGTACACAAATACTTATGAACATCAACAACAACAACAACAGCAAGGTTTACAGGATTTAGGAAGTAGCTCAACAAATAATAATATCAACATTGATGGAGAGTGTATGAAATATTATGAGATCAGAAGAGCATTTCAAAATAATATTATTTCTTATGGAATAGAAAATAAAAAGGATCAACTTCTCTTTGAAGATTTTGTTGTCGAAAATGAATCGACTTTTATAGAGAGGCTTGAGTACCATTTGAAGCAACATACTATATTGAAATTTAATATAAGTATAGTTGCAGAATATTTAAAAATTGTGGGCGAAGAATTAGAAATAATAATTATAGTACATACAGCAAAAATGAGCTTGTTGACTAGAGCAGATGACGTGAATGAATTTTTCTGTAAGCAGGTCAGAGAAATTCAAAATAAAATGTCTGAGTTTCAGGAAAGAGATTCCGGATGGACTCTTGTTCGCATAGTTCGAGCTGAACTTAATATTAATAAATCTTCTTTGGTAAAAGGAGCTCATTGGATTAGCACCCCGCAGAAGCTTGCTAGTCGTGGTGCTTGCATTAATATTGAAAACAGTGATAATTACTGTTTTAAGTGGGCCTTAATTGCGGCAATGAGTACCTCGGCTATCAATTTTCCGAATCGATGCTCTTCATATAACATTGAAGATATTAGTGCTAATATAATTTCGCTTCAAGATGGAACTACAATTGATTTTTCAAATTTGACATTTCCGATGTCACTAAAATATATTAAGGAATTTGAGGGACAGAATGATGTTAGTGTGAATGTGTTTGGATATGACGACGAGAGTGATGAACTAATTGGACCATTTTATATAACCCAAAATGAGAAGACCAAGCATGTTAACTTATTGCTATTGGAAAACGTGGATGGGCATCACTATATTTTTATAAAAGATATTTCAAAGTAAGTAATATATTGGAAAGTATTTAAAATTAAATAATACAATACGCGTTTTTGATGTCTTACAGACTACTAAAAAGGCAAACAACGACACATTGCGAACGACTCTTATTTTGCAACAGTTGTCTGCAATACACCCATCTTGAAAATATTATGGAGAAACATAAAATGGAATGTGGTAAAATAGTCACCACAATGCCAAAGGCAGAAGACTCCATACTGCGGTTCAAGAGCCACCATAGAAAAATTGACGTCCCTTTTGTTGTATACGCCGATTTTGAATGTGTTTTGCAACACATAGACTTTAGTGTAAGTAGTAAAACTAAATTAAATCAGTCACATGTACCCTGCGCATTCAGCTATTTTATTAAGTGTAAGCATGACAATAAATTGGATAAGCTGAGAATTTATACGGGTAAAGATGCTTCTGAAAAATTTGTTACATTTTTGAATCAAGATTGTCAAGATATCTATAACAATTATCTCACAAAAACAATTGAAATGGAGAACTTGACAGATGAAGAAAATGTAACATTTTACAATGCGATAACTTGTCACATATGTGGACAATACTTAAATAATGATCGTGTGAGAGATCATTGTCATATAAGCGGTAAATATCGAGGTGCTGCGCATAACAGATGCAACCTAAGTTATCAAGTACCCAAGTTTATTCCAATTTATTTTCATAACTATTCATCCTATGATTCTCATCTTTTTGTGAAAGAATTAAGTAAGGTTGCGACAAATATAAAAGTCCTTCCGTTAAATAAAGAGTTATATATATCTCTATCTCAATTTATTAATATGAGTGATGGTACAGATCTTGAACTTAGGTTTCTTGATACAATGCGTTTTATGGCCGATAGTTTGGAATCGTTGGCAAATAATCTTACCGTCAACGATTTTCATACTATTAGAGCACAATTTCAAACAAGCCAAGAATTTAATCTCATAAGGAGGAAAGGAATTTTTCCTTATGATTATCTTGATTCTTTTGAAAAACTTAATGAAACACAACTTCCACCTAGAAAAGATTTCTTTAATAAACTTAATAACAAAGAATGTTCTATTGAAGACTATGCGCATGCGAATGAAGTCTGGACAATTTTTAACTGCAAAACTTTGAAAGATTATATGGAATTGTATTTGAAAACAGATGTGCTTCTCCTAACGGATATTTTTGAAAATTTTAGAAATGTCTGTAAAAAAATTTATAGCTTGGACCCCTGTCAATACTATACTGCCCCGGGGCTGTCTTGGGATGCTATGCTTAAGCATACAAACATTGAATTAGAGCTATTAACCGATATCGACATGTACAATTTCTTTAAAAAAGGGATACGAGGTGGAATTGTCCAATGTTGTAAAAGATACTCCAAGGCAAATAATAAGTATTTAGACACTTTTGATAAAAATAAACCTTCCGAATTTCTTATGTATTTAGATGCAAACAATCTTTATGGTTGGGCCATGTCTGAACATCTTCCTTATGGAGGATTCAGATGGTTAAAAGGCGAAGAACTAAATATTAATCCGCAGTTAATAGATGATAATTCAAATGATGGTTATGTATATGAGGTTGATTTAGAATATCCTTCTTATTTACATAACATGCATAACGATCTTCCTTTCTGTGCCGAAAACAAGGAAATTGGAGCATCAAAATATAAAAAACTAATAACTGATTTTTCGCCAAAACATTCTTATATAATTCATTACAGAGTACTTAAGCAATGTCTAGAAAACGATTTGATTTTGAAAAAAATACATAGAGTTCTAACTTTTAAGCAGTCTCCATGGTTGAAAGATTATATAGATCTTAATACTAAATACAGAGCCGAAGCTAGAAATAACTTTGAAAAAAAATTTTTTAAATTGCTCAACAACGCAGTATATGGGAAAACCATGGAGAATGTGGACAAAAGGAAAGATGTGAGGATTGTTACCAGTTGGACTACATTAAACCGAAACCGCTTGGGTGCTCAAAATTGGATATCTAAATCAAATTTTCATAGCTTAGCAATATTTTCAGAAGATATGGTAGCGATTCAAATGAATCGAGTGAAGACATGTTATAATAAGCCAATATATTTAGGATTTTGTGTGCTAGAACTTTCTAAATGGAAGATGTATAATTTTCATTATAGATACATGCAACCTAAATTCAAGTCAAAATTGAAATTAAATTACATGGATACTGACTCATTCATATATACAATACAAACTGAAGACTTTTACGCAGACATTAAAAATGATATAGAACATGAATTTGACACTTCTGACTATCCAGAAACAAATGATTACGGGATTCCACTCGTAAACAAAAAAGTTCTGGGTATGATGAAAGATGAGAATTGTGGGATGATTATGGAAGAATTCGTAGGATTACGGTCTAAAATGTACTCCTTTAGTGTACAAAATGGAAATGAAATTAAAAAATCTAAAGGAGTAAAAAAATGTGTTTTAGATAAGTATAGCCTAAGTTCGTATAGAGATTGTTTATTTAACAGATCAAATGTTTATGATAATATGCTCACTTTTAAGTCTAAGTTGCATGAATTATATACTATGCAAATACATAAAGTAATATTAAGTTATCAAGATGACAAGAGAAAAGTCAAAAGTGATGGTATAAACACATATGCATGGCATCATATTGAAATTGATGAAACAAATCCTGATTATGAACTTGATATGTTATTATTAGAAATAGAAAAACTTCAAGAAGATGAGTAAAATATGTATACAAATTAAAGCTTCTGTAATTTATTTCTCTAATTATAATTATTTAGTTTTAAGTAAAAAATCTTTGTGTCTATTGTAAATTATTTTTTATTTTAGAAATATTGTCTAGTTATTTAGTTTTTTAAATAAAATATACACTAATATGAAAATAAAAAATAAATAAAAACAAAAAACATTAAAAACAAATATTTTTTGTGTACAGTTTTTTATTTATTATCCATCCTTAAATAAAATTTATGAATTTTCACATCTGTAACAATCTTGTGTTGCATTTTTTCTCCAATCTCATAACAAAGTCGTGTTAATTCAATCTTTACATCCCTTTCGTGTATTCCTTGTATTTCATTGATTTGAAGTTTTGTTTTGTTTAAAGCGGAGCAGGTTGGTATATAATATTCATGATAGAAATGAAGGATTTGTTTTCTCAGAATGTTGTTCCAACATAAAATTGATGTAAAAAATACTCGAATTTGAGTGAGTGATCTCCAAGTGTCAGAATCAATTTTTATTTTAAAGTTTCCTTGTATGATGACTAAAAAACAAACACCTCTTTTATATTGAAACTTATATTCAACATCTCTCTCACTTTCATTATCAATTATATTTATAGAGTTTAAAAAATCCCGACGATTAAGCATATCATGAATATACTCCTTATAACACATGAGATGTAACCACTCTTCCCGATCCAGTCCGATGAATTGCTTATTTTTATAATTCAACCATATCATTGGCTTAAAGCCAAAAGCTGTTGAAAATCCACATGAAGTCTTCAATTTCCAATTGAGCAAGTATTCAAACTCAAAAACCAAATCATATATTTGAGGTTTTCGTTCTTGATTGTTGTGAAATATATTTTTTAAAGCACGTTTATCCATCCTCAATGAAAATAATATTTAAACTAATAGTTTTTTCGCTCTATTAATCTCTATATATACATATTTATATTAAAAAAAAAAAAAAAAAAAAAAAAAAAAAAAAAAAAAATAAACACAATAAAAAAAACTAAATAAAACCCATACACATACATATATATTCTATATTTGTTCATTATTTATTTTTGACAAATTTTTATATGTTTCAATAATCTTAAAAATAATTTTTTTCCTTATGTGGAACATGGTGCATCTACATGTGTCGGGCCCTTCCTCGCATCCTTGGCTATACCAGGGGCAGCTGGCAAAATGCCCACTATCAGAGTCCTCTTGTTCTATAACTCCATAGTCCTCATTTTCAGTGAGCATGGAGACGAAAAAATTGATGGTTTCTTTATGCTCATAGAGCAATAAGTCCTCAAAGGATTTAAGAAAATCAAATAATCGTTCACGTACTTGACTCATTTTTTTTATTTTTATTTTAATTTTCTTTTTTAAAGAATACTTTTTTCTTGAATGCTATTTTTATATTAGTACTCTTGAAAGGTTTACATTCTTATTTATAGTAAAATGTTCTTGTGAAATTAACATTTTACAAAAAATTGTGAGTTCTTTTGAAATTTTTTTGTTTCAGTTACACTTTGGCACATTAATATAACTATCTCTCTAATCTTTTGTTTTGTAATTTTTTGTTTCAGTTACACTTTAGCACATGAATATAACTATCTCTATGATCTTTTGTTTTGAAATTTTTTGTTTCAGTTACACCTTAGAACGTCATAATATGTAACTATCTCTTTCACTACAATTCTGTCAGTGACAAAACAAAAAATGTACGTAAAATATAATTACAATATGAGAAAAAGAGATAGCTACGTTACTGGTCTTTCTTTTAAGAATTTTTTTTTTTTACCTATTTAAAGATTGGTAGAAATATTTAATACGTCAGTTTACAAAAGCAGATTGAGCAATCTGTCAAAAAGAGAAGAAGAAAAAAAATATATATTTAAAAATTAAATTTAATTAATTAATTAACATTTTTGACAATGAATCCAACAAATTTGATAACAAAGTTCAACAATTTAAACAAGAAAACATTAATCCATATAAAAGAACTAAAGGACTCAACTAAATATACAGTAAAAAATGCTAAACGGGTGACAAGTAAATACGGCACCACAATTCAAATTGAACTGGAAAATAACATAATGTTCTTACCAAATCGTTACAACACGCTATCGGATGATGACATAATTGAACTAGCATCTGGGATATATTGCATATGTAAGCAAGGAGAAAATTCCCTAAAATTGGACACTGCTGCTGAAATAAGTATATTTCTAACAAATACTCAATACCCACAGTGGGAATAATATGTAGAAATATATTTTATAAACTTTTTTTTTTTTTTTTTTTTTATTAATAAAACAGCAAAATTTAAAAAATTTTTTGTGTGTGTGTTATTTATTTATTCTTTTCACTTATTTTGTAAAGAAATTGAAGACATAAATGTCCACATTTAAATGAATTATAATCTTGATATTGATTGTAATTATATTTTATATTTTTGCCTAGATATTTAACTAATTCTAATGGAGGTTGTAAATTTCCAAAACTGTCGAAATATTCTTTATGTTCATTGTTTTTATAATATGCTACCCAATGGGTTCCAGGACCTCTTGATAAATCCAAATTAATGATTCCGCATTCTCGTTTTCTCGATCGTTTTGGTAGTGTATCCAACATGAAAACTCCTCTAAAGTATGGAATGTTTGTTGAAAAGTTTCTCAAATCAACATCAGATAGGGGTTTATTGGGCAGCTTTATGAAAAATTTGGTTTTTGTTTTTCTTGACAAACCAATCCATATCCTTTCTTATATGGTTTAAGGTAAAAACCTTTCCCCATTGCTACTGCTTCCATTGTTTTATTATGTCTAGTTGCTTCATCAAGTTGTTGTTTGGCATTCTTAGCAGCATTTATTGCTTTTGCTATAGCTGATCCGCCAGTAGAAAGACTACCAATTGCACTCAGAGCAGTAAGAATAGGTACCAAAGGTAAGAAGCCACCAATCTTTGGAACATTAATTATGCGTGGTATTACAACTTGCGATTTCTTTCCCCTTAATGACTTGTTGATAATCTTACGTGCAATCCTAATTGCAGAGTTAATGTCTTGAGGTTTTTCCTTCTTCAGTACTTTTGTTGCATTTTTAATTGATGTACTGAACAGTTTTTTTCCATTTTGTTCACTTTTTTTTGCAACCTTCTTCAATCCCATACCAAGTTTTCTTTTGGCTTTCATTGCGTTAGTAACCATATACGCAAACGATTTTTCTGCAAGACTGCTATCTTTTGCAAGAACTCGTTCCCAAGCTTTATTTTCAAGAATTTTATCAGCTTGATGTCTACTATTTAAATCATTGGTTTTGGAATAAGCAATATCGTGATTTTTACATGCAGCGTCTAATAAATTAATTCCGTTGTCACCGCGATCTAAACGTTTTTGTAATTTTGTTCCGGGTCCACAAAACTGATATCCAGGAAGGTGTAATTCAACAGGCAGAGAGTTAATTACTTTATTCACTAAACCTTTTCCAACGGCTGGTTTTTTATAACTAAACGTTTTGTTATAATGTATAAGCATCTTATTTTATTTTTTCTTCTATAATAAAAGTAACATTTGTGAAATGCAATTAGTTATAAGAATGCAATTAGTAAAACAACATAAAAATATTGTGATTCGCAATATTGATGCTTCAACGAAAATCAGATCTAAAATAAAACATAGCTCTCTCTTACCAAATTCTATTCGTGCTCTAATAGTTGGACCATCAAATTGTGGAAAGACTAATGTTATGATTAGCTTGCTAGAAAGTCCTAATGGACTCAAGTTTGAAAACATCTATTTATACTCAAAATCCCTTTATCAACCAAAATATGAATACTTAAAGCGATTAATTTCACCAATTAAAGGGATGGGATACTATACATTTACAGATAATGAAAAAGTTATTCCTCCTGACGAAGCGAAAACTAATTCTATTATGATCTTTGATGATGTTGCATGCGAGAAGCAAAATAATATACGAGCATATTTTTGCATGGGACGACATAAGGATGTTGATTCATTCTACTTGTGCCAAACTTATACCAGAATCCCCAAGCACTTAATAAGAGACAATGCAAATGTGATTATAATGTTTAAACAAGATGAGACAAACATGAAGCACGTTTATAGTGATCATGTTGTCAGCGATATGAGTTATGAAAAGTTTCATGAAATTTGTCGAGAGTGTTGGAAGGATAAATATGGATTTTTGATGATAAGCAAAGATAATGACTTAAACAATGGTCGCTATAGAAAGCAATTCGACTATTTTATAACGATATAAATTACTCTACATAAAAGTAAAACATTAGTACTTAATTTGGCCTTGCGCATAGTACATCTACTTATTTCCTAAAGTATTTACCATACCTGATCTGAAAGCTGATCTGTTACCAGATCTAATAGCTGATACCTGATCTGATACCCCAATACCTGATCTGATAGCTGATCTTATACCTGATCTGATACCTGATACCTGATCTGATACCTGATACCTGATCTGATAGCTGATCTGATACCTGATCTGATAAGTGATACCTGATCGGATAGCTGATCTGATACCTGATCTGATAGCTGATACCAGATCTGGTGTCTAATAGTTGAAAATGGATGAAAAAGTTTTAAAAGAGCTAATAAAGACAAGAAATGTTTTAAAGAAAAAATTTCGTAGTATAAAAGTTGATGATGCAGATACACATGAGCAATTCAAAGATACATTTAAACCAATAATAGAACCATTAACAGAATTTGTGAACAATTCTAAAAATAATAAAAGAAGTATTAAGGCAGAAAGAGATGAACTTAAAACGAAAGTTTATAAAAATTCAAATTTTCCATTCAACGAACAATCAGTTAAGTTAGAGACAAGTACTCCAAAGAAACTTGTTGAAGAAACGTTATGCAATAAAAATATCTCACTTAGTAATCGAAACGCAAACAAGGTTGATAATGTTGATACTGATGATGATGATGACAACGATGATTTTTACTCTCAATCGGAAACTCTAGACAATTCAGATAATAATAAGAGTTATACTGACCTAGCACTCTTGGAAAGCAGAAATGAATTAGACACTCTATACGGTCCACATAAAGGTTTTAATAATGAATGGAAGTTTGGCAATAGTAGTATTAAACTTACTGAAGATAAAATAGTGATTGGAAATCACATATGGGCTTTTACACCAGGTTTATTTTCTTTACTGTTTCACAAAACACCAAAATATTATGATAAACATGAATTAGATATATATAAGAAAATTTTAGTGAGCACAAATGCATACAAAAGAGATTATAGACCTGATGGACAAATCAAAGGAACGAAAGCATATAAATATAAGAATATTATCAGTAAATTGTTTAAGAAAGAAAGTGAAAAAAACTCATCAACTTCGTCATCACTACATGCAATAAAAAGTCCTTACAAGGGTAAGGGTTTGATGAAACTAAACCCATACAAAGCTAACTATATATACTGGGATGATCCTAATGAGTTAGTAGATCGCCTTAGGCTATTGCTAGCATCACAAGCTGCAGGTCATACTAATCACAATAACGAAATTGTCTCAATTATCGAAGAATTATATGAAGCAAAAATTATAGAATAATATTTATCTACGTAAATCATGTCTATCGATAAGTTTGGGCACTATCTTAATGATACAAGTGGCAGAGTTTTTGTGAAAAATGTTCCTAAGCTGCTGGGCTTCGTTATGGATACAACTAATAACATTGACGTTCAAAACAAAAGAATCAAAAATGTGGCAAAAGCTTTGGAGGAAAACGACGTTGTTAATAAATTGTTTCTGCAAAGTCAAATTGAAGAGGTACGAGATGAAATCCATTTAATTTTAAGTCAGAAACTAAATGAAATTAGGGAAACAATTTCAAGTATGAAATTATTCTTTGAAAAAGAAATTAGAAAGATAAATGAGTTAATCTATGGGTATATAAGAAATATGATGGTCAACAGTACTTAAATGAACTCGCACTGAACTCAACTTATCCCGTCAAATTCTAAATACGTTAAATAATGACTTCAAAAAGAAATTTAATAAATGAACTACATAAGCAAGCACGAAAACATTTTCCACGTCGAAGAGTTGTTATGAAAGGAATAGATGATCTTTGGCAAGCTGATTTAGTTGAAATGGGGAACTATTCTACAGACAATAGAGATTATCGATTTTTGCTGACCGTAATTGATACATTTTCAAAATTTGCTTGGGCAGTACCCTTGAAAAGAAAGACTGCATTGGAAACAACTCAGGCTATGCAGAATATTTTTCAACTGGGGCGAATACCAAAAAACTTGCAAACAGACGATGGTAAAGAGTTTTTCAATAAACACTTTGGAAAATTGATGAATAAATACAACATTAATCACTACTCAACATATAGCAGAATGAAAGCATCAATAGTAGAACGATTTAACAGAACATTAAAAGGAATGATGTGGAAAGAGTTTAGCTTTAATGGGTCTTATAACTGGCTCGACATTTACAAAGACTTGATTAATACATATAATAAGAAAATTCATCGCACCATCAAAATGCCACCGATTCAAGTTAACTATAAAAATGAGAAAAAATTATTAAACACGGTATATAACCGCTTAAAACTATTCAAATTATCAAAGTTCAATGTGGGAGATCATGTGCGCATAAGTAAATATAAACATGTTTTTGAAAAAGGATATACACCAAATTGGACCACAGAAATTTTCACGATTAAAAGAGTTCAAAATACATATCCAGCCACATACATATTAGAAGACTATCGTGGTAATCCTATCAAAGGTGGGTTCTATGATGAAGAACTTTCAAAAACTAGATATCCAAATACATATCTAGTTGAAAAAGTTCTTAAAACTAAAGGAGAGAAGGCATATGTTAAATGGTTAGGATTTTCCAATCAACATAATTCTTGGATCAATAAAAATGAAATATTGTAGTTAAGTGTGTATATATATATAAGTCTATATTTGTATCTAATATATTAAATAAAATATAAACTTCCTTTTTTATACAAAGTGCTGTGTTTAATTTCACTTATTTGTAATCAGACAACCATAATGTCAATAACACTTACTCTTAGCTCAAACTCATCTGAGTTATCTGCAAATTACTTTCCTCCTATTCGTTTGGATGGTGAATATGAATGTGCTCTAACTGATTTTCATTCATATAATAACATTCCCAATGTAGATGATTATAACAATATATTTCATATTGGTGAACATGTAATTAAAATACCAATAGGATCTTATGAATTGAATGATATAGTTGATTATATTAAACATAACTATAAGCAGTATTGTCCGGAAAATAAAATTGATATAGAAGCTAATAACAATACAATGCAAATTAGAGTTAAAAGCTCTAAGGATCCCATATACTTTAACAAAGATAACACAATTGGAAAACTTTTTGGATTCAATAAGAAAATTCTAGCTCCTAACCAAGACCATTACTCAGATCTACCAGTCAATATTTTCATCGTGAATATCTTGCGTGTTGAATGCAGTATAGTGGTTAACACATATACGAATAACTCACAAGCACACACATTACATGAATTTGCGATCAATGTCCCCCCAGGGTATAAAATTGTTGAGATTCCTCGAAATCTTATCTATTTGCCAGTTAACTGCCGAGAGATAAGTTCTCTTACTCTACGCATAGTTGATCAGAACGGTGATTTAATTAATTTTCGAGGAGAGGAAATTACAACACGAATACATTTGAGATCTAGCAAATAATGATAATATACAACGTCAAGCAATCTAAGGATAAAATTGGATACACTCATAAAACACTATTGCAAACCAAACCACAATTAAAGAGATCATTACACAAAAAATATTTGACTCAAGAAAATAAAAAATTTTTAAAGTCTCTCAATTTAAAGTTGACAAAGAAATGAGTTACATACTAGATGTTTTAGAAAAACCTCAATCAGACGAGAGTATAATTAAAAAGGACTATCACACATATACACCATACCTACAATCCTTCAACAATAATGATGAGATTCGAATTTCAATACAAAATCAAGACTTATATGTGCTACCCAGCGAAAGCTACATATATGTTGAGGGAAGTATTGTAGATGATAATGACAGCAAAATATCTTCGTTTTTAAATCTAAAATTAAAAAATAACTTTGTGGCACATCTCTTTGACGAAATTCGATATGAACTTAATGGCATAGAAATTGATCATACAAGACATTTAGCGATTACAAGCAGCCTAAAAAATTTTGTTTCCTTATCACCAACAGAAAGTGTTGGATTGTACAATGCAGGATGGAACAAACTCGATGATTTGGATATTTCAAATGGACACTTTAATTTCTATGTACCACTGAAACTATTTTTAGGTTTCGCTGAAGACTATAATAAAATTATACTCAGCGGTAAACATGAATTGGTTCTCTTACGTAGTAAGAACGATGAAAAACTCGTATACTCAACTGTTGCTACTGACAAACCAAAAATTAGTATCTCAAACATCTCATGGAGAATTCCGCATGTACAATTATCCGATCTGAGCAAATTGAATATGATTAAAATTATTAACAGTGGTGCTTCTATACCAATGGCATTTCGCAGTTGGGATTGTCACATTAATCCTCAACTAAATACAGGAACTAGCTATATATGGAATGTTAAATTGGCTGCAAATAGAGAACGACCCCGTTTTGTGTTAATTGCTTTTCAACAAGAAAATAAGTTTGTTCATTGTAATTTAAACAATTTAAAAGTACATTTAAATTCCGAATCGTACCCATATGATGATCTAAATATAAAATTTAAAAATGATCGGTATGCCATTCTATATGATATGTATCTACGGTTTCAACAAAGCTACTACATGAGGGAATCACAACCACTTCTAACTGCTCAAGAATTTAAAAATAGTGTGCCGATAGTGGTAGTAGATGTCAGTCATCAAAACGAAGCCCTCTCTAACGGTCCTGTTGATATAAAAATTGAAATTGAAACGGACTCCAACATTCCTACTGATACATCTGCTTTTTGCATTCTCATCCACGACCGCATAATAGAATACATACCCTTAAAAGGTCAAGTTCGTAAGATAATGTAAATAAAAAATAATAAAATAAGATGACTGGGGATAAAGTTTTCATCGATATGCAAGGATTTAAGTCTAATTCAAACATCTTCATTGCAAAAGAAATAGCAATTGTTTTTAACAATAAGGAGCACATAAATTTTATTATTAAACCACCGTTTAACTTTAAAAGATTATCAATAGCAAAACAAAGAGAAGCGAATTGGCTAACGAGAAACTTTCATCATCTGAATTGGAATGACGGATCAATATCATTTAAGAGTGTTGTAACATTTTTAAAATCCAATTTAAATCATTATTCAATCTATGTTAAGGGTGTGGAAAAGAAGAAATGGTTTGAAAAACTACTTCAAATTAGAGTTTTCAACATCGAGGATATTGGCTGCATCAACTTTAAGCATATACAACTTAAATATCCAGAATATTTTTACTGCAGCTATCACAGTTATGGAGTTTGTGCCTTAAGAAATGCATATTTACTTTATCAAGAAATAAACTAAAAAAATATATTTTATTTTTCCATTCTTACAATGTCACAATATATATTTACGATATTTTTTAAATAAATGTGTAGATTAAAATTATAAAAAAAATTTTTGTTCAATCATTTATTTATATGTATATGGTATGTACAAGAGACAGAGACAAATGTCAGCAAGCAGTGAAAATAACAACCAATCTTTGACAATCCTCAATATCACAAACTTCAATTTCTTTAAAAAAGAAGTGAAAAGAATGAATAAATACAACACGCATAAATTGTATATTTTATTCATTTCTTCAAACTCTTTACACATAAAAAAATTAAAATCAAACAACAACAGCAACAAAAACAAAACATTGATATCTCACCAGCATACATAATTACTTTCTAAAATACCCTTCCATGTCCCCAGCTAAAAAAAAACGAATATTACAAACAACAAAAAGTACACACTATGATATTTTGTGACATTGCAACAGTGTGCCCTAGTGGTAACGTTTATCATTTCCGTTTTGTATTCCATATAAAATAAAAATAAAAAAAACATAATGTGAAAGGCGTTGCACACATTTTAAAAAATGATTAGAACACAAGATAATGCCAGATTTGTACTCGGCATTGCACATATACATATACGACTACTTACCCATCTGCCAACGCTCAAGTTATTGTAAAAACATATACACGTATGAGCATAACGTTGGCTCCCATGATCACGCATCTCTAATTCCCTTTGACAATCATAAATATCTTACACTTCATTTTTTCCAACCTTCAAATAAGTTCATAAATTACATACTTCGTTTACCTCTTCAAACTCTTTAAATAAGGAAATAGAAAAATCAAACTAAATAAAACCAACAACAAAAAACATTCATAGATTTCCCACAAGCATACATAATTTCTTTCTAAAATAATCTTCCATGACCACCAGCTAAAAAAAAAGAATATTGCCAAAAGACAAAAGCAACATTTTTCTCTATGCACACACGCACTTACACTCTAAAATCATAAACCTGCTTCAACCGCTTAACAAACAAACAAAAATCCATTCAAAATTAAAATTAAAACAAAAACATACATAAAATCCTTCGTACCTACATAATTAACTATGTACATCGACGAACGGATATCAAACCATGATTATCTCACAAACCATATATTTTATTCATGTCTTCGAACTCTTTAAACATAGGAAAAAAATAAATAAAAATCAAACTAAATAAAACCAACAACAAAAAACATGCATTGATTTCCACACAATTTCTTTCTCAAGTACCCTTCCGCACCGCTTAACAACGAAAAAACATAATACGTACAAACAAAAGAAGATTACAAAAAACTAAACTATGCACACACGCACACACAATATAAAATCATGAACCTGCTGCAACCGCTTAACAAACGAAAAAACATACTACATACAAACAAGCCCCACGTGCATACATAATTAACTATGCGCATCGGCGAACGGATATCAAACCATGATTATCTCACAAACCATATATTTTATTCATGTCTTCGAACTCTTTAAACATAGAAAAAAAATAAATAAAAATCAAACTAAATAAAACCAACAACAAAAAACATTCATTGATTTCCACACAATTTCTTTCTCAAGTACCCTTCCGCACCGCTTAACAAACGAAAAATTATACTACGAACAAACAAGCCCCACGTGCATACATAATTAACTATGCGCATCGGCGAACGGATATCAAACCATAAAATTAAAACAAACACACATCGACGGCCGACATCAAACTACCCTTTTCTACGTACAAACCGTCCATAACCCTCGTCACTTCGCACCATTGACAGTAATTACCTTAATATGTAAATTTTAGCCCATAAATTACAAAATTTCGATTTAAATTACCCAAATTTGACAATTTTTATTGCTCGGGCGCATACATTCTACTACTACTACTGTCGGGCCTTATAATTATATTTTAGCTTTAAGATTTAATAAGTTAGTTCATTTTTGAAGATACAATTATTACATGCATAAAAAAAACTTTCGACAATGGTCATTGGTAACAAAAAACTATTTTAATCAGAAATAATTTTTAGTCAGGCTTAAGTTCAGTAATTTCAATTCTTATTGAATGAAATATTTTTATTAATTAATGCGAGTATCTAAAGAAGAGAAGAAAAATTAAACTAAGACTTTAAGCTGGGGGAAATACCGATACTTTTCTGTGCAGCCACGCACTTCATCAGCACCATAGTCTATCTACTTGGGTAGAGATTCTTGTTAATATCAGCTATTTAACTTAAATTTTCAATGAAACGGAATATGAGAAACGATTGTTGTGTATACAATTGATTTACCTTTGGTAAACACATTATAAGTATCACTATTAATTTTCTGTTTTTTCCATTTTTTTTCATTTTTCTATTTAGGTTAGCACGAAATTATATTACTCTAGGTAAGTATATTTAGTCATTCTTGCTTATCTTTTACGATCATCACATTAATTATTTTTACTTATTCGATGTACCATCGGTACATGCATGTAAGTATTATTGTAGTGGCTTTATGTTACTTGTTGTTGCATTCTACAGTTTTTACTTGGATTTCCAGCATTCTGAAACTGTGATGGCCAAGTGAACAGTGATTGCCAATTGAACATATTTTTTTCACGTGCCCATGATTAATTAAGTGAAACATTTGTAAATTTTTTAATTGAACTTTTTAGTGATTTTTAATCATCAAGATTCCAGGGTTGGGAATATCACACTTTTTGTGATATATAAAATTAACTAGGTCTAATTAAATTTTTTTATTTTTGTTTATAAGTTATATATATTGGAAAGATAAGTTTGGTGTAGAGTTGGATATTTTTTCTGGATATTCACCTAACTACTTTTCTTATACAAAAGTAAGTAGTTCATATTATTTTGTTTGATTACAAATTATTTGTGCTTTATGTCTTGGAAAGAACCAGTTTGGCACAAAAATTATAAAAAAAATAGCAACAGACCTGGAAAACTTAAACTTTTTGTGGTATATAAAACTTATTAAATAAAACTAATTATTTCTTTGGAAATTAAATATATTGCATATTTTAAAAGTAAATAAATTAGTATTAAAACTTAAATTAATTAAAATTAGTATTGGAAACTTAAAAAAAATTGTTGGTAAAATTATAATCAAACACAATTTTTTTTCAATTAAACATATTTCATGTTTTAAGAAGATTTGATTCTAAATTTTTTATATCTGTTAAATTTTTATTTAAGTATAAACGAAGTTTTGTCTCATGTTGCATATTATCCTCTCAGCAAAGTTATGTTTCAAATCGATGGTTTTTCGACGACAACTTGTAACGAGTTCTTATTAAGTTTTAGTAAATAGAGATAAGATTTATCACTAAAGAACAGTCCTAACTATAAAATTAATTAAAGGACATGTTTAGTTTCAGTTACCTGAAAAAGTTCGTTTGTGCGGAACAAAGTTGATAAAATTCTTTAGAAATACACGTTTACATAATACCGCGATATATATCTTTTGCAATGTGATGTTTAAATTGAGACACTTAACAGTTTTGCAACATCAAAGATTAGTTTAAAAAAAAGTTAGTTTACTTGGTATGGAGGTACAATAGTAAAACTAATTTATAGGGTTATTAAAGAGTAGCACGGTTTTAAAACATCTCGAGTGCCAGTGAACAAGCACCGATTTTTGGATATTGTATGACGTAACGTCGTTTTTGACTTGTAAAATATTTCTTAAATACAGAAAAATAAATATTTAATCGAAAAATACCGAAAGGTCGCTTACTAAAAACTTCACTAGAGCAAAAAATGATAATTCTTTTCACAAAACAAATATGTATGTATGTATGTGCTTATGTTTGTATCTATATACCAAATATGAGCACTTTGATAAAAGGTATATAAGATTCGGAACAGGCGAACATAGCACTCTTACTTGTTCTTGTGTTGATGTTGTTTATTTATATATTCGTAAATAGCCGATAAATTTCGCATTACAAGCGAAGACTTCCCGCTGCCAGCCTTTTTTTAAACTACTTATAACCTTTCAAATAAACTTTATGTTAAATGATGAATTCAATAATGGTGAATTGAAATTTTATTAAGATGATATATAAAGTGTGTATCAAAAGAATGTTTAAGATAAGCAGCGGTTGCAGCGGTAAGCACGTTGACTACCACACGATAAATTCGTGCCTAAAGTTGTAGGCATTTCCCACCTTATAGCCCCTGAAAACCCGATAAAATCCGCTAGCTGAATAAAAATAAACGCTAATATAACCGCTGAATTTTTTATAACCAACATATGTATTTTTTATGGTTTATTGGTAAAAAAAAAGAATAACCCAGCTAAAAAAATTATATATGGTCCATATATTTTTAATATATGAATGTATATAACTATATATGAATATGTATGAATTCATGTATGGAAATATATGGGATTATACATGGCAAAACTTATATATATGAACTAATATATGGACTAATATATGAAATTTATTACAACATATGAGCTCATATATGAAAATTTAATTATAAAGCTCTTCTGTGTGGATCCATATATAAATATAAGATTTTATATATGGAGCCATATAAGAATGTATGCCTACATGATATCTCACATAAGATCGTTTTTGCAATCAAAACAGCTTGGAATTCTATCACTGCTGAATTGGAAATCCATTAGAAAATACATACGGTATGCAAAGTTTATATGCGTACCCTCAACGTTTCAAAAAGAAGAACTTTTTGTTACAAAAAACCATTCTTGTATAATTTTATACATTGTAGCCCCATTTAATGTATCAAATAATCAAAAGGATAGTCCAGTCATTAATTTAATAGAAAATAACAAAATTATCTAGATAAGAAACAAAGTTCATATTACTGTATTGAAAACTATTGTTAGACAGATTATTTTTTCTTTTATAATTAATTGCATTAGTTTTTAATCTGATTTCTTAAACTAAATGTTATGTACGAATATGATTTATGTGTTTTTTAAATAATTGATTCACCCTTTGATGAATGAAATGACTTAGTTCGTTTTGAATTATTTGTCCAAACAAATGTTTCATTAAATGCAACCTCTCTCTCAAGTCTAAAAAATTTAATTTTAGTAATTTAATTTATTGCACAGCAGTGCGCTTTTGTGAATCAAGAGTGTATGAATATGAACTTTGCATACTGTGGAGGGAATTTACATATACATGTATGAAAATGTATGAATATATATAATCATATATGCCCATATACCCTCATTTTTCGGATCCGAACCATATATGGAATATCATATATGCTCAAATCTCTTGGACCTTGTTTCGTTGCAGCTGGCGACTACAATGCTAAGCATACGTTCTGGGGTTCGCGTCTTATTACGTCTAGAGGTAGGGCGTTGTTCAACACAATTTCAAAAATGGGATTGGATGTTATTTCATGTGGGGAGCCTACTTACTGGCCTACTGACGTACGAAAAATTCCGGATGTCATAGATTTCGGCGTCATAAAAAGTATTTCTAGGGAATTAATTCACGTTGAAGCTTCCCTAGATCTGTCGTCTGATCACTCTCCCACGATCGTTACAATCTGTAGTCCACTGGGAAGCGCTTTACCTCACCCATATGTCAAGATGATAAATCGTGTTAATTGGCTGGGATTCAAAAAATATCTTAGTAGTCATTGCACGGAAAATATTACGCTAAGAACACCCAATGATATTGAATCGAACATTGCAAATCTTAACGAGAATATTAAACAAGCTTCTGAACATGCCACTACCTCCCATCCGCATACTGGGATCAATAAAATTTATTCTACAGACGTTGAACATCTCGTACGTGAAAAAAGAAGAGCTAGAAGGGATTGGCAACAGCACAGATCACCTCAACACAAAATCAGATTTAAAGAGTGCACTAAACGACTCCAAGAGTTGCTTGCATCTGAAAAAACTGCATCTTTCAAAAATTATCTGGAAGGCCTTGATGTCACACCATCATCTAATTACTCTTTGTGGCGCGCTGCTAAAAAGTTTAAAGCACCCGTTGAGTTTAAGCCACCTCTGCGCACATCTACCGGAGGTTGGGCAAGAAGCGATACTGAAAAAGGTAACATATTTGCTAAGCATTTAAAATCCGTATTTACACCAAATACATGTACCGGTGTTGCTGATTTGCCGAGTGTAGTTGCTCTACCCCCTCGACCCTTAAAATTTACGATGTGTGATGTACAAAAACTAATTGCCGAACTCAACCCGAAAAAAGCTCCCGGTATGGATGGAATTAGTAACCAGATGCTGATTAAGTTACCTCGTACTGCAATTAGAATCCTGTTATTAATTTTTAATGCCATTTTACAACTGGAGTATTATCCAGACTGCTGGAAGCTTGCCAAGGTTAAAATGATTCCAAAGCCAGGTAAAGATCTTTCCAAGGCTGAGTCATATAGGCCAATAAGTTTACTGTCAACAATGGCAAAGCTTTTTGAAAAGCTACTCATGACAAAATTGTCTTCAATTTTATCTGATAATGGGTGCATCCCGGACCATCAATTTGGTTTTAGAAGCCAGCATAGCACCATTGAGCAAACGCATAGATTGGTTCAATTTATCAGAAAAACATTTGAGGAAGAGAAGTATTGTTCTGCCGTGTTTATTGATGTTTCTCAGGCATTTGATAAAGTGTGGCATGAAGGCCTGATTTTGAAATTGAAGACATACTTAACAATAAACATTCTAAATCTTTTGGAAGTTACATTGTTGCACGAAAATTTACAATTGTGGAAGGACACTTTATGAGTATGCCTGAAACTATCTCATCCGGTGTGCCACAGGGGAGTATACTGGGGCCATTTTTATATTTGATTTATACTTGTGATATGCCTGTGAGCAGTAGTATCCACACTTCTACATTTGCCGACGATACCGCCTGCCTTAGTATGTACGAAAACCCTGATGAGGCATCCCAAAAACTCCAGGAACACATTAGCCAGATGGAACTATGGTTAAACTTATGGAGAATTAAGGTAAATGAACAAAAGTGTGTCCATATAACATTTACCTTACGAAGAGATACTTGTTCCCCCATTCGGATTAATAATCAAGATATTCCTCAACATTCACAAGTGAAATATCTTGGTATACACCTCGATCGACGGCTTATATGGAAACATCACATTGACTATAAGTTAACTCAAATGAAACTAAAATTAACTCAGGTACATTGGCTGATTGGCATAAATTCAACACTCAGCCTAGACTGCAAACTTTTAATATACAAGTCGCTTTTAAAGCCAATATGGTGTTACGGTATCCAGTTATGGGGCACTGCTTCTGCTTCCAATATAGAGAGAATTCAACGAAGACAAAACAAAATTTTAAGGTTAATAACATCTGCTCCATGGTACATTAAGAATTCAAATATACATCGTGATTTAAATATGCCACTAGTGACTGAAGAAATTGCAAAATACGCAGGCAAATATCTAACTAAACTCGTGTCACATCCTAATCCGCTTGCTCGTAACATTTTGAACTTTACTGGACACATCCGCTTAAAAAAGAGAGATACAAGGGCTCTAATACTAAATACTCCGAATGAAGTTGCTTGAAAAAAAAACATTTTTTTTTGCTTATCACCACTTATGTATTATTTACAACTATCACTTAGTTATGTCTGGCATTGGTCGGGCCTATTAATTATATGTTAGATTTAAGATTTGAATACTTATTGTGAGTTCATATATGAAGATACAATAAATAAAAAAATAAAACAAAAAATAAAAAAAATTAAAAAATATATGCTCCATACATATTTTTTTAGCTGGGAAGATAAATTTTATAAAATATCCTAGTAAAAAAATGGAAGTCAATCTAGTAGAAATACATTTTCATTGCTTCCAAAAAATTGATATTTTTAATTTGCGAGAGTGAGCAAAAATCCATGTAGAAGCTTATTTTGGTCATACAAAACCTTGTAACTCCTCCATAGTGTTAGAAAATACTCACCAGAATTAAAAAAAAATTATTTTTGAATGAAATTTATGAACTAATTTTAGTCTAAAATTTAAAAGTTATTTGTTTAAATTTACATTTACATCCGGGTTTCGCATAAACAGAAACGAATTGTTAAAATAGGTAATTATTTACTTTTTCCTAGATGCAAATATTATCATAAAACACAAACAAGGGAATTTTTCTTAATATCGCTTCCAATTCAGTGATCAAGCATCGAAAAAGAGAACTTCTTGCAATGACAACCCTATGTAGAAATCATTAGAACGAATCGAAATTTTCACTACTTCCAGATCGCAAACGTATGACTTTGTTGGAGTCTCTTTTTTTGCTGTTATCTTGCCATTTTGCTTGAAGTATTTGTAAAATATTGATAAAATTTACTGACTTTCTGACTATCTGAAATAAAAAAATTGTGTTGATAAAATAAACTCTGTGGCTCAATTCAAATTGGCTTGAAGTTTAATTTCGAAGGAAAATTTCAATAAAAAAGTCGCTAATCAAAAACTAATTATTCAGAAAAAGTTACTGTTTTGAGAGATTTTGGTTGATAGTATGTTTTCCTCATACTCACTGGTCCAATCACCCAGTTTTCGGTTTGCAATCCGTTTGTTTACTATATTATTAGTATGAAAATAATGATTAAATTGGTTTGTTATATAATTTTAATCTCAAATTAAATTTTATTCACTAAAAATGAGATTTGTTCACTTTTATACTCGTATGTATATACATATGTTTTTATTTTTAACCTCTTAAAGTTTCACATTATACTACACGACCGCAATATGTAAATTTTTTATTTCCAAAAGTACGTTAGTTTCTTTTCGCTGTACGTGTTTATATCAAAAAAACTCAACATAAATACCAGGGTATGTGTCGCATAACTGCGGTGAAAACACTCTATGGTGATTCAATATCTTTCTTTATAAGTTTCAGAAAAACGCTGAAAATACATCAAGTAAGACATTTTTCCGCTGAAATTCCCACTGGTGGTTTTTTAAATACACTTGCCGTTAATGACAACAAAATACAGTCATATATACACCGCGAAAACCGCCGTTTTGGCAACACTGTGCATGTGTCAATATACACGCATAAGTTAAATAATTAATAAAATACAATGAATACATTAAAATTAATACACTAAAAACCGCACACGCGTGCGAGTGCTCTCACAATAATGAAGAGAGCAATAAAAGATAATTTGTATTTTTATTTAATGTGTACTCAATTGTTATTGTTAAATCAGGTCTACCCTTTTAATCTCAGACTATTCACATGTGCCGGTTGTGTAGTCACATTTTTATAGCCAACAATGGATTCTTTTAAACTTAGTTTAATTTCAAGGTTTTCTATTTTTTAGAACTTGAATAATCTAAAAAATAATCTGAAAAAAAAATTGAAAGTGAGTTATTATAACTATTTAAAATACATCAAATGTGCAACAATCTCTTTTGGAACACGAGATATTTACTCGAATTAGAGTTTCACAAATATATTACAAATATGTCTTGGCAGCCCTGCTACAAGAAAAGCAAAATATATTACGCTCAAAAACGAAGCATTAACACAAACATAAGTGTGAATGTATATGTGTGGGGATCAATGAATCAGAGTCATTCAAACATTGAATTAAATCATTGATACGATATCAGCAAAAAATTATATATTGCATCTCAATAATGAAATACTGGCATGAAAAATTTTGTTAATTCAACATTTCAACAAATAGTTCGTTATAAAAAGTAAAACTAGCGACACGTCTGTGGAAATTTTTAATTTTATGAATAATAAGGTTTCATTTTATTAATGGAAATAAATTGTTGTATAAATTAAAAAATTTCATTACAATAATTACATTTTGCATTTAAAATATGAAAATATACGTGAATTATTTAATTCAAAATATTTCGTTATATACACTAGTAGCAAAAACTAAAGCAACTGAGGTAGTTTTACCATATTCCATAGCAGTGTTGTAAAATAAATTATTAAAATGGGTTAAACAGTTCCTATTATAAACTTTAAGCGTTGTATTGACCTTTTTTCACAAAATTTTTGTAAAAATTTTATTTAGTTAGAAAAAAGATAACACGAAACTAAAAACAATTCATATGTGCGTGGCAAAAACTAAAGCAACTTATTAACATTTTTAAATCTATTTTAATAATTAATGGCATATCCATTTTTTTTTAAACAGCAGCACATCTTCTGGGCATTACGGTAATTAACTTATCATTTTCCCTTTTATAAATGCTTTCCCGTGTTTCTTTTCTTTCAAGGAAAAAAGTACGTTTCTTGAACCCTTGGTCCCGTTTTATCTTTCTACCCGCCATATCCCACAAGTTTTCTCTAGGCTTTAAAACAGCTGAATGGATTGGCCATTTAAGTAAATTAATATTTTGGTCTTGAATTCAGCACTTTACACAATGCAAAGTATGCTTTGAATTGTTATGGTGCTGAAAGATCCATCCTAGAGACATTTTATCTCTTGCAAACGGAAATATGACAAGTATTATAGTAATGTATGTGCCCGTACCATTAAAATTGTCAAACTTGTTTAATTTAAATCGAAATATTTTAATTTTTGGGCTAAAATTTACATATTAAGGTAATTACTGTCAATAATGTGAAGTGACGAGGATCGTGGTTTGGGTTTGTACATAGATAAGGATAGTTTGATGTCGGTCGATGTGGTTTTGTTTTAATTTTATGGTTTGATATCGGTCCGTCGATGTGTACAGTTAAATAAGTAGGCCCGCAGGAGTTGTTTGTACGTAGTATGTTTTACATTTGTTAAGGGGTTGCAGTACAGTTTGATGTCGGTCCGTCGATGTGTTTTTGTTTTGTTTTATGCTTTCGTAACCATCCGTCGATGTACATCGTTAATTATGTTAGCACGCAGAGCTTGTTTGTACGTAGTATGTTTTTTCGTTTGTTAAGCGGTTGCAGTAGAGTGTGATGTTGGTCCATCGATGTGATTTTGTATTAATTTTATGGTTTGTTATCCGTCCGTCGATGTGCATACTTAATTATTTAGGCACTCAAGGCTTGTTTGTACGTAGTAGTTTTTTCTGTTTGCTAAGCGGTTGCAGTAAGTTTATGAATTTAGATTGTGTGTGCATGAGTGTATAGAGAAAATGTTGTTTAGTTTTTTTCTGATATTCTTTTGTTTGTATGTAGTATGTATCTTTTTAGGGTTCCGTACACCAAAGATGAAAAAAGGAACCCTATTGTTTTCGCTACGCTGTCCGCCTGTCCGTCACACGGTATTTTCTCAGGAACCGTAAGAGCTACGGAACTGAAATTTGGACAGAGTATGTAGAACCTTGGCCACTACAACAACAAATACATGCGAATTACAAATTAAAGGGTGCTCCAAAACGAGCGACGAAAAATGTTAAAATCTCATGTAATATACATACAATTGTATGTACATATGTATATTGACACTTGAAATTTGTAAAATTAGTGTATTTTTATGTAGACTACAACAATAAACATTAAAATATTAAAAAATTTAAATTAAAGGGTGGTCCATCAGTTAATGCAATTTTGACTATGTAATTTTGACAAATTGCTATATCTTGGAGACCGTACTAAACTATTAACATTTTCAAAACCAGTAAAACTAAAAAATCCAAAAATTATAAAATCGCCAAACCGAAAAAAATCGCCAAAACCTGAAAAAAATCGCCAAAAATTAAAAAAAAAATTCGCCAAATCGAAAAAAATTTACAAATTTAAAAAAAATTCTAGCACTAAAATAAATCGCCAAATTCGAAAAAATCGTTTAAATGAAAAAAAATCGCCAATATGAAAAAAACGCCAAAAACCGAAATAAATCGCCAAAATGCGAAAAATGCATCAAAACCAAAATAATTGTTTATGTGAAAAAAATTGCCAAAATGAGAAAAAATCGCCAAAATTAAAAAAAATTGCCAAATTAAAAAAAAATCGCCATAACGAAAAAAATCGCCAAAATTTAATATAAACGCCAAAAACCGAAACAAATCTTCAAAACGAAAAAAAGTGCCAAAACTAAAAAAATCGCCAAAACCAAAAAAAATCACCTATATGACAAAAACGCCAAAATTAAAAAAAATCGCCAAAATAAAAAAATCGCCAAAATAATAAAAATTGCCAAAATTAAAAAAACTTCAAAAACCGAAAAAAAATCGCTAAAACGTGAAAAAAAGTGCCAAAACTCAGAAAGCGCCAAAAAAACCCCAAACTAAACAAAAAACGATTAAGACCGAAAAAACCCAAAAACGAAAAAAATGCCAAAACTATAGTTTATATTGTTCGTATTGAATTACATATCTCGTGCCCGTACGGAACCCTTCGTGCGCGGGTCAAAGCCACACTTCACTGAATTTATTTCTTTTGATAAGCGGTTGCGGAAGCGGTTTTGAGAAAGAAACTATGTATGCTTATGGGAATCATTAAATGTTTTTTATTGTTGGTTTTATTAAGTTTGATTTTTATAAATTTTTTCCCTAGTTTAAAGGGTTTGAAGACATGAATAAAATATGTGTATGGTTTGTGCGATGATCATGGTTGGATTTCCGTCCGTAGATGAACATAGTTAATTATGTAGTTATGAAGGATTGTATCTAGGTTTTTCTTTGAATTTTAATTTTTAATTGAATGTTTTTTTGTTTGTTAAGCGGTTGCAGCAGGTTTATGATTTTGTGTGAAATCTATAAATGTTTTTTTGTTGTTGTTGGTTTTATATAGTTTAATTATCCTATTTCCCATGTTTAAAAAATATGAACAGATGAATTAAATATGTAATTTATGAGCAATGAACTTACTTGAAGGTTGGAGAAATTCAAGTCTAAGATATTTAGGATTGTCAAAAGGAATTAGAGATGCGTAATCATGGGAGATAACGTTTTGCTAGTGTGAGTGTATGTTTTTACAATAATTTGAGCGATTGTAGATGGGTAAATAGTCGTATATGTATATAAAAAAACATGTGTGTAATGCCGAGTATACAACTTGCAATTATTGTACTGTAATATTTTTTTTAAATTTGTGCAACGCCTTTCACGTTATGTTTTTTATATGGAAAGCAATACCACACAACAAAAAATAAATCAAAAATCGGAAATGATAAACGTTACCACTAGTTCACACTGTTTCGATATCACAAAATATGATAGAGTTTGACACTACTTTTTTGTATGTAATATTTGTTTTAGCTGGGGATATGGAGGGCATTTTAGAAAGTAATTATATATGCTGGTGACATATCAATGTTTTGTTTTAATTGTTTGATTTGAATTTTTTTATATGTTAAGAGTTTGAAGAAAATAATAAAATATACAATTTGTGCGTGTTGTTTTAATTCATTCTTTTCAATTGTTTTGTTAAGAAAATTGAAGTTTGTGATATTGAGGATTTTCAAAGATTGGTTGTTATTTTCACGTCACGTTGTACATTCATAGTGAACAGTCGATTAAGCAGAGTTTTTATTTCATACTAAACAAAAGAAATCAAACCAAAAAGATATTCGGAATACAAATTGTTATTGATAAATAAGACTTATTTGCGTTGCTAATATTTTTTTACATAGTCATAAATAACAAAAACAAAAAAAAACCAACAAACAAACAGAGTGCCCTTGAGGAATACTCTATATGAATACCTCAAAAACAAATAACTGTGAAGTGAGTTCTAATGGCAGAAATGTCTATTTTACTGTGAGTTCTGAAGCTTTTAATGAAAATAATAAAAAATAAAAAATCTGATGATAGACTTACCGAGAGCTCTGAAGCTCTTAATGAAAACAAAATAAATCAGAAATCTGATGACAGACTTTTTTTTAACGGCGATTCCACTTTTTCGCCAGCGATTAACTTCGCTATGTCCAATGCCAACTACTGATTCGTTAACATTACCGTTGCCTAGTACTTCTACATTAAACTCAGCGATATCATCCGCTTCGGGCTCGTGGTCATTACCTAACCAAGTTTTTACTGAAGTTAAGAGCAGCCCAAAACCCAAGGTCCAAGTCGGAATGGACAGATATATAACTGTGGTAAAGTGCGGGCGAAGCCCAAAGTCTTCGAAAATTTCATCTGCTCCAACAATATCTAGGGATAACAGCGCACCCTGTATTAACTGTCAAATATTGCAAGATGACAACAACGAACCCGATGTATCTACGAACAAAACATCCAAGCCACCACCAATCTATTTGAGAGAAAATAATTCAAACGCTCTTATTAAAAATTTAATTTCAGTCATTGGTGTGAATAAATTTCACATCGTTCCAATAAAACGTGGTAACATTGATGAAACCAAAATTCAAATTATGAATTTATGATATTCGCAAAATGATTGCTGAATTTGAAAAAAGTAAAAAATGTTTTTACACATATCATTAAGAGTGCAAAAGGCCTGCAGATCGTATTGAAGGGCATAGATTCCTATGTAGCTCCCGAAGAAATAAAAGATGCACTCGTCCTCCAGGGATTTAAGGTAAAAAATGTATCTAACATAATATATAGGGAGAAGATTCCTCAACCTCTATTTCGCGTCGAACTTGAGCCAAACGATATAAAATTTAAAAAGAACGAGACTCATCCAATTTATAATTAAAAATATCTCTTATACCGAAAAATAACAGTTGAAGAACCACACAAGCGTTCTGGACCCGTACAGTGCCATAATTGTCAAGAATATGGTCACAAAAAAACTTACTGCAATTTACCTTCAGATTGTGTTATCTGCGGTGAATTGCACGGTACTGCTGGTTGTACTAAGACCAAAGATCTAGCAGAAAAAAAATTTACTCATTGTGGAGGTAGTCACACCGCTAACTGCAGAGGATGTCCTGTATATTCTTTCGTTAAACAGACTATGGGGCAAAAACCTAAATTAGCTCCAGCACAAACAGCAAACTCTTACTCCGCCACTTTTGCTCAAATGAGCCAACCTATCACTTCACGTGTATCGTATGCCGATGCAGCTAAGACTAGTTATATTCCCACACAAAATATTCCGCCTCAAAATAATTCAACTAATGCAAACTCAAGCTTTAATTTTAGTCGCCTTGAAGCTACTATTGAGAATCTAGTGCTGACTATAAATAATTTTACAACAAATATGACTAGCATGATGCAAGAAATGCTAAGAATGCAGTCTACACTGCTTCAAGCATTAGTTAACAAGCCATGAACACTTTAAAGATAAGTTTCTGGAACGCAAACGGCATTCGCCAACATAAAAATGAACTTGAGCACTTCCTTACGGAAAAAAATATTGATATAATGTTGGTTTCTGAGACTCATTTGACTTCAAGAAGCCTATTCAAAATTAATGTCTACATTTTATATGATTCAAAGGACCCAAGAGGAAGAGCTTGCGGGGGATCAGCAATTTTCATAATGTCAAGACTCAAGCATTATATTCTTGACAACATTTGTTAACAACATCTACAAGCAACGAAAATTTGCGCCGAAAATTTTTGCACAAATTTTGTCATATCATCAATTTACTCTCGCCTAGATTCGCAATTACTGAATATCAATATGAGGATTTCTACAAATCTCTTGGCCCTTGTTTCGTAGCAGTTGGCAACTATAATGCAAAACATACTTTCTGGGGTTCGCGTCTTATCACACATAGAGGACGAGCGTTGTTCAACACAATTTCAAAAATGGGCTTGGACGTCATTTCGAGTGGGGAGCCCACTTACTGGCCTACTGACATACATAAAATTCCGGATGTTATAGATTTTGGCGTCATGAAGATTATTTCTAACTTACGTTGAAGCTTCCCTAGATCTATCGTCCGATCACTCTCCCACGATCGTTACAATCTGTAGTCCACTGAAAAGTGCTCTACCTCACCCATATGTGAAAATGGTCAGTCGTGTTAATTGGCTGCGATTCAAAAAATATCTTAGTAGTCATTGCACTGAAAACATTAAGCTAAGAACTCATGACGATATTGAATCTAATATTGCTAATCTTAACGAAAATATTAAGCAGGCAGCTGAACATGCCACTTCCTCCCATCGGCAGGTTTAACAGAATATATTCTACAGATATTGAACATCTCGTATGTGCAAAAAGAAGAGCTATAAGAGAATGGCAACAGCACAGATCACCCCAAAATAAAATTAGATTAAAAGAGTGCACTAAGAGACTCCAAGAGCTGCTTGCGTATGAAAAAACTGCATCTCTTAAAAACTATCTGGAAGATCTCGATGTCACCCTAGCATCTACTTACTCTCTGTAGCACGTTGCGAAAAGAATTAAAACACCCGTTGAGTTTAAACCACCTCTGCGCACTCCTACTTGAGTTTGGGCCAGGAGTGATAGTGAAAAGGGTAACTTGTTTGCAAATCATTTAAAATCCGTATTTACCCCAAACACATGTACTGGTGTTATTGATTTTCCGAATGCAGTTGCGCTACCCCATCGACCCATAAAATTTAAAATATGTGATGTACAAACAAAAAAAAACCGAAAACAAAAAAAACACAAACAGTGACATTGAGGAATACTCTATAGGAGTAACTCAAAAACAAATAAACAATCATAAATTACAAAAACAAAAAAAACCGTAAGCAAAAAAACACAAAAAGTGCCCTTGAGGAATACTCTATATGAGTGCCTCAAATACAAAAAATTATGAAGTGAGTTCTAACGGCAGAAACGCCTATTTTACTGTGAGTTCTGAAGCTCTTAATGAAAAAAATAAAAATAATAAATCTAATGAAAGTGTTTTTTTAACGGCAAAACCAATTTTTCGTCAGCGATCAACTTCGCTTTGTCCAATGCCAAATAGTGATTCATTAACATTACAGTTGCCTAGTACTTCTTCATATAAGTCAGTAATATCATCCCCTTCAGGCTCGTATTCGTCACTTAACAAAGTTATTACTACAGATAACAGTATTTCAAAACCCAAGGTGCAAGTCGGTATGGACAGATATATAACCGTGGTAAAGCGTGGGCGAAGCCCGAATTCTTCAAAACTTTCATCCGCTCCAAAGATGTCTAGAGATAACAGCGCATCCTCAACTAATCGCCAAAACCGTTTTAAAATTTTGCAAGATGAGAACGACAAACCCGATGTATCCTCGAATAAAACATCCAAGCCGCCACCAATCTACTTGAGAGAGAAAAATTCAAATGCCCTTATTAAAAAATTAATTTCGGTCATTGGTGAAAATAAATTCCACATTGTCCCAATAAAACGTGGCAACATCGATGAAACGAAAATTCAAATTTATGATGAAAAGGATTTCCGCAAAATGGTTTCTGAATTTGAAACAAATAAAACAAGCTTCTACACATACCAGCTTAAGAGCGCTAAAGGCCTGCAAATCGTACTGAAGGGCATAGATTCTTATGTTGTCCCTGAAGAAATAAAAGATGCACTTGTCCTCCAGGGATTTAAGGTAAAGAATGTATCAAACATATTTAACAAAGAAAAAGTACCCCAACCAATATTTCGTGTTGAACTGGAGCCAAATGATATACAGTTGAAAAAAAACGAGACTCATCCTATTTATAGCCTTAAATACCTTTTATACAGAAAAATCACAGTTGAAGAGCCACATAAGCGTGCAGGTCCCGTGCAGTGTCATAATTGCCAAGAATATGGCCATACAAAAGCTTACTGCAATTTACCTACAGTGTGTGTTATCTGCGGTGAATTGCACGGTACTGCAAGTTGTACCAAACCAAAAGATCAAGCGGAAAAAAAATGCAGTAATTGTGGAGGTAATCACACCGCTAACTACAGAGGATGTCCTGTGTACTCTTTCGTCAAGCAGGCTATGGTGCAAAAACCTAAATTAGCTCCAGCTAAACCATTAAACGCGTACTCCGCCACTTTTGCTCCAGTGAGCCAACCAGTTACTTCACGTGTATCGTATGCCGATGCTGCTAAGGCTAGTTCTATTCCCACACCAAATGTTTCACCGCCAAATAATTCAACGAATGCAAATTCAAGCTTTAACTTTAGTCGCCTTGAAGCTACTATTGAGAATCTGGTGCTAACTATAAACAACTTTACAACAAATATGACTACCATGATGCAAGAAATGTTGAGAATGCAGAATACTCTGCTTCAAGCATTAATTAACAAGCCATGAACACGTTAAAAATATGTTTCTGGAACGCAAACGGCATTCGCCAACATAAAAATGAACTTGAGCACTTCCTCGTGGAAAAAAATATTGATATAATGTTGGTCTCTGAGACTCATTTGACTTCTAGAAGCCTCTTTAAAATGAATGGCTACACTTTATATGACACAAAGGACCCTAGAGGGAGAGCATGCGGTGGATCAGCAATTCTAATAAAGTCAAGACTCAAGCACTATATTCTTGACAACATTTGTGAAGAACATCTACAAGCAACAAATATCTGCATTGAAAATTTTTGTACAAATTTCGTGATATCTTCAATTTACTCTCCTCCCAGATTTTCAATCACTGAGGACCAATACGAGAAGTTCTACAAATCTCTTGGACCTTGTTTCGTTGCAGCTGGCGACTACAATGCTAAGCATACGTTCTGGGGTTCGCGTCTTATTACGCCTAGAGGTAGGGCGTTGTTCAACACAATTTCAAAAATGGGTTTGGATGTTATTTCAAGTGGGGAGCCTACTTACTGGCCTACTGACGTGAGAAAAATTCCGGATGTTATAGATTTCGGCGTCATAAAAAGTATTTCTAGGGAATTAATTCACGTTGAAGCTTCCCTAGATCTGTCGTCTGATCACTCTCCCACGATCGTTACTTTCTGTAGTCCACTGAGAAGCGCTTTACCTCACCCATATGTCAAGATGATAAACCGTGTTAATTGGCTGGGATTCAAAAAATATCTTAGTAGTCATTGCACGGAAAATATTACGCTAAGAACACCCAATGATATTGAATCGAACATTGCAAATCTTAACGAGAATATTAAACAAGCTTCTGAACATGCCACTACCTCCCATCCGTATACTGGGTTCAATAAAATTTATTCTACAGACGTTGAACATCTCGTACGTGAAAAAAGAAGAGCTAGAAGGGAATGGCAACAGCACAGATCACCTCAACATAAAATCAGATTTAAAGAGTGCACTAAACGACTCCAAGAGTTGCTTGCATCTGAAAAAACTGCATCTTTCAAAAATTATCTGGAAGGCCTTGATGTCACACCAGCATCTAATTACTCTTTGTGGCGCGCTGCTAAAAAGCTTAAAACACCCGTTGAGTTTAAGCCACCTCTGCGCACATCTACCGGAGGTTGGGCAAGAAGCGATACTGAAAAAGGTAACATATTTGCTGAGCATTTAAAATCCGTATTTACACCAAATACATGTACCGGTGTTGCTGATTTGCCGAGTGTAGTTGCTCTACCCCCACGACCCTTAAAATTTACGATGTGTGATGTACAAAAACTAATTGCCGAACTCAACCCGAAAAAAGCTCCCGGTATGGATGGAATTAGTAACCAGATGCTGATTAAGTTACCTCGTACTGCAATTAGAATCCTGTTATTCATTTTTAATGCCATTTTACGACTGGAGTATTATCCAGACTGCTGGAAGCTTGCCAAGGTTAAAATGATTCCAAAGCCAGGTAAAGATCTTTCCAAGGCTGAGTCATATAGGCCAATAAGTTTACTGTCAACAATGTCAAAGCTTTTTGAAAAGCTACTCATGACAAAATTGTCTTCAATTTTAACTGATAACGGGTGCATCCCGGACCATCAATTTGGTTTTAGAAGCCAGCATAGCACCATTGAGCAAACGCATAGATTGGTTCAATTTATCAGAAAAACATTTGAGGAAAAGAAGTATTGTTCTGCCGTGTTTATTGATGTTTCTCAGGCATTTGATAAAGTGTGGCATGAAGGCCTGATTTTGAAATTGAAGACATATTTACCAATAAACATTCTAAATCTTTTGGAAAGTTACATTGTTGCACGAAAATTTACAGTTGTGGAAGGACACTTTATGAGTATGCCTGAAACTATCTCATCCGGTGTGCCACAGGGGAGTATACTGGGGCCATTTTTATATTTGATTTATACTTGTGATATGCCTGTGAGCAGTAGTATCCACACTTCTACATTTGCCGACGATACCGCCTGCCTTAATATGCACGAAAACCCTGATGAGGCATCCCGAAAACTCCAGGAACACATTAGTGAGATGGAACTATGGTTAAACTTATGGAGAATTAAGGTAAATGAACAAAAGTGTGTCCATATAACATTTACCTTACGAAGAGATACTTGTTCCCCCATTCGGATTAATAATCAAGTTGTTCCTCAATATTCACATGTGAAATATCTTGGTATACACCTCGATCGACGGCTTACATGGAAACATCACATTGACTATAAGTTAACTCAAATGAAACTAAAATTAACTCAGGTACATTGGCTGATTGGCAGAAATTCAACACTCAGCCTAGACTGCAAACTATTAATATACAAGTCGCTTTTAAAGCCAATATGGTGTTACGGTATCCAGTTATGGGGCACTGCTTCAGCTTCCAATGTAGAGAGAATCCAACGAAGGCAAAACAAAATTTTACGGTTAATAACATCGGCTCCATGGTACATCAAAAATTCTAATATACATCGTGATTTAAATATGCCACTAGTGACTGAAGAAATTGCAAAATACGCAGGCAAATATTTAACAAAACTCGAGTCACATCCTAATCCGCTTGCTCGTAACATCTTGAACTTTACTGGACACATCCGCTTAAAAAAGAGAGATACAAGGGCTCTAATACTAAACACTCCGAATGAAGTTGCTTGAAAAAAAATTTTTTTTTTTTTTTTGCTTATCACCACTTATGTATTATTTACAACTATCACTTAGTTATGTCTGGCATTGGTCGGGCTTATTAATTATATGTTAGATTTAAGATTTGAATACTTATTGTTAGTTCATATATGAAGATACAATAAATAAAAAAAAACATGCATTAAAAAAAAAAAAAAAAATGTGATGTACAAAATCTAATTGCTGAACTCAACACGAAGAAAGTACCGGGTATTGATGGAATTAGTAACCAGATGCTTATAAAATTGCCTCGCATTGCAATTAGAATCATCTTATTAATTTTTAATGCCATTTTACGACTAGAGTTATATCCCCACAGCTGGAAGCTTGCCAAAGTTAAAAGGATTCCAAAGCCGGGCAAAGATCTTACCAACGCAGAATCATACAGGCCAATAAGTCTGCTATCAACAATGCAAAACTTTTCGAAAAACTGCTCATGTCAAAATTGTCCCCAATTCTAATTGGTAGTGAGTGCATCCGAGACCATCAGTTTGGTTTTAGAAGTCAGCATAGCACCATGGAACAAACGCATAGATTGGTTCAATGTATAAAAAGAACATTTGAAGAATAGATATACTGTTCTGCACTGTCTATTGACGTTTCGCAGGCATTTGATAAAGTGTGGCATGAAGGCATAATTTTAAAATTAAAATCATATCTACCAATAAATTTGGTGAATTTATTATAAATTTACATTACTACCCGGAAGTTCACGGTTGTGGAAAGAGAATTCATGTGTGTGTCCGAATCTATAGCATCCGGTGTGCCACCAGTTTTGTATTTGATTTATACTTGTTACATGCCTTTGAGCAGTAATAGCCACACATCTACGTTTGCCGATGATACAGCCTGCCTTAGTATGCACAAAAGCCCTCACGTGGCTTCCCGATATCTACAAGAACATATTGCACAACTAGAACTACTGTTAAAATCATGGAGAATTAAAGTAAACGAGGAAAAGTGTGTTCAGGCAACATTTAACCTGCGAAGAGATACTTGTTCTCCAATTCGTGTCTACAATCAAGTTGTTCCTTAACATTTACATGTAAAATACCTTGGTATACACCTTGATCGACAACTTACATGGAAACACTATATTGACTCAAAGCTAATACAAATGAAACTTAAACTAACTCAGATATATTGGCTGATTGGCAGAAATTAAACACTCAGCCTAGACTGGAAACTTTTAATATACAAGTCGCTCTTGAAGCCAATATGGTGCTACGGAATTCAGTTATGGGGCATTGCTTCAGCTTCTAACGTCGAGAGAATCCAACGAAGGCAAAACAAAATTTTACGTTTGATAACATCGGCTCCATGGTACATTACAAACTCAAATATACATCGTGATTGGAATATGCCACTAGTGGTTGAAGAAATAGCAAAATACGCAGGCAAATATTTAACAAAACTCGGGTCACATCCTAATCCGCTTGCTCGATATATTTTGAACTTTACTGGACACATCCGCTTAAAAAAGAGAGATACAAGGGCTCTAATACTAAACACTTCGAATGAAGTTGCTTGAAATTTTTTTTTTTTGCTTATTACTACTTATGTATTATTTACAACTATCACTTAGTTATGTCTGGCATTGGTCGGTCCTGTTAATTATATGTTAGATTTAAGATTTGAATACTTATTGTTAGTTCATATATGAAGATACAATAAATAAAAAAAACATGCATAAAAAAATGAAAAAAAAGCCAAAACCCGAAAAAAATCACAAAAAAGCGCCAAAACCAAAATAATTGTTTATGTGAAAAAAAATCGCCAAATTAAAAAAAAATTAATAAATAAATTTTAAAAAAATCGCCAAAACGAAAAAAATCACCAAAATTTAAAATAAATGCCAAAAACCGAAAAAATCCCCAAAACTAAGAAAATCGCCAAAACCAAAAAAAATTAGCTATATGAAAAAAATTTAAAATTAAAAAAATCGACAAAATAAAAACATCGCCAAAATAAAAAAACGCCAAAATAATAAAAATCACCAAAATTAAAAAAACTTCGAAAACCAAAAAAAAAATTGCCAAAACGTGAAAAAAGTGCCAAAACTCAGAAAGCGCCAATAAATTCAAAAAACCCCAAAACTAAAAATCCCTTAAAAACGAATAAACCCAAAAATGAAAAAAAATGCAAAAACTATAGTTTATATTGGCTAAAGTTCGTATTGAATTACATATCTCGTGCCCGTACGGAACCCTTCGTGCGCGGGTCAAAGTCGCACTTCACTGAATTTATTAAAATTTACAATTACTAATGCCAGCATCAGCACTTTTTCAAAAAAATACTATTGCTTCTGTAAGCATCAGCAATTTCTTTCAGTAATTTTATTTTGCTGCCTGCTTGTGCTTGAAACATTTCACAGCACAGTATTTAGCAAATAGTTGTTTTACATTGTGTACTGATGCTGATTGCTGCTGCTTATACAATGTGAATAGCAAAAGTCGAAGGATAGCATATTTTGTGTGCTGATCCTATTTTGGAGTCAGCAATTCAAACCCTGGTAACCAATATATCGTCTAAATACACTACACAACCAGGAATTCCAGAAATTACTCCTTGAACCTTTAAAAAATTCCAGGAGCACTGGCAATCCCAAACGGCATCGTTGGCATTGAAAAAGTTCAATTTGGTGTATTGATAACCATATTGATAACCATAACCATAACCAGATAAAACTATTTGAAGGTAGGCCTTGATGTAACTTGTATTGACTTTCGATTCATAGATACTGGTAATTTGAATAACTTCATCTAAAGAATGATAAGTTTTTGAAGAGCTGCAGTTCGCACGGAATCGTGTGGAGTATAAAATATCACAAATTGTTTTTGTCAACGTAAGAATGAGAGCATCCATTTTTTTCATAGTAAAACATTCATTCTTTTGATGCACCTCTTACTTTAGCCACCCAATCTGCATAAGTTTCATTTACATTAATTTTTGTTTTGTAGAAATGAACTCTAGCAGCAGGAACATGTTGCTTTTAAATAAAATTATCGTTCAGCCTTGATATAATATCTGTGTAACTCCGTTCTTCTACTTTACCATCAAATATTATCTGCAACAGTTTGAGCGACTCGCTACCAACCCAACAAGGCAGCAGGCAGGGTATGTGTTCAAATTTTTTATATCATTTGCTAGAAGTGTTGTTCTTACTGAAAAAATACGTAGACGGAAAACTGCCGTATTCCTTAAAAAACTTCGGAAACTACAAATATTTGCCTTAGATATATCTAATTCACTCAATATTGCAAGTCGTTGTTGATTTTCTTCCATTAATTTAATCAAAAACTGTTGATTTGATACTTGAAGATGTTGCAAAAGTTGCGGTAAAGCTTCAGCTTCCATTACAAATATATGGTTCCTTAAGAATCTCGTCGCGAAAAATGTTATGATTGGATAGATACTCGACTTCTCTATTAAAATGTTTGAATATATTTTATTTAATAATCAAAAGTATATGTAACAACAATGAATGAAAAAACTAATAATAATTTTTAAAACAATTGAAAATAATTATTGAATGCTATTTTTTTACTAGAAGAACTTGTTAAGGAAACAAATTGCATCACTTAGTATGCACGAAAACTCTCACAAGGCTTCCCGATATCTACAAGAACATATTACTCAACTGGAGCTATGGTTAAACTTATGGAGACTTAAAGTAAACGAGCAAAAGTGTGTTCATGCAACATTTACACATTATATATACATTGATCGACAGCATGCATGGAAACACCATATTGATTCTAACATGAAACTGAAATTAAGTCAGATATATTGGCAGATTGAAAGGAATTCAACAATCAGTCTAGATTGTAGACTTTTAATATACAAGTCGATTTTGAAACCAATATGATGCTACAGAATGCAATTATGGGGCACTACTTCAGCTTTCAATATACAGAAAATCCAACGAAGGCAAAACAAGATTTTGAGACTAATAAGATTGGATCCATGGTACATAAAATATTCAACTTTAAATCGTGATTTAAAGATGTGACTAGTGACTGAAGATATTGCAAAATACGCAGGCAAATGCTTAACAAAACTTGAAACCCATCCTTGCTCGTAATATCTTGAATTTTTCTGAACATATCTGCTTAAAAAAGGGGACACAAGGGCTCTAATACTCAACACTCCAGAAGAAACTGCTTGAAAATACTTTTGCTTTTGTTTATCCCGATTTATGTATTATTAATAACTCTCACTAAATTTACGTCCGACACTGGTCGGGCCCAATTAATAATATTTAGATTTAAGACTTGAATACTTATGTTAGTTCATATTTGGAGATATAATAAATAAATATATGAATTTAAAAAAAAAATCCTGTTTATACAGAATTAAATTCTCTATTACACTGCACAGCAGTGGTTTTGATGTTTAAATAAAAATATCAGATCCTTATGTATTTTACATCCTGATTATGATGGCTATTAATTTTTTCCTATCAGCTATAGTTTTAAAGATATAATGACACTTAGCATTTGCATAATTTGCACCTTTTTTGTATTATTCCGTTAATATTTCACGAATGGTCCTCCAAACTCAAAAATACTTTCTGGATTATTAATCTACATAAAAATCTCTTTCGTGTAGATAACGTCTCATTGATGAATATATTAGGATATCTTACTGTTATTGTAAGGATGTTAGAAATCGTGTGTTTTTAGTTTAGTCCTAGAAATTTGTTTGATTATAATTTTTTTTAACCTATTCTTATTTGTTCATTACGAAACTATATTTATTACTTTTCTAGCCCCAGAAGTTGCTTTACATAAGAAAATACTTAAAATTTTTCTTTTTGAACGATATCCAAAAAAACGTTTTTTTTATAATACATTTGTCAATTAACAAATGATTAATGTAATTATTGCGCAAAAAAATGTATGGACCAGTCGACGAAATTTTTCTGTTACTTACATATATTTTATATGTATACATTTTTAAATCGTAAAAGCTGCAAATTTAAAATGTTCGATATTTTAACTACAAAAAGCACAGCATGGACTTGTCCATGCAACTTTTTTTTGCATAATACTTGCATTAATTACTTGTAAATTAACAAATGTAATATAAAAAACTATTTTTTTGATGGCGTTCGAAAAAATATTAAAAAATTTATCTAATGCACAATATCTCCGAAACCAGAAGTATTAGAAAGGTAATAAACATATTTTCGTAATAAGTGAATAAAAATACATCAGGATTACTTACACTATTTAAAAAAATATTATATTTGAAAAAACTTTAAGGACTTATATAAAATCACACGATTTTTATCATATTTAGAATAATAGTAAGATATCCTAATATATTCATCAATGTTAATGTACATTTAAAGTTTAAGAATAAAAAATGTATATTTAATTATCCAATTAATAAAACTTCAGAAAAGTGAAAGCATTCAGTGAAGTGTCGATTAATCGAAATCTTATTTTTGTGTAGAACCTAACAGTGAAAGAAAACACTCTTTCGCTTTCAATTGAAGAGGGCTTTATTGCGTTATTGCCTTGTGAAGCAATAATATCCCAGCAAAAAATTACAAATTAGCTTAAGAACTTCTTGCCATATAATGAATTACTTTTTTATTTGCCAAATTTCATTACTCGCTTACAAATCATATTACATAAAATTAAAAAAAAAAAATTAGTGTTTTTATGGGAATTTTTTACAATTTAAGTTTAAAATTTGTAAACGCACTAATAATCCCAAAATTATATTTTACTTATTCAGTAAAATATTTTTTTAATAAAATACATTGAAATTGATTATTGAGGGGTTTAGCTGGATCCTATGCGCATTTCACTGTTGCTAATGCAGATCATCAGGGAACCTTTACCCAAAGTTTCTTAGAACAACTAGAGTCATTATGTTATAAACTTTCATTTAAATAAATGAGAAGCTCAACAACAAATAACAAAGTTGAAACAAGAACTCAATAATCAACATGTTTTTTATTTTCTTACTTTACCATTACTACAATGGCTGACTTTTTGTCAGCATCAAATTGTAGATATAAAGAGTATGTAAAAAGAAAATAAATGTAAATAACAACAACAGCTATTCAAGATAGAGTGTTGCCACACAAGTATTTTTTGACCGGGTGCCGTCAAATTAATAATTAGTGTTTTTATGGGAATTTTTTACAATTTAAGTTTAAAATTTGTAAACGCACTAATAATCCCAAAATTATATTTTACTTATTCAGTAAAATATTTTTTTAATAAAATACATTGAAATTGATTATTGAGGGGTTTAGCTGGATCCTATGCGCATTTCACTGTTGCTAATGCAGATCATCAGGGAACCTTTACCCAAAGTTTCTTAGAACAACTAGAGTCATTATGTTATAAACTTTCATTTAAATAAATGAGAAGCTCAACAACAAATAACAAAGTTGAAACAAGAACTCAATAATCAACATCTTTTTTATTTTCTTACTTTACCATTACTACAATGGCTGACTTTTTTTCAGCATCAAATTGTAGATATAAAGAGTATGTAAAAAGAAAATAAATGTAAATAACAACAACAGCTATTCAAGATAGAGTGTTGCCACACAAGTATTTTTTGACCGGGTGCCGTCAAATTAATAATTAGTGTTTTTATGGGAATTTTTTACAATTTAAGTTTAAAATTTGTAAACGCACTAATAATCCCAAAATTATATTTTACTTATTCAGTAAAATATTTTTTTAATAAAATACATTGAAATTGATTATTGAGGGGTTTAGCTGGATCCTATGCGCATTTCACTGTTGCTAATGCAGATCATCAGGGAACCTTTACCCAAAGTTTCTTAGAACAACTAGAGTCATTATGTTATAAACTTTCATTTAAATAAATGAGAAGCTCAACAACAAATAACAAAGTTGAAACAAGAACTCAATAAGCAACATGTTTTTTATTTTCTTACCTTACCATTACTACAATGGCTGACTTTTTTTCAGCATCAAATTGTAGATATAAAGAGTATGTAAAAAGAAAATAAATGTAAATAACAACAACAGCTATTCAAGATAGAGTGTTGCCACACAAGTATTTTTTGACCGGGTGCCGTCAAATTAATAATTAGTGTTTTTATGGGAATTTTTTACAATTTAAGTTTAAAATTTGTAAACGCACTAATAATCCCAAAATTATATTTTACTTATTCAGTAAAATATTTTTTTAATAAAATACATTGAAATTGATTATTGAGGGGTTTAGCTGGATCCTATGCGCATTTCACTGTTGCTAATGCAGATCATCAGGGAACCTTTACCCAAAGTTTCTTAGAACAACTAGAGTCATTATGTTATAAACTTTCATTTAAATAAATGAGAAGCTCAACAACAAATAACAAAGTTGAAACAAGAACTCAATAATCAACATGTTTTTTATTTTCTTACTTTACCATTACTACAATGGCTGACTTTTTTTCAGCATCAAATTGTAGATATAAAGAGTATGTAAAAAGAAAATAAATGTAAATAACAACAACAGCTATTCAAGATAGAGTGTTGCCACACAAGTATTTTTTGACCGGGTGCCGTCAAATTAATAATTAGTGTTTTTATGGGAATTTTTTACAATTTAAGTTTAAAATTTGTAAACGCACTAATAATCCCAAAATTATATTTTACTTATTCAGTAAAATATTTTTTTAATAAAATACATTGAAATTGATTATTGAGGGGTTTAGCTGGATCCTATGCGCATTTCACTGTTGCTAATGCAGATCATCAGGGAACCTTTACCCAAAGTTTCTTAGAACAACTAGAGTCATTATGTTATAAACTTTCATTTAAATAAATGAGAAGCTCAACAACAAATAACAAAGTTGAAACAAGAACTCAATAATCAACATGTTTTTTATTTTCTTACTTTACCATTACTACAATGGCTGACTTTTTTTCAGCATCAAATTGTAGATATAAAGAGTATGTAAAAAGAAAATAAATGTAAATAACAACAACAGCTATTCAAGATAGAGTGTTGCCACACAAGTATTTTTTGACCGGGTGCCGTCAAATTAATAATTAGTGTTTTTATGGGAATTTTTTACAATTTAAGTTTAAAATTTGTAAACGCACTAATAATCCCAAAATTATATTTTACTTATTCAGTAAAATATTTTTTTAATAAAATACATTGAAATTGATTATTGAGGGGTTTAGCTGGATCCTATGCGCATTTCACTGTTGCTAATGCAGATCATCAGGGAACCTTTACCCAAAGTTTCTTAGAACAACTAGAGTCATTATGTTATAAACTTTCATTTAAATAAATGAGAAGCTCAACAACAAATAACAAAGTTGAAACAAGAACTCAATAATCAACATGTTTTTTATTTTCTTACTTTACCATTACTACAATGGCTGACTTTTTTTCAGCATCAAATTGTAGATATAAAGAGTATGTAAAAAGAAAATAAATGTAAATAACAACAACAGCTATTCAAGATAGAGTGACGGCACCCGGTCAAAAAAACAGTCTTACCATTGTCGTTTATTTTTTACTAATTATGCACATGATAGTTGATTTGATTATTTTTGTTCATGAAACGTAAATATTGTATTAAGATAAAATATAAGAAAAAGTGATGTTAGAGCTCAAAATTAGAAGTCCTCAAATGCCTCCTCACGAAATGCTGTCCCCAAATGAGTAGCGAAATCCCCATTTTGAGGACAAATCCCCTAATCTTCGCTGTCTCATTGGCGACTTAATGAAAGAGAATAAGGCCGGGTTTACATCTGTGTGACAAATGGCACACAAGCGTAAAATACGTAATTAATAGACAATATTATTAAATCCAAAATGATTGCAAACTGTTTAATTCAATAAAAATATGTCTGAATTAAACAGTTTTTCATTAATAATTAGTTGGTTACGTTTTTTTTGGGCAAATGACACACAAGAAATGCCAGATATAAACTCAGCCTAAAGGTAGGATCACACGATTGTCGCAAGTCATCTAGTTTACACAATTTTTATTGTGTTGATTTTTTCCACAATAAATAAATTGTCCCAATTAAATTCTCTGCGGTCACATTATTGCCTCATTTTACATAAACTTGATAGTAGAGATTTGTCGCAAAACCATAACGTGGCAATAATTGTCACACTCCAGTCACACGATTGTTCTACTGCATGGCAACTCTGAGAAACAGCTGTTGTGCTAGATGCCAAAGTTTGTCTTGTTTATATTAGCGTAAATTGTAAAACGGGTTCTCGTTGTACATTCATAGTGAACAGTCGATTTAGCCGAGTTTTTATTTCATACTAAACAAAAAAAATTGTACGAAAAAATATTCGGAATACATATTGTTATTGTTAGCTTTCTTTGCATTGCTAATATTTTTTACATAGTCATAATTAACAAAAACAAAAAAACCGTAATCAAAAAAAAAAAAAAAAACAAACAAACAAACAAAAGTGCCCTTGAGGAATACTATATATGAGTACCTCAAAAACAAATAACTGTGAAGTGAGTTCTAATGGCAGAAATGCCTATTTTACTGTGAGTTCTGAAGCTTTTAATGAAAATAATAAAAATAAAAAATCTAATGATAGACTTACTGAGAGCTCTGAAGCTCTTAATGATAACAAATTAAATAAGAAATCTGATAGTAGACTTTTTTTAACGGCGAGGGCACTTTTTCGTCAGCGATCAACTTCGCTTTGTTCAATGCCAACTAGTGATTCGTTAACATTACCGTTGCCTAGTACTTCTACATTTAACTCAGCGATATCATCCGCTTCGGGCTCGTGGTCATCACTTAACCAAGTTTTTACTGAAGTTAAGAGCAGCCCAAAACCAAAGGTCCAAGTCGGAATGGACAGATATATTACAGTGGTAAAGCGCGGACGAAGCCCAAAGTCTTCGAAAATTTCATCTGCTCCAAAAATTTCTAGGGATAACAGCGTATCCTCTATTAACCGCCAAAATCGTTTTCAAATATTACAAGTTGACAACAACGAACCCGATGTATCTACGAACAAAACATCCAAGCCGCCTCCAATCTATTTGAGAGAAAAAATTAAAACGCCCTTATAAAAAATTTAATTTCAGTCATTGGTGAGAATAAATTTCACATCGTTCCAATAAAACGTGGTAACATTGATGAAACCAAAATTCAAATTTATGAAGAAAAAGATTTTCGCAAACTTATTACTGAATTTGAAAAAAGTAAGAAAAGTTTCTACACATATCAGCTTAAAAGTGCTAAAGGCCTGCAGAACGTATTGAAGGGCATAGATTCCTATGTAGCTCCCGAAGAAATAAAAGATGCACTCGTCCTCCAGGGATTTAAGGTAAAAAATGTATCTAACATAATAAATAGGGAGAAGATTCCTCAACCTCTTTTTCGCGTCGAACTTGAGCCAAACGATATAAAATTTAAAAAAAGCGAGACTCATCCAATTTATAATTTGAAATATCTCTTATATCGAAAAATAACAGTTGAAGAACCACACAAGCGTTCTGGACCCGTACAGTGCCATAATTGTCAAGAATATGGTCACACAAAAACTTACTGCAAGTTACCTTCAGTTTGTGTTATCTGCGGTTAATTGCACGGTACTGCTGGTTGTACTAAGCCTAAAGATCTAGCAGAAAAATATGTAGTAATTGTGGAGGTAATCACTCCGCTAACTACAGAGGATGTCCTGTCTATTCTTTCGTTAAACAGACTATGGGGCAAAAACCTAAATTAGCTCCAGCACAAACAGCAAACGCTTACTCCGCCACTTTTGCTCAAATGAGCCAACCTGTCACTTCACGTGTATCGTATGCCGATGCAGCTAAGACTAGTTATATTCCCACACAAAGTATTCCGTCTCAAAATAATTCAACGATTGCAAACTCAAGCTTTAATTTTAGTCGCCTTGAAGCTACTATTGAGAATTTAGTGCTAACTATAAATAATTTTACAACAAATATGACTAGCATGATGCAAGAAATGCTACGAATGCAGTCTACACTGCTTCAAGCATTAGTTAACAAGCCATGAACACGTTAAAGATAAGTTTCTGGAACGCAAACGGAATTCGCCAACATAAAAATGAACTTGAGCACTTCCTCACGGAAAAAATATTGATATAATGTTGGTTTCTGAGACTCATTTGACTTCAAGAAGCCTATTCAAAATTAATGGCTACATTTTATATGATTCAAAGGACCCAAGAGGAAGAGCTTGCGGGGGATCAGCAATTTTAATAAAGTCAAGACTCAAGCATTATATTCTTGACAACATTTGTGAAGAACATCTACAAGCAACGAATATTTGTATCGAAAATTTTTGCACAAATTTTGTCATATCATCAATTTACTCCCCTCCTAGATTCGCAATTACTGAGGATCAATACGAGGATTACTACAAATCCCTTGGCCCTTGTTTCGTAGCAGCTGGAGACTATAATGCTAAACATACTTTCTGGGGTTCGCGTTTTATCACACCTAGAGGACGAGCGTTGTTCAACACAATTTCAAAAATGTGCTTGGACGTCATTTCGAGTTGAGAGTCTATTTATTAGCCTATTGACATACATAAACTTCCGGATATTATAGATTTTGGCGTCATGAAAAATATTTCTAGGGAATTAATTCACGTCGAAGCTTCCCTAGATCTATCGTCCGATCACTTTCCCACGATCGTTACAATCTGTAGCCCACTGAGAAGTGCTCTACCTCACCCATATGTGAAAATGGTCAGTCGTGTTAATTGGCTGCGATTCAAAAAATATCTTAGTAGTCATTGCACTGAAAACATTAAGCTAAGAACTCATGACGATATTGAATCTAATATTGCTAATCTTAACGAAGATATTAAGCAGGCAGCTGAACATGCTACTTCCTCCCATCCGCAGACTGGGTTTAACAGAATATATTCTACAGATATTGAACTTCTCGTATGTGCAAAAAGAAGAGCTAGAAGAGAATGGCAACAGCACAGATCACCCCAAAATTAAATTAGATTAAAAGAGTGCACCAAAAGACTCCAAGAACTGCTTGCATATGAAAAATCTGCTTCTCTTAAAAACTATCTGGAAAATCTCGATGTCACAGCAGCATCTAATTATTCTTTGTGGCGCGCTGCGAAAAGAATTAAAACACCCGTTGAGTTTAAACCACCTCTGCGCACTTCTACCGGAGTTTGGGCCAGGAGTGATATTGAAAAAGGTAACTTATTTGCAAAGCATTCAAAATCCGTATTTACCCCAAACAGATGTACTGGTGTTGTTGATTTCCCGAGTGTAGTTGCGCTACCCCCTCGACCCATAAAATTTTAAATGTGTGATGTACAAAATCTAATTGCTGAACTCAACCCGAAGAAAGCACCGGGTATTGATGGAATTAGTAACCAAATGCTAATAAAATTGCCTCGTATTGTAATTAGAATCATGTTATTAATTTTTAATGCCATTTTACGACTAGAGTATTATCCCAACAGCTGGAAGCTTGCCAAAGTTAAAATGATACCAAAGCCGGGCCAAGATCTGACCAAGGCAGAATCATACAGGCCAATAAGCCTGCTATCAACAATGTCAAAACTTTTCGAAAAACTGCTCATGTCAAAATTGTCCCCAATTCTAATTGGTAGTGGGTGTATCCCAGACCATCAGTTTGGTTTTAGAAGTCAGCATAGCACTATTGAACAAACGCATATATTGGTTCAATGTATAAAAAGAACATTTGAAGAATAGATATACTGTTCTGCACTGTCTATTGACGTTTCGCAGGCATTTGATAAAGTGTGGCATGAAGGCATAATTTTAAAATTAAAATCATATCTACCAATAAATTTGGTGAATTTATTATAAATTTACATTACTACCCGGAAGTTCACGGTTGTGGAAAGAGAATTCATGTGTGTGTCCGAATCTATAGCATCCGGTGTGCCACCAGTTTTGTATTTGATTTATACTTGTTACATGCCTTTGAGCAGTAATAGCCACACATCTACGTTTGCCGATGATACAGCCTGCCTTAGTATGCACAAAAGCCCTCACGTGGCTTCCCGATATCTACAAGAACATATTGCACAACTAGAACTATGGTTAAAATCATGGAGAATTAAAGTAAACGAGGAAAAGTGTGTTCAGGCAACATTTAACCTGCGAAGAGATACTTGTTCTCCAATTCGTGTCTACAATCAAGTTGTTCCTTAACATTTACATGTAAAATACCTTGGTATACACCTTGATCGACAACTTACATGGAAACACTATATTGACTCAAAGCTAATACAAATGAAACTTAAACTAACTCAGATATATTGGCTGATTGGCAGAAATTAAACACTCAGCCTAGACTGGAAACTTTTAATATACAAGTCGCTCTTGAAGCCAATATGGTGCTACGGAATTCAGTTATGGGGCATTGCTTCAGCTTCTAACGTCGAGAGAATCCAACGAAGGCAAAACAAAATTTTACGTTTGATAACATCGGCTCCATGGTACATTACAAACTCAAATATACATCGTGATTGGAATATGCCACTAGTGGTTGAAGAAATAGCAAAATACGCAGGCAAATATTTAACAAAACTCGGGTCACATCCTAATCCGCTTGCTCGATATATTTTGAACAAACAAATATGTCTTGGCAGCCCTGCTACAAGAAAAGCAAAATATATTACGCTCAAAAACGAAGCATTAACACAAACATAAGTGTGAATGTATATGTGTGGGGATCAATGAATCAGAGTCATTCAAACATTGAATTAAATCATTGATACGATATCAGCAAAAAATTATATATTGCATCTCAATAATGAAATACTGGCATGAAAAATTTTGTTAATTCAACATTTCAACAAATAGTTCGTTATAAAAAGTAAAACTAGCGACACGTTTGTGGAAATTTTTAATTTTATGAATAATAAGGTTTCATTTTATTAATGGAAATAAATTGTTGTATAAATTAAAAAATTTCATTACAATAATTACATTTTGCATTTAAAATATGAAAATATACGTGAATTATTTAATTCAAAATATTTCGTTATATACACTAGTAGCAAAAACTAAAGCAACTGAGGTAGTTTTACCATATTCCATAGCAGTGTTGTAAAATAAATTATTAAAATGGGTTAAACAGTTCCTATTATAAACTTTAAGCGTTGTATTGACCTTTTTTCACAAAATTTTATTTAGTTAGAAAAAAGATAACACGAAACTAAAAACAATTCATATGTGCGTGGCAAAAACTAAAGCAACTTATTAACATTTTTAAATCTATTTTAATAATTAATGGCATATCCATTTTTTTTTAAACAGCAGCACATCTTCTGGGCATTACGGTAATTAACTTATCATTTTCCCTTTTATAAATGCTTTCCCTTTTCCCTTTTATAAATGCTTTCTTTTCTTTCAAGTACAAAGTACGTTTCTTGAACCCTTGGTCCCGTTTTATCTTTCTACCCGCCATATCCCACAAGTTTTCTCTAGACTTTAAGTCAGCTGAATGGATTGGCCATTTAAGTAAATTAATATTTTGGTCTTGAATTCAGCACTTTACACAATGCAAAGTATGCTTTGAATTGTTATGGTGCTGAAAGATCCATCCTAGAGACATTTTATCTCTTGCAAACGGAAATATGACAAGTATTATAGTAATGTATGTGCCCGTACCATTAAAATTGTCAAACTTGTTTAATTTAAATCGAAATATTTTAATTTTTGGGCTAAAATTTACATATTAAGGTAATTACTGTCAATAATGTGAAGTGACGAGGATCGTGGTTTGGGTTTGTACATAGATAAGGATAGTTTGATGTCGGTCGATGTGGTTTTGTTTTAATTTTATGGTTTGATATCGGTCCGTCGATGTGTACAGTTAAATAAGTAGGCCCGCAGGAGTTGTTTGTACGTAGTATGTTTTACATTTGTTAAGGGGTTGCAGTACAGTTTGATGTCGGTCCGTCGATGTGTTTTTGTTTTGTTTTATGCTTTCGTAACCATCCGTCGATGTACATCGTTAATTATGTTAGCACGCAGAGCTTGTTTGTACGTAGTATGTTTTTTCGTTTGTTAAGTGGTTGCAGTAGAGTGTGATGTTGGTCCATCGATGTGATTTTGTATTAATTTTATGGTTTGTTATCCGTCCGTCGATGTGCATACTTAATTATTTAAGCACTCAAGGCTTGTTTGTACGTAGTAGTTTTTTCTGTTTGCTAAGCGGTTGCAGTAAGTTTATGAATTTAGATTGTGTGTGCATGAGTGTATAGAGAAAATGTTGTTTAGTTTTTTTCTGATATTCTTTTGTTTGTATGTAGTATGTATCTTTTTAGGGTTCCGTACACCAAAGATGAAAAAAGGAACCCTATTGTTTTCGCTACGCTGTCCGCCTGTCCGTCACACGGTATTTTCTCAGGAACCGTAAGAGCTACGGAACTGAAATTTGGACAGAGTATGTAGAACCTTGGCCACTACAACAACAAATACATGCGAATTACAAATTAAAGGGTGCTCCAAAACGAGCGACGAAAAATGTTAAAATCTCATGTAATATACATACAATTGTATGTACATATGTATATTGACACTTGAAATTTGTAAAATTAGTGTATTTTTATGTAGACTACAACAATAAACATTAAAATATTAAAAAATTTAAATTAAAGGGTGGTCCATCAGTTAATGCAATTTTGACTATGTAATTTTGACAAATTGCTATATCTTGGAGACCGTACTAAACTATTAACATTTTCAAAACCAGTAAAACTAAAAAATCCGAAAATTATAAAATCGCCAAACCGAAAAAAATCGCCAAAACCTAAAAAAAAACCGCCAAAAATTAAAAAAAAAATTCGCCAAATCGAAAAAAATTTACAAATTTAAAAAAAATTCTAGCACTAAAATAAATCGCCAAATTCGAAAAAATCGTTTAAATGAAAAAAAATCGCCAATATGAAAAAACGCCAAAAACCGAAATAAATCGCCAAAATGCGAAAAATGCATCAAAACCAAAATAATTGTTTATGTGAAAAAAATTGCCAAAATGAGAAAAAATCGCCAAAATTAAAAAAAATTGCCAAATTAAAAAAAAATCGCCATAACGAAAAAAATCGCCAAAATTTAATATAAACGCCAAAAACCGAAACAAATCTTCAAAACGAAAAAAAGTGCCAAAACTAAAAAAATCGCCAAAACCAAAAAAAAATCACCTATATGACAAAAACGCCAAAATTAAAAAAAATCGCCAAAATAAAAAAATCGCCAAAATAATAAAAATTGCCAAAATTAAAAAAACTTCAAAAACCAAAAAAAAATCGCTAAAACGTGAAAAAAAGTGCCAAAACTCAGAAAGCGCCAATAAATTCCAAAAAAACCCCAAACTAAACAAAAAACGATTAAGACCGAAAAAACCCAAAAACGAAAAAAATGCCAAAACTATAGTTTATATTGTTCGTATTGAATTACATATCTCGTGCCCGTACGGAACCCTTCGTGCGCGGGTCAAAGTCACACTTCACTGAATTTATTTCTTTTGATAAGCGGTTGCGGAAGCGGTTTTGAGAAAGAAACTATGTATGCTTATGGGAATCATTAAATGTTTTTTATTGTTGGTTTTATTAAGTTTGATTTTTATAAATTTTTTCCCTAGTTTAAAGGGTTTGAAGACATGAATAAAATATGTGTATGGTTTGTGAGATGATCATGGTTGGATTTCCGTCCGTAGATGAACATAGTTAATTATGTAGTTATGAAGGATTGTATCTAGGTTTTTGTTTGAATTTTAATTTTTAATTGAATGTTTTTTTGTTTGTTAAGCGGTTGCAGCAGGTTTATGATTTTGTGTGAAATCTATAAATGTTTTTGTTGTTGTTGTTGGTTTTATATAGTTTAATTATCCTATTTCCCATGTTTAAAAAATATGAACAGATGAATTAAATATGTAATTTATGAGCAATGAACTTACTTGAAGGTTGGAGAAATTCAAGTCTAAGATATTTAGGATTGTCAAAAGGAATTAGAGATGCGTAATCATGGGAGATAACGTTTTGCTAGTGTGAGTGTATTTGTGTATGTTTTTACAATAATTTGAGCGATTGTAGATGGGTAAATAGTCGTATATGTATATAAAAAAACATGTGTGTAATGCCGAGTATACATCTTGCAATTCTTGTACTGTAATATTTTTTTTTAATTTGTGCAACGCCTTTCACGTTATGTTTTTTATATGGAAAGCAATACCACACAACAAAAAATAAATCAAAAATCGGAAATGATAAACGTTACCACTAGTTCACACTGTTTCGATATCACAAAATATGATAGAGTTTGACACTACTTTTTTGTATGTAATATTTGTTTTAGCTGGGGATATGGAGGGCATTTTAGAAAGTAATTATATATGCTGGTGACATATCAATGTTTTGTTTTAATTGTTTGATTTGAATTTTTTTATATGTTAAGAGTTTGAAGAAAATAATAAAATATACAATTTGTGCGTGTTGTTTTAATTCATTCTTTTCAATTGTTTTGTTAAGAAAATTGAAGTTTGTGATATTGAGGATTTTCAAAGATTGGTTGTTATTTTCACATCACGTTGTACATTCATAGTGAACAGTCGATTAAGCAGAGTTTTTATTTCATACTAAACAAAAGAAATCAAACCAAAAATATATTCGGAATACAAATTGTTATTGATAAATAAGACTTATTTGCGTTGCTAATATTTTTTTACATAGTCATAAATAACAAAAACAAAAAAAACCAACAAACAAACAGAGTGCCCTTGAGGAATACTCTATATGAATACCTCAAAAACAAATAACTGTGAAGTGAGTTCTAATGGCAGAAATGTCTATTTTACTGTGAGTTCTGAAGCTTTTAATGAAAATAATAAAAAATAAAAAATCTGATGATAGACTTACCGAGAGCTCTGAAGCTCTTAATGAAAACAAAATAAATCAGAAATCTGATGACAGACTTTTTTTTAACGGCGATTCCACTTTTTCGCCAGCGATCAACTTCGCTATGTCCAATGCCAACTACTGATTCGTTAACATTACCGTTGCCTAGTACTTCTACATTAAACTCAGCGATATCATCCGCTTCGGGCTCGTGGTCATTACCTAACCAAGTTTTTACTGAAGTTAAGAGCAGCCCAAAACCCAAGGTCCAAGTCGGAATGGACAGATATATAACTGTGGTAAAGTGCGGGCGAAGCCCAAAGTCTTCGAAAATTTCATCTGCTCCAACAATATCTAGGGATAACAGCGCACCCTGTATTAACTGTCAAATATTGCAAGATGACAACAACGAACCCGATGTATCTACGAACAAAACATCCAAGCCACCACCAATCTATTTGAGAGAAAATAATTCAAACGCTCTTATTAAAAATTTAATTTCAGTCATTGGTGTGAATAAATTTCACATCGTTCCAATAAAACGTGGTAACATTGATGAAACCAAAATTCAAATTATGAATTTATGATTTTCGCAAAATGATTGCTGAATTTGAAAAAAGTAAAAAATGTTTTTACACATATCATTAAGAGTGCAAAAGGCCTGCAGATCGTATTGAAGGGCATAGATTCCTATGTAGCTCCCGAAGAAATAAAAGATGCACTCGTCCTCCAGGGATTTAAGGTAAAAAATGTATCTAACATAATATATAGGGAGAAGATTCCTCAACCTCTATTTCGCGTCGAACTTGAGCCAAACGATATAAAATTTAAAAAGAACGAGACTCATCCAATTTATAATTAAAAATATCTCTTATACCGAAAAATAACAGTTGAAGAACCACACAAGCGTTCTGGACCCGTACAGTGCCATAATTGTCAAGAATATGGTCACAAAAAAACTTACTGCCATTTACCTTCAGATTGTCTTATCTGCGGTGAATTGCACGGTACTGCTGGTTGTACTAAGACCAAAGATCTAGCAGAAAAAAAATTTACTCATTGTGGAGGTAGTCACACCGCTAACTGCAGAGGATGTCCTGTATATTCTTTCGTTAAACAGACTATGGGGCAAAAACCTAAATTAGCTCCAGCACAAACAGCAAACTCTTACTCCGCCACTTTTGCTCAAATGAGCCAACCTATCACTTCACGTGTATCGTATGCCGATGCAGCTAAGACTAGTTATATTCCCACACAAAATATTCCGCCTCAAAATAATTCAACTAATGCAAACTCAAGCTTTAATTTTAGTCGCCTTGAAGCTACTATTGAGAATCTAGTGCTGACTATAAATAATTTTACAACAAATATGACTAGCATGATGCAAGAAATGCTAAGAATGCAGTCTACACTGCTTCAAGCATTAGTTAACAAGCCATGAACACTTTAAAGATAAGTTTCTGGAACGCAAACGGCATTCGCCAACATAAAAATGAACTTGAGCACTTCCTTACGGAAAAAAATATTGATATAATGTTGGTTTCTGAGACTCATTTGACTTCAAGAAGCCTATTCAAAATTAATGTCTACATTTTATATGATTCAAAGGACCCAAGAGGAAGAGCTTGCGGGGGATCAGCAATTTTCATAATGTCAAGACTCAAGCATTATATTCTTGACAACATTTGTTAACAACATCTACAAGCAACGAAAATTTGCGCCGAAAATTTTTGCACAAATTTTGTCATATCATCAATTTACTCTCTCCTAGATTCGCAATTACTGAATATCAATATGAGGATTTCTACAAATCTCTTGGCCCTTGTTTCGTAGCAGTTGGCAACTATAATGCAAAACATACTTTCTGGGGTTCGCGTCTTATCACACATAGAGGACGAGCGTTGTTCAACACAATTTCAAAAATGGGCTTGGACGTCATTTCGAGTGGGGAGCCCACTTACTGGCCTACTGACATACATAAAATTCCGGATGTTATAGATTTTGGCGTCATGAAGATTATTTCTAACTTACGTTGAAGCTTCCCTAGATCTATCGTCCGATCACTCTCCCACGATCGTTACAATCTGTAGTCCACTGAAAAGTGCTCTACCTCACCCATATGTGAAAATGGTCAGTCGTGTTAATTGGCTGCGATTCAAAAAATATCTTAGTAGTCATTGCACTGAAAACATTAAGCTAAGAACTCATGACGATATTGAATCTAATATTGCTAATCTTAACGAAAATATTAAGCAGGCAGCTGAACATGCCACTTCCTCCCATCGGCAGGTTTAACAGAATATATTCTACAGATATTGAACATCTCGTATGTGCAAAAAGAAGAGCTATAAGAGAATGGCAACAGCACAGATCACCCCAAAATAAAATTAGATTAAAAGAGTGCACTAAGAGACTCCAAGAGCTGCTTGCGTATGAAAAAACTGCATCTCTTAAAAACTATCTGGAAGATCTCGATGTCACCCTAGCATCTACTTACTCTCTGTAGCACGTTGCGAAAAGAATTAAAACACCCGTTGAGTTTAAACCACCTCTGCGCACTCCTACTTGAGTTTGGGCCAGGAGTGATAGTGAAAAGGGTAACTTGTTTGCAAATCATTTAAAATCCGTATTTACCCCAAACACATGTACTGGTGTTATTGATTTTCCGAATGCAGTTGCGCTACCCCATCGACCCATAAAATTTAAAATGTGTGATGTACAAAATCTAATTGCTGAACTCAACACGAAGAAAGTACCGGGTATTGATGGAATTAGTAACCATATGCTTATAAAATTGCCTCGCATTGCAATTAGAATCATCTTATTAATTTTTAATGCCATTTTACGACTAGAGTTATATCCCCACAGCTGGAAGCTTGCCAAAGTTAAAAGGATTCCAAAGCCGGGCAAAGATCTTACCAACGCAGAATCATACAGGCCAATAAGTCTGCTATCAACAATGCAAAACTTTTCGAAAAACTGCTCATGTCAAAATTGTCCCCAATTCTAATTGGTAGTGAGTGCATCCGAGACCATCAGTTTGGTTTTAGAAGTCAGCATAGCACCATGGAACAAACGCATAGATTGGTTCAATGTATAAAAAGAACATTTGAAGAATAGATATACTGTTCTGCACTGTCTATTGACGTTTCGCAGGCATTTGATAAAGTGTGGCATGAAGGCATAATTTTAAAATTAAAATCATATCTACCAATAAATTTGGTGAATTTATTATAAATTTACATTACTACCCGGAAGTTCACGGTTGTGGAAAGAGAATTCATGTGTGTGTCCGAATCTATAGCATCCAGTGTGCCACCAGTTTTGTATTTGATTTATACTTGTTACATGCCTTTGAGCAGTAATAGCCACACATCTACGTTTGCCGATGATACAGCCTGCCTTAGTATGCACAAAAGCCCTCACGTGGCTTCCCGATATCTACAAGAACATATTGCACAACTAGAACTATGGTTAAAATCATGGAGAATTAAAGTAAACGAGGAAAAGTGTGTTCAGGCAACATTTTACCTGCGAAGAGATACTTGTTCTCCAATTCGTGTCTACAATCAAGTTGTTCCTTAACATTTACATGTAAAATACCTTGGTATACACCTTGATCGACAACTTACATGGAAACACTATATTGACTCAAAACTAATACAAATGAAACTTAAACTAACTCAGATATATTGGCTGATTGGCAGAAATTAAACACTCAGCCTAGACTGGAAACTTTTAATATACAAGTCGCTTTTAAAGCCAATATGGTGTTACAGTATCCAGTTATGGGGCACTGCTTCTGCTTCCAATGTAGAGAGAATTCAACGAAGACAAAACAAAATTTTAAGGTTAATAACATCTGCTCCATGGTACATTACGAATTCAAATATACATCGCGATTTAAATATGCCACTAGTGACTGAAGAAATTGCAAAATACGCAGGCAAATATTTAACAAAACTTGAGTCACATATTAATCCGCTTGCTCGTAGCATCTTGAATTTTACTGGTCATATCCGCCTAAAAAAGAGGGACACAAGGGCTCTTATACTCAACAGTCCAGATGGGATTTCTTGAAAATATATTTTTTTCTTTTCTTTTTATTATCACTATTATGTATTATTTATAACTATCACTAAGTTTATGTCCAACAGTGGTCGGGCCTACTAATTATATTTAAGAATTAAGATTTAAATATTTATTGTTATTTCATATTTAAAGATACAATAAATAAATGTATTAAAATAAAAAATTTAAGTGTTGTAAAATTTTTAAAATCCAAATTAAAATATTCTTCAATCTACGTTAAGGGTGTGGAAAAGAAGAAATTGTTTGAGAAACTACTTCAACTAAGAGTTTTCAGCATCGGGGATATTGGCTGCATCAACTTTAAGCAAATAAGACTTATATATCCGGAATATTTTTACTGAAGCTTCCACAATTATGGAGTTTGTGCTTAAAAAAATACATTTTTACTTTATCAGGAACAATAACTAAAAATTAATTTTAATTTTTTATTCTTACATTGCTACAACATATACTTACGATATTTTTTTAAATGAATATGTAGATTAAAAATGTACAAAATTTTGTTTAATCATTTATTTATATGTATATGGTATGTAAAAGTGACAGAGCTTAAAAATTTAATTATACATTTCATTTGCTTTCAAAATATGAAATTTGAGCCCGCCAACAACGCATCCTCCTCTTTGTCTTGCATAAAAATTTAAGCTACTTCATCTGCATCTTATGGCATATAATTAAACGTTACCAAGAAAGCAACGCTCTTCTTCTTGGATAAACTCTTATTCATCCTTTGGAAAGTTTCCATTGTAGAATTCATCTGCATCTTCTACCATATAATTAAAAGTCGCCAAGAAAGCATCGCTCTCTTCATCTTGGATAAACTCTTCTTCTTCCGTTTGAAAGTTTCCATTATAAAAATATAACATTTGGATGTTCGGAATGTCATAATATTCATCGCGCTCGCTATCAAAAATATCACTGATGGATATATTAGGAGGCATATCGCCGTAAGAAAGCTCTATTGATAAAGGGGTTACAGATACCTCTTCCTCCCTGACAACGGCTATCTCTTCCCGATTGTCGGAGAATAACCTCACAAGCTCGTCCAGCGACATTTGTGAGCCGTTCAATGATATTTAAATTGGGGTGCTGCTTAATGTGTTCATTTTTAATAATTTATAGAATCTATCCTTTTGGGTGTTTGGCAAATGGAAAGTGATGCTAATAAAAGCCAATCCTAGACACTAACGTGTTATTATACCTTTCACTCTAAAATCTTACAAAAAAGTACTTCCATAATTTGAAAGGAATTAGTAGGAGTTCTCGTTGTACCTTCATAGTGAATAGTCGATTAGCGGAATTTTTCTTACATTCTTATTAAACAAACAAAAAATTATACAAAAAAATATTCGTAGTGCATATTATTCGTAATAGGTACATACTGACTTTAATAAATAAGCTTTATTGCTTTGATAATATTTTTACATAGTGGAAATAACAAAAACAAAAAAAACCGAAAACAAAAAACACAAACAGTGACATTGAGGAATACTCTATACGAGTAACTCAAAAACAAATAAACAATCATAAATTACAAAAACAAAAAAAAAACAGTAAGCAAAAAAAAACACAAAAAGTACCCTTGAGGAATACTCTATATGAGTACCTCAAATACAAAAAATTATGAAGTGAGTTCTAACGGCAGAAATGCCTATTTTACTGTGAGTTCTGAAGCTCTCAATGAAAATAATACAAATAATAAATCTAATGAAAGTATTTTTTTAACGACAAATCCAATTTTTCGTCAGCGATCAACTTCGCTTTGTCCAATGCCAAATAGTGATTCATTAACATTACAGTTGCCTAGTACTTCTTCATATAAGTCAGTAATATCATCTCCTTCAGGCTCGTGTTCATCACTTAATAAAGTTATCACTACAGATAAAAGTAGCTCAAAACCCAAGGTACAAGTCGGAATGGACAGATACATAACAGTGGTAAAGTGTGGGCGAAGCCCAAATTCTTCAAAAATTTCATCTGCTGCAAAGATGTCTAGGGATAATAGCGCTTCATCTACCAATCGTCAAAATCGTTTTTCATTATTGCAAGTCACCGCCGACAAGCCCGCTGCCTCGTCGCAAAAGTCTTTTAAGCCACCACCTATATATTTGAGAGAGAAAAATTCTAACGCCCTAATTAAAAAATTAGTCTCGGCCATTGGTGAAAACGCATTTCATGTTATTCCAATAAAGCGTGGTAATATTGACGAAACTAAAATTCAAATATACGAAGAAAAAAATTTCCGTAAAATAGTGACTGAATTTGAAAAAAATAAAACAAGTTTTTATACGTACCAGCTTAAGAGTGCCAAAGGTATGCAGATCGTATTGAAGGGTATTGACTCTTATGTTAATCCCGAAGAAGTAAAAGATGCACTCATGATACAAGGATTTAAGGTAAAAAATGTTACCAACATAATCAATAGGGAGAAGATCCCCCAGCCTCTATTTCGTGTTGAATTGGAGCCGAATGATATACAGCTGAAAAAAAACGAGACACACCCAATTTATAGCCTAAAATACCTCTTATACCGAAAAATCACAGTTGAAGAGCCACATAAGCGGTCAGGTCCCGTACAGTGCCATAACTGCCAGGAATATGGCCATACAAAAACATACTGTAAATTACCCACTGTTTGTGTTGTGTGCGGCGAATTACACGGCACTGCTAGTTGCAATAAGCCAAAAGATCAAAGTGATAAAAAATGCAGTAATTGTGGAGGTAATCACACCGCTAACTACAGAGGTTGTCCTGTGTACTCTTTTGTCAAACAGACTATGGTGCAAAAACCCAAATTAGCTCCATCTCAATCAGCAAACGCTTACTCCGCCACTTTTGTGCAAATGAGCCAACCAGTTACTTCCCGTGTATCGTATGCCGATGCTGCTAAAACAAATTCTATTTCCCCACAAAATGTTCCACCTCCAAATAATTCAACGAATGCAAACTCAAGCTTTAACTTTAGTCGCCTTGAAGCTACTATTGACAATTTGGTACAAACTATAAACAATTTTACAACAAATATGACTAACATGATGCAAGAAATGCTGAGAATGCAGAATACTCTGCTTCAAGCATTAATTAACAAGCCATGAACACGTTAAAAATATGTTTCTGGAACGCAAACGGCATTCGCCAACATAAAAATTAACTTGAGCACTTCCTTACGGAAAAAATATTGATATAATGTTGGTCTCTGAGACACATTTGACTTCGAGAAGCTTTTTTAAAATAAATGGCTACACTATGTATGATACAAAGGACCCTAGAGGGAGAGCATGCGGTGGATCTGCAATTCTAATTAAGTCAAGACTCAAGCACTATATTCTTGACGACGTTAGTGAAGAATATATGCAAGCTACGAATATTTTTGTAGAAAATTTTTGTTCTAATTTCGTAATATCATCAATTTACTCACCTCCCAGATTTTCAGTTACCGAAGATCAGTATGAGAAGTTCTACAAATCGCTTGGATCTTGTTTCGTGGCAGCTGGAGACTACAATGCAAAGCATACGTACTGGGGATCGCGCCTTTTAACACCTAGAGGTCGAGCTTTGTTTAATACAATTTCAAAAATGGGCTTAGATGTTATTTCGAGTGGGGAGCCCACTTATTGGCCTACTGACGTACGAAAAATTCCAGATGTTATTGATTTTGGCGTAATGAAAAATATTTCTAGGGATTTAATTAGTGTTGAAACTTCTCTAGATCTCTCCTCCGATCAGTCCCCCACTATCGTTACAATTTGTAACCCACTAAGAAGTGACTTACCTCACCCATATATGAAGATAACCAATCGTGTTAATTGGCTGGGATTCAAAAAATATATTAGTAGTCATTGCACGGAATATATTGCGTTAAGAACACCCAATGACATTGAAACTAACATTGCCAATCTTAACGAAATTATTAAACAGGCTGCTGAACATGCCACTACCTCCCATCCGCAGTCTGGGTTTAATAAAATTTATTCCAGGGATATTGAACATCTCGTATGTGAAAAAAGAAGAGCTAGAAGGGAATGGCAACAGCACAGATCACCCCAAAATAAACTCAAACTTAAAGAATGTTCTAAACGACTTCAAGAGTTGCTTGCATCTGAAAAAACTGTGACTGAATTTGAAAAAAATAAAACAAGTTTTTATACGTACCAGCTTAAGAGTGCCAAAGGTATGCAGATCGTATTGAAGGGTATTGACTCTTATGTTAATCCCGAAGAAGTAAAAGATGCACTCATGATACAAGGATTTAAGGTAAAAAATGTTACCAACATAATCAATAGGGAGAAGATCCCCCAGCCTCTATTTCGTGTTGAATTGGAGCCGAATCATATACAGCTGAAAAAAAACGAGACACACCCAATTTATAGCCTAAAATACCTCTTATACCGAAAAATCACAGTTGAAGAGCCACATAAGCGATCAGGTCCCGTACAATGCCATAACTGCCAGGAATATGGCCATACAAAAACATACTGTAAATTACCCACTGTTTGTGTTGTGTGCGGCGAATTACACGGCACTGCTAGTTACAATAAGCCAAAAGATCAAAGTGATAAAAAATGCAGTAATTGTGGAGGTAATCACACCGCTAACTACAGAGGTTGTCCTGTGTACTCTTTTGTCAAACAGACTATGGTGCAAAAACCCAAATTAGCTCCATCTCAATCAGCAAACGCTTACTCCGCCACTTTTGTGCAAATGAGCCAACCAGTTACTTCCCGTGTATCGTATGCCGATGCTGCTAAAACAAATTCTATTTCCCCACAAAATGTTCCACCTCCAAATAATTCAACGAATGCAAACTCAAGCTTTAACTTTAGTCGCCTTGAAGCTACTATTGACAATTTGGTACAAACTATAAGCAATTTTACAACAAATATGACTAACATGATGCAAGAAATGCTGAGAATGCAGAATACTCTGCTTCAAGCATTAATTAACAAGCCATGAACACGTTAAAAATATGTTTCTGGAACGCAAACGGCATTCGCCAACATAAAAATGAACTTGAGCACTTCCTTACGGAAAAAAATATTGATATAATGTTGGTCTCTGAGACTCATTTGACTTCTAGAAGCCTTCTAAAAGTACGAAAAATTCCGGATGTTATAGATTTCGGCGTCATAAAAAGTATTTCTAGGGAATTAATTCACGTTGAAGCTTCCCTAGATCTGTCGTCTGATCACTCTCCCACGATCACTCTCCCACGATTACAATCTGTAGTCCACTGAGAAGCGCTTTACCTCACCCATATGTCAAGATGATAAATCGTGTTAATTGGCTGGGATTCAAAAAATATCTTAGTAGTCATTGCACGGAAAATATTACGTTAAGAACACCCAATGATATTGAATCGAACATTGCAAATCTTAACGAGAATATTAAACAAGCTTCTGAACATGCCACTACCTCCCATCCGTATACTGGGTTCAATAAAATTTATTCTACAGACGTTGATCATCTCGTACGTGAAAAAAGAAGAGCTAGAAGGGAATGGCAACAGCACAGATCACCTCAACACAAAATCAGATTTAAAGAGTGCACTAAACGACTCCAAGAGTTGCTTGCATCTGAAAAAACTGCATCTTTCAAAAATTATCTGGAAGGCCTTGATGTCACACCAGCATCTAATTACTCTTTGTGGCGCGCTGCTAAAAAGCTTAAAACACCCGTTGAGTTTAAGCCACCTCTGCGCACATCTACCGGAGGTTGGGCAAGAAGCGATACTGAAAAAGGTAACATATTTGCTGAGCATTTAAAATCCGTATTTACACCAAATACATGTACCGGTGTTGGTGATTTGCCGACTGTAGTTGCTCTACCCCCTCGACCCTTAAAATTTACGATGTGTGATGTACAAAAATTAATTGCCGAACTCAACCCGAAAAAAGCTCCCGGTATGGATGGAATTAGTAACCAGATGCTGATTAAGTTACCTCGTACTGCAATTAGAATCCTGTTATTCATTTTTAATGCCATTTTACGACTGGAGTATTATCCACACTGCTGGAAGCTTGCCAAGGTTAAAATGATTCCAAAGCCAGGTAAAGATCTTTCCAAGGCTGAGTCATATAGGCCAATAAGTTTACTGTCAACAATGTCAAAGCTTTTTGAAAAGCTACTCATGACAAAATTGTCTGTAATTTTAACTGATAATGGGTGTATCCCGGACCATCAATTTGGTTTTAGAGGCCAGCATAGCACCATTGAGCAAACGCATAGATTGGTTCAATTTATCAGAAAAATATTTGAGGAAAAGAAGTATTGTTCTGCCGTGTTTATTGATGTTTCTCAGGCATTTGATAAAGTGTGGCATGAAGGCCTGATTTTGAAATTGAAGACATATTTACCAATAAACATTCTAAATCTTTTGGAAAGTTACATTGTTGCACGAAAATTTACAGTTGTGGAAGGACACTTTATGAGTATGCCGGAAACTATCTCATCCGGTGTGACACAGGGGAGTATACTGGGGCCATTTTAATATTTGATTTATACTTGTGATATGCCTGTGAGCAGTAGTATCCACACTTCTACATTTGCCGACGATACCGCCTTCCTTAGTATGCACGAAAACCCTGATGAGGCATCCCGAAAACTCCAGGAACACATTAGCCAGATGGAACTATGGTTAAACTTATGGAGAATTAAGGTAAATGAACAAAAGTGTGTCCATATAACATTTACCTTACGAAGAGATACTTGTTCCCCCATTCGGATTAATAATCAAGTTGTTCCTCAACATTCACATGTGAAATATCTTGGTATACACCTCGATCGACGGCTTACATGGAAACATCACATTGACTATAAGTTAACTCAAATGAAACTAAAATTAACTCAGGTACATTAGCTGATTGGCAGAAATTCAACACTCAGCCTATACTGCAAACTTTTAATATACAAGTCGCTTTTAAAGCCAATATGGTGTTACGGTATCCAGTTATGGGGCACTGCTTCTGCTTCCAATGTAGAGAGAATTCAACGAAGACAAAACAAAATTTTAAGGTTAATAACATCTGCTCCATGGTACATTAAGAATTCAAATATACATCGCGATTTAAATATGCCACTAGTGACTGAAGAAATTGCAAAATACGCAGGCAAATATTTAACAAAACTTGAGTCACATATTAATCCGCTTGCTCGTAACATCTTGAATTTTACTGGTCATATCCGCCTAAAAAAGAGGGACACAAGGGCTCTTATACTCAACAGTCCAGATGGGATTTCTTGAAAATATATTTTTTTCTTTTCTTTTTATTATCACTATTATGTATTATTTATAACTATCACTAAGTTTATGTCCAACAGTGGTCGGGCCTACTAATTATATTTAAGAATTAAGATTTAAATATTTATTGTTATTTCATATTTAAAGATACAATAAATAAATGTATTAAAATAAAAAATTTAAGTGTTGTAAAATTTTTAAAATCCAAATTAAAATATTCTTCAATCTACGTTAAGGGTGTGGAAAAGAAGAAATTGTTTGAGAAACTACTTCAACTAAGAGTTTTCAGCATCGGGGATATTGGCTGCATCAACTTTAAGCAAATAAGACTTATATATCCGGAATATTTTTACTGAAGCTTCCACAATTATGGAGTTTGTGCTTAAAAAAATACATTTTTACTTTATCAGGAACAATAACTAAAAATTAATTTTAATTTTTTTTTCTTACATTGCTACAACATATACTTACGATATTTTTTTAAATGAATATGTAGATTAAAAATGTACAAAATTTTGTTTAATCATTTATTTATATGTATATGGTATGTAAAAGTGACAGAGCTTAAAAATTTAATTATACATTTCATTTGCTTTCAAAATATGAAATTTGAGCCCGCCAACAACGCATCCTCCTCTTTGTCTTGCATAAAAATTTAAGCTACTTCATCTGCATCTTATGGCATATAATTAAACGTTACCAAGAAAGCAACGCTCTTCTTCTTGGATAAACTCTTATTCATCCTTTGGAAAGTTTCCATTGTAGAATTCATCTGCATCTTCTACCATATAATTAAAAGTCGCCAAGAAAGCATCGCTCTCTTCATCTTGGATAAACTCTTCTTCTTCCGTTTGAAAGTTTCCATTATAAAAATATAATATTTGGATGTTCGGAATGTCATAATATTCATCGCGCTCGCTATCAAAAATATCACTGATGGATATATTAGGAGGCATATCGCCGTAAGAAAGCTCTATTGATAAAGGGGTTACAGATACCTCTTCCTCCCTGACAACGGCTATCTCTTCCCGATTGTCGGAGAATAATCTCACAAGCTCGTCCAGCGACATTTGTGAGCCGTTCAATGATATTAAAATTGGGCTGCTGCTTAATGTGTTCATTTTTAATAATTTATAGAATCTATCCTTTTGGGTGTTTGGCAAATGGAAAGTGATGCTAATAAAAGCCAATCCTAGACACTAACGTGTTATTATACCTTTCACTCTAAAATCTTACAAAAAAGTACTTCCATAATTTGAAAGGAATTAGTAGGAGTTCTCGTTGTACCTTCATAGTGAATAGTCGATTAGCGGAATTTTTCTTACATTCTTATTAAACAAACAAAAAATTATACAAAAAAATATTCGTAGTGCATATTATTCGTAATAGGTACATACTGACTTTAATAAATAAGCTTTATTGCTTTGATAATATCTTTACATAGTGGAAATAACAAAAACAAAAAAACCGAAAACAAAAAAACACAAACAGTGACATTGAGGAATACTCTATACGAGTAACTCAAAAACAAATAAACAATCATAAATTACAAAAACAAAAAAAAAAAAAACAGTAAGCAAAAAAAAACACAAAAAGTACCCTTGAGGAATACTCTATATGAGTACCTCAAATACAAAAAATTATGAAGTGAGTTCTAACGGCAGAAATGCCTATTTTACTGTGAGTTCTGAAGCTCTCAATGAAAATAATACAAATAATAAATCTAATGAAAGTATTTTTTTAACGACAAATCCAATTTTTCGTCAGCGATCAACTTCGCTTTGTCCAATGCCAAATAGTGATTCATTAACATTACAGTTGCCTAGTACTTCTTCATATAAGTCAGTAATATCATCTCCTTCAGGCTCGTGTTCATCACTTAATAAAGTTATCACTACAGATAAAAGTAGCTCAAAACCCAAGGTACAAGTCGGAATGGACAGATACATAACAGTGGTAAAGTGTGGGCGAAGCCCAAATTCTTCAAAAATTTCATCTGCTGCAAAGATGTCTAGGGATAATAGCGCTTCATCTACCAATCGTCAAAATCGTTTTTCATTATTGCAAGTCACCGCCGACAAGCCCGCTGCATCGTCGCAAAAGTCTTTTAAGCCACCACCTATATATTTGAGAGAGAAAAATTCTAACGCCCTAATTAAAAAATTAGTCTCGGCCATTGGTGAAAACGCATTTCATGTTATTCCAATAAAGCGTGGTAATATTGACGAAACTAAAATTCAAATATACGAAGAAAAAAATTTCCGTAAAATAGTGACTGAATTTGAAAAAAATAAAACAAGTTTTTATACGTACCAGCTTAAGAGTGCCAAAGGTATGCAGATCGTATTGAAGGGTATTGACTCTTATGTTAATCCCGAAGAAGTAAAAGATGCACTCATGATACAAGGATTTAAGGTAAAAAATGTTACCAACATAATCAATAGGGAGAAGATCCCCCAGCCTCTATTTCGTGTTGAATTGGAGCCGAATGATATACAGCTGAAAAAAAACGAGACACACCCAATTTATAGCCTAAAATACCTCTTATACCGAAAAATCACAGTTGAAGAGCCACATAAGCGATCAGGTCCCGTACAGTGCCATAACTGCCAGGAATATGGCCATACAAAAACATACTGTAAATTACCCACTGTTTGTGTTGTGTGCGGCGAATTACACGGCACTGCTAGTTGCAATAAGCCAAAAGATCAAAGTGATAAAAAATGCAGTAATTGTGGAGGTAATCACACCGCTAACTACAGAGGTTGTCCTGTGTACTCTTTTGTCAAACAGACTATGGTGCAAAAACCCAAATTAGCTCCATCTCAATCAGCAAACGCTTACTCCGCCACTTTTGTGCAAATGAGCCAACCAGTTACTTCCCGTGTATCGTATGCCGATGCTGCTAAAACAAATTCTATTTCCCCACAAAATGTTCCACCTCCAAATAATTCAACGAATGCAAACTCAAGCTTTAACTTTAGTCGCCTTGAAGCTACTATTGACAATTTGGTACAAACTATAAACAATTTTACAACAAATATGACTAACATGATGCAAGAAATGCTGAGAATGCAGAATACTCTGCTTCAAGCATTAATTAACAAGCCATGAACACGTTAAAAATATGTTTCTGGAACGCAAACGGCATTCGCCAACATAAAAATTAACTTGAGCACTTCCTTACGGAAAAAATATTGATATAATGTTGGTCTCTGAGACACATTTGACTTCGAGAAGCTTTTTTAAAATAAATGGCTACACTATGTATGATACAAAGGACCCTAGAGGGAGAGCATGCGGTGGATATGCAATTCTAATTAAGTCAAGACTCAAGCACTATATTCTTGACGACGTTAGTGAAGAATATATGCAAGCTACGAATATTTTTGTAGAAAATTTTTGTTCTAATTTCGTAATATCATCAATTTACTCACCTCCCAGATTTTCAGTTACCGAAGATCAGTATGAGAAGTTCTACAAATCGCTTGGATCTTGTTTCGTGGCAGCTGGAGACTACAATGCAAAGCATACGTACTGGGGATCGCGCCTTTTAACACCTAGAGGTCGAGCTTTGTTTAATACAATTTCAAAAATGGGCTTAGATGTTATTTCGAGTGGGGAGCCCACTTATTGGCCTACTGACGTACGAAAAATTCCAGATGTTATTGATTTTGGCGTAATGAAAAATATTTCTAGGGATTTACTTAGTGTTGAAACTTCTCTAGATCTCTCCTCCGATCACTCCCCCACTATCGTTACAATTTGTAACCCACTAAGAAGTGACTTACCTCACCCATATACGAAGATGACCAATCGTGTTAATTGGTTGGGATTCAAAAAATATCTTAGTAGTCATTGCACGGAAAGTATTGCGTTAAGAACACCCAATGACATTGAAACTAACATTGCCAATCTTAACGAAATTATTAAACAGGCTGCTGAACATGCCACTACCTCCCATCCGCAGTCTGGGTTTAATAAAATTTATTCCAGGGATATTGAACATCTCGTATGTGAAAAAAGAAGAGCTAGAAGGGAATGGCAACAGCACAGATCACCCCAAAATAAACTCAAACTTAAAGAATGTTCTAAACGACTTCAAGAGTTGCTTGCATCTGAAAAAACTGTGACTGAATTTGAAAAAAATAAAACAAGTTTTTATACGTACCAGCTTAAGAGTGCCAAAGGTATGCAGATCGTATTGAAGGGTATTGACTCTTATGTTAATCCCGAAGAAGTAAAAGATGCACTCATGATACAAGGATTTAAGGTAAAAAATGTTACCAACATAATCAATAGGGAGAAGATCCCCCAGCCTCTATTTCGTGTTGAATTGGAGCCGAATGATATACAGCTGAAAAAAAACGAGACACACCCAATTTATAGCCTAAAATACCTCTTATACCGAAAAATCACAGTTGAAGAGCCACATAAGCGATCAGGTCCCGTACAGTGCCATAACTGCCAGGAATATGGCCATACAAAAACATACTGTAAATTACCCACTGTTTGTGTTGTGTGCGGCGAATTACACGGCACTGCTAGTTACAATAAGCCAAAAGATCAAAGTGATAAAAAATGCAGTAATTGTGGAGGTAATCACACCGCTAACTACAGAGGTTGTCCTGTGTACTCTTTTGTCAAACAGACTATGGTGCAAAAACCCAAATTAGCTCCATCTCAATCAGCAAACGCTTACTCCGCCACTTTTGTGCAAATGAGCCAACCAGTTACTTCCCGTGTATCGTATGCCGATGCTGCTAAAACAAATTCTATTTCCCCACAAAATGTTCCCCCTCCAAATAATTCAACGAATGCAAACTCAAGCTTTAACTTTAGTCGCCTTGAAGCTACTATTGACAATTTGGTACAAACTATAAACAATTTTACAACAAATATGACTAACATGATGCAAGAAATGCTGAGAATGCAGAATACTCTGCTTCAAGCATTAATTAACAAGCCATGAACACGTTAAAAATATGTTTCTGGAACGCAAACGGCATTCGCCAACATAAAAATGAACTTGAGCACTTCCTTACGGAAAAAAATATTGATATAATGTTGGTCTCTGAGACACATTTGACTTCGAGAAGCTTTTTTAAAATAAATGGCTACACTATGTATGATACAAAGGACCCTAGAGGGAGAGCATGCGGTGGATCTGCAATTCTAATTAAGTCAAGACTCAAGCACTATATTCTTGACGACGTTAGTGAAGAATATATGCAAGCTACGAATATTTTTGTAGAAAATTTTTGTTCTAATTTCGTAATATCATCAATTTACTCACCTCCCAGATTTTCAGTTACCGAAGATCAGTATGAGAAGTTCTACAAATCGCTTGGATCTTGTTTCGTGGCAGCTGGAGACTACAATGCAAAGCATACGTACTGGGGATCGCGCCTTTTAACACCTAGAGGTCGAGCTTTGTTTAATACAATTTCAAAAATGGGCTTAGATGTTATTTCGAGTGGGGAGCCCACTTATTGGCCTACTGACGTACGAAAAATTCCAGATGTTATTGATTTTGGCGTAATGAAAAATATTTCTAGGGATTTAATTAGTGTTGAAACTTCTCTAGATCTCTCCTCCGATCAGTCCCCCACTATCGTTACAATTTGTAACCCACTAAGAAGTGACTTACCTCACCCATATATGAAGATGACCAATCGTGTTAATTGGCTGGGATTCAAAAAATATCTTAGTAGTCATTGCACGGAAAATATTGCGTTAAGAACACCCAATGACATTGAAACTAACATTGCCAATCTTAACGAAATTATTAAACAGGCTGCTGAACATGCCACTACCTCCCATCCGCAGTCTGGGTTTAATAAAATTTATTCCAGGGATATTGAACATCTCGTATGTGAAAAAAGAAGAGCTAGAAGGGAATGGCAACAGCACAGATCACCCCAAAATAAACTCAAACTTAAAGAATGTTCTAAACGACTTCAAGAGTTGCTTGCATCTGAAAAAACTGTGACTGAATTTGAAAAAAATAAAACAAGTTTTTATACGTACCAGCTTAAGAGTGCCAAAGGTATGCAGATCGTATTGAAGGGTATTGACTCTTATGTTAATCCCGAAGAAGTAAAAGATGCACTCATGATACAAGGATTTAAGGTAAAAAATGTTACCAACATAATCAATAGGGAGAAGATCCCCCAGCCTCTATTTCGTGTTGAATTGGAGCCGAATGATATACAGCTGAAAAAAAACGAGACACACCCAATTTATAGCCTAAAATACCTCTTATACCGAAAAATCACAGTTGAAGAGCCACATAAGCGATCAGGTCCCGTACAGTGCCATAACTGCCAGGAATATGGCCATACAAAAACATACTGTAAATTACCCACTGTTTGTGTTGTGTGCGGCGAATTACACGGCACTGCTAGTTACAATAAGCCAAAAGATCAAAGTGATAAAAAATGCAGTAATTGTGGAGGTAATCACACCGCTAACTACAGAGGTTGTCCTGTGTACTCTTTTGTCAAACAGACTATGGTGCAAAAACCCAAATTAGCTCCATCTCAATCAGCAAACGCTTACTCCGCCACTTTTGTGCAAATGAGCCAACCAGTTACTTCCCGTGTATCGTATGCCGATGCTGCTAAAACAAATTCTATTTCCCCACAAAATGTTCCACCTCCAAATAATTCAACGAATGCAAACTCAAGCTTTAACTTTAGTCGCCTTGAAGCTACTATTGACAATTTGGTACAAACTATAAACAATTTTACAACAAATATGACTAACATGATGCAAGAAATGCTGAGAATGCAGAATACTCTGCTTCAAGCATTAATTAACAAGCCATGAACACGTTAAAAATATGTTTCTGGAACGCAAACGGCATTCGCCAACATAAAAATGAACTTGAGCACTTCCTTACGGAAAAAAATATTGATATAATGTTGGTCTCTGAGACACATTTGACTTCGAGAAGCTTTTTTAAAATAAATGGCTACACTATGTATGATACAAAGGACCCTAGAGGGAGAGCATGCGGTGGATCTGCAATTCTAATTAAGTCAAGACTCAAGCACTATATTCTTGACGACGTTAGTGAAGAATATATGCAAGCTACGAATATTTTTGTAGAAAATTTTTGTTCTAATTTCGTAATATCATCAATTTACTCACCTCCCAGATTTTCAGTTACCGAAGATCAGTATGAGAAGTTCTACAAATCGCTTGGATCTTGTTTCGTGGCAGCTGGAGACTACAATGCAAAGCATACGTACTGGGGATCGCGCCTTTTAACACCTAGAGGTCGAGCTTTGTTTAATACAATTTCAAAAATGGGCTTAGATGTTATTTCGAGTGGGGAGCCCACTTATTGGCCTACTGACGTACGAAAAATTCCAGATGTTATTGATTTTGGCGTAATGAAAAATATTTCTAGGGATTTAATTAGTGTTGAAACTTCTCTAGATCTCTCCTCCGATCAGTCCCCCACTATCGTTACAATTTGTAACCCACTAAGAAGTGACTTACCTCACCCATATATGAAGATGACCAATCGTGTTAATTGGATGGGATTCAAAAAATATCTTAGTAGTCATTGCACGGAAAATATTGCGTTAAGAACACCCAATGACATTGAAACTAACATTGCCAATCTTAACGAAATTATTAAACAGGCTGCTGAACATGCCACTACCTCCCATCCGCAGTCTGGGTTTAATAAAATTTATTCCAGGGATATTGAACATCTCGTATGTGAAAAAAGAAGAGCTAGAAGGGAATGGCAACAGCACAGATCACCCCAAAATAAACTCAAACTTAAAGAATGTTCTAAACGACTTCAAGAGTTGCTTGCATCTGAAAAAACTGTGACTGAATTTGAAAAAAATAAAACAAGTTTTTATACGTACCAGCTTAAGAGTGCCAAAGGTATGCAGATCGTATTGAAGGGTATTGACTCTTATGTTAATCCCGAAGAAGTAAAAGATGCACTCATGATACAAGGATTTAAGGTAAAAAATGTTACCAACATAATCAATAGGGAGAAGATCCCCCAGCCTCTATTTCGTGTTGAATTGGAGCCGAATGATATACAGCTGAAAAAAAACGAGACACACCCAATTTATAGCCTAAAATACCTCTTATACCGAAAAATCACAGTTGAAGAGCCACATAAGCGATCAGGTCCCGTACAGTGCCATAACTGCCAGGAATATGGCCATACAAAAACATACTGTAAATTACCCACTGTTTGTGTTGTGTGCGGCGAATTACACGGCACTGCTAGTTACAATAAGCCAAAAGATCAAAGTGATAAAAAATGCAGTAATTGTGGAGGTAATCACACCGCTAACTACAGAGGTTGTCCTGTGTACTCTTTTGTCAAACAGACTATGGTGCAAAAACCCAAATTAGCTCCATCTCAATCAGCAAACGCTTACTCCGCCACTTTTGTGCAAATGAGCCAACCAGTTACTTCCCGTGTATCGTATGCCGATGCTGCTAAAACAAATTCTATTTCCCCACAAAATGTTCCACCTCCAAATAATTCAACGAATGCAAACTCAAGCTTTAACTTTAGTCGCCTTGAAGCTACTATTGACAATTTGGTACAAACTATAAACAATTTTACAACAAATATGACTAACATGATGCAAGAAATGCTGAGAATGCAGAATACTCTGCTTCAAGCATTAATTAACAAGCCATGAACACGTTAAAAATATGTTTCTGGAACGCAAACGGCATTCGCCAACATAAAAATGAACTTGAGCACTTCCTTACGGAAAAAAATATTGATATAATGTTGGTCTCTGAGACACATTTGACTTCGAGAAGCTTTTTTAAAATAAATGGCTACACTATGTATGATACAAAGGACCCTAGAGGGAGAGCATGCGGTGGATCTGCAATTCTAATTAAGTCAAGACTCAAGCACTATATTCTTGACGACGTTAGTGAAGAATATATGCAAGCTACGAATATTTTTGTAGAAAATTTTTGTTCTAATTTCGTAATATCATCAATTTACTCACCTCCCAGATTTTCAGTTACCGAAGATCAGTATGAGAAGTTCTACAAATCGCTTGGATCTTGTTTCGTGGCAGCTGGAGACTACAATGCAAAGCATACGTACTGGGGATCGCGCCTTTTAACACCTAGAGGTCGAGCTTTGTTTAATACAATTTCAAAAATGGGCTTAGATGTTATTTCGAGTGGGGAGCCCACTTATTGGCCTACTGACGTACGAAAAATTCCAGATGTTATTGATTTTGGCGTAATGAAAAATATTTCTAGGGATTTAATTAGTGTTGAAACTTCTCTAGATCTCTCCTCCGATCAGTCCCCCACTATCGTTACAATTTGTTACCCACTAAGAAGTGACTTACCTCACCCATATATGAAGATGACCAATCGTGTTAATTGGCTGGGATTCAAAAAATATCTTAGTAGTCATTGCACGGAAAATATTGCGTTAAGAACACCCAATGACATTGAAACTAACATTGCCAATCTTAACGAAATTATTAAACAGGCTGCTGAACATGCCACTACCTCCCATCCGCAGTCTGGGTTTAATAAAATTTATTCCAGGGATATTGAACATCTCGTATGTGAAAAAAGAAGAGCTAGAAGGGAATGGCAACAGCACAGATCACCCCAAAATAAACTCAAACTTAAAGAATGTTCTAAACGACTTCAAGAGTTGCTTGCATCTGAAAAAACTGCATCTCTTAAAAAGTATTTGGAAGGTCTTAATGTCACACCAACATCTAATTACTCTTTGTGGCGCGCTGCTAGAAAGCTTAAAACTCCTGTTGGGTTTAAGCCACCTCTGCGCACATCTACCGGAGATTGGGCAAGAAGCGATACGGAAAAATGTAAAATATTTGCTGAGCATTTAAAACCCGTATTTACCCCAAATACATGTACTGGTGTTGCTGATTTGCCGAGTGTAGTTGCTCTACCCCCTCGAGCCTTAAAGTTTAAGATGCGTGATGTACATAAAGTAATTGCTGAACTCAAGCCAAAGAAAACTCCAGGTATTGATGGAATTAATAACAAGATGCTGATGAACTTGCCGCATATTGCAATAAGAATCTTGCTGTTTATTTCTAATGCCATATTACGACTGGAGTATTATCCACAACTCTGGAAGCTTGCAAAAATCAAAATGATTCCAAAGCCGGGCAAAGATCTTACTAAAGCTGAGTCATATAGGCCAATAAGTTTGCTGTCAACTATGTCAAAAGTCTTCGAAAAGCTGCTCATGACAAAATTGTCCCCAACCTTAACCGATAGTGGGTGCATCCCAGACCATCAATTTGGTTTTAGAAGTCAGCATAGCACCATTGAACGAACTCATAGATTGGTTCAATTTATAAGAAAAACATTTGAGGAAAAGAAGTATTGTTCTGCCCTGTTTATTGACGTTTCTCAGGCATTTGATAAAGTGTGGCACGAAGGTCTAATTCTGAAATTAAAATCATATCTACCAATAAATTTAGTGAATTTATTAGAAAGTTACATTACTACCTGGAAGTTCACGGTTGTGGAAGAAGAATTCATGAGTGTGCCCGAATCTATATCATCCGGTGTGCTACAGGGGAGCATACTGGGGCCAGTTTTGTAATTGATCTATACTTGTGATATGCCTTTGAGCAGCAATATCCATACATCTACGTTTGCCGATGATACAGCCTGCCTTAGTATGCATGAAACCCCTCACGAGCCTTCCCGATATTTAAAAGAACATATTACACAATTGGAAATGTGGTTGAACTTATGGAGAATCAAGGTAAATGAACAAAAGTGTGTCCATATAACGTTTACCCTATGAAGAGATACTTGTTCCCCAATTCGAATCAATAATCAAAATATTCCTCAACATTCCCAAGTGAAATACCTTGGTATACACCTTGATCGAAGACTTACATGGAAACATCATATTGACTTTAAGCTAACTCAGATGAAACTTAAGTTATCGCAAATACACTGGTTGATTGGCAGAAATTCAACACTTAGCCTGGACTGTAAACTTTTATTATACAAGTCGCTTTTAAAGCCAATATGGTGTTACGGTATCCAGTTATGGGGCACTGCTTCAGCTTCCAATGTAGAGAGAATCCAACGAAGGCAAAACAAAATTTTACGGCTAATAACATCGGCACCATGGTACATCAAAAATTCTAATATACATCGTGATTTAAATATGCCACTAGTGATTGAAGAAATTGCAAAATACGCAGGCAGGTATTTAACAAAACTCGAGTCACATCCTAATCCGCTTGCTCGTAATATTTTGAACTTTACTGGACACATCCGCTTAAAAAAGAGGGACACAAGGGCTCTATTACTCAACACGCCAGATGGGATTTCTTGAAAATACTTTTTTTATACTTTTTTATAAATATTTTTTTCTTTTTTGATTATCACTACTAATGTATTATTTATAACTATTAACAAGTTTATGTCCGACAGTGGTCGGTCCTAATAACTATATTTTTAGATTTAAGATTTGAATACTTATTGTTAGTTCATATTTGAAGATACAATAAATAAATACATGTATTAAAAAAAAGGAATTAGTAGGAATTAGAATTATATCGTAAAAGTAGTAGGAATTAGAATTATATCGTGAAATGCAAAACTTGTTAACTTTCCATTAGTGTAAACAATTTTTATTAAGTTATTTAGTATGCCGTAATAAAAAAAACAAACAAACAAACAAAAGTGCCCTTGAGGAATACTCTATATGAGTACCTCAAAAACAAATAACTGTGAAGTGAGTTCTAATGGCAGAAATGCCTATTTTACTGTGAGTTCTGAAGCTCTTAATGAAAATAATAAAAATAAAAAATCTAATGATAGACTTACTGAGAGCTCTGAAGCTCTTAATGATAACAAATTAAATAAGAAATCTGATAGTAGACTTTTTTTAACGGCGAGGCCACTTTTTCGTCAGCGATCAACTTCGCTTTGTCCAATGCCAACTAGTGATTCGTTAACATTACCGTTGCCTAGTACTTCTACATTTAACTCAGCGATATCATCCGCTTCGGGCTCGTGGTCATCACTTAACCAAGTTTTTACTGAAGTTAAGAGCAGCCCAAAACCCAAGGTCCAAGTGGAAATGGACAAATATATTACAGTGGTAAAGCGCGGACGAAGCCCAAAGTCTTCGAAAATTTCATCTGCTCCAAAAATGTCTAGGGATAACAGCGTATCCTCTATTAACCGCCAAAATCGTTTTCAAATATTACAAGTTGACAACAACGAACCCGATGTATCTACGAACAAAACATCCAAGCCGCCTCCAATCTATTTGAGAGAAAAAATTCAAACGCCCTTATAAAAAATTTAATTTCAGTCATTGGTGAGAATAAATTTCACATCGTTCCAATAAAACGTGGTAACATTGATGAAACCAAAATTCAAATTTATGAAGAAAAAGATTTTCGCAAACTTATTACTGAATTTGAAAAAAGTAAGAAAAGTTTCTACACATATCAGCTTAAAAGTGCTAAAGGCCTGCAGAACGTATTGAAGGGCATAGATTCCTATGTAGCTCCCGAAGAAATAAAAGATGCACTCGTCCTCCAGGGATTTAAGGTAAAAAATGTATCTAACATAATATATAGGGAGAAGATTCCTCAACCTCTATTTCGCGTCGAACTTGAGCCAAACGATATAAAATTGAAAAAAAGCGAGACTCATCCAATTTATAATTTGAAATATCTCTTATATCGAAAAATAACAGTTGAAGAACCACACAAGCGTTCTGGACCCGTACAGTGCCATAATTGTCAAGAATATGGTCACACAAAAACTTACTGCAAGTTACCTTCAGTTTGTGTTATCTGCAGTGAATTGCACGGTACTGCTGGTTGTACTAAGCCTAAAGATCTAGCAGAAAAAAAATGTAGTAATTGTGGAGGTAATCACACCGCTAACTACAGAGGATGTCCTGTCTATTCTTTCGTTAAACAGACTATGGGGCAAAAACCCAAATTAGCTCCAGCACAAACAGCAAACACTTACTCCGCCAATTTTGCTCAAATGAGCCAACCTGTCACTTCACGTGTATCGTATGCCGATGCAGCTAAGACTAGTTATATTCGCACACAAAATATTCCGCCTCAAAATAATTCAACGAATGCAAACTCAAGCTTTAATTTTAGTCGCTTTGAAGCTACTATTGAGAATCTAGTGCTGACTATAAATAATTTTACAACAAATATGACTAGCATGATGCAAGAAATGCTACGAATGCAGTCTACACTGCTTCAAGCATTAGTTAACAAGCCATGAACACTTTAAAGATAAGTTTCTGGAACGCAAACGGCATTCGCCAACATAAAAATGAACTTGAGCACTTCCTTACGGAAAAAAATATTGATATAATGTTGGTTTCTGAGACTCATTTGACTTCAAGAAGCCTATTCAAAATTAATGGCTACATTTTATATGATTCAAAGGACCCAAGAGGAAGAGCTTGCGGGGGATCAGCAATTTTAATTAAGTCAAGACTCAAGCATTATATTCTTGACAACATTTGTGAAGAACATCTACAAGCAACGAATATTTGTATCGAAAATTTTTGCACAAATTTTGTCATATCATCAATTTACTCCCCTCCTAGATTCGCAATAACTGAGGATCAATACGAGGATTTCTACAAATCTCTTGGCACTTGTTTCGTAGCAGCTGGAGACTATAATGCAAACCATACTTTCTGGGGTTCGCGTCTTATCACACCTAGAGGACGAGCGTTGTTCAACACAATTTCAAAAATGGGCTTGGACGTCATTTCGAGTGGGGAGCCCACTTACTGGCCTACTGACATACATAAAATTCCGGATATTATAGATTTTGGCGTCATGAAAAATATTTCTAGGGCATTAATTCACGTCGAAGCTTCCCTAGATCTATCGTCCGATCACTCTCCCACGATCGTTACAATCTGTAGCCCACTGAGAAGTGCTCTACCTCACCCATATGTGAAAATGGTCAGTCGTGTTAATTGGCTGCGATTCAAAAAATATCTTAGTAGTCATTGCACTGAAAACATTAAGCTAAGAACTCATGACGATATTGAATCTAATATTGCTAATCTTAACGAAAATATTAAGCAGGCAGCTGAACATGCTACTTCCTCCCATCCGCAGACTGGGTTTAACAGAATATATTCTACAGATATTGAACTTCTCGTATGTGCAAAAAGAAGAGCTATAAGAGAATGGCAACAGCACAGATCACCCCAAAATAAAATTAGATTAAAAGAGTGCACTAAGAGACTCCAAGAGCTGCTTGCGTATGAAAAAACTGCATCTCTTAAAAACTATCTGGAAGATCTCGATGTCACCCTAGCATCTACTTACTCTCTGTAGCACGTTGCGAAAAGAATTAAAACACCCGTTGAGTTTAAACCACCTCTGCGCACTCCTACTTGAGTTTGGGCCAGGAGTGATAGTGAAAAGGGTAACTTGTTTGCAAATCATTTAAAATCCGTATTTACCCCAAACACATGTACTGGTGTTATTGATTTTCCGAATGCAGTTGCGCTACCCCATCGACCCATAAAATTTAAAATGTGTGATGTACAAAATCTAATTGCTGAACTCAACACGAAGAAAGTACCGGGTATTGATGGAATTAGTAACCAGATGCTTATAAAATTGCCTCGCATTGCAATTAGAATCATCTTATTAATTTTTAATGCCATTTTACGACTAGAGTTATATCCCCACAGCTGGAAGCTTGCCAAAGTTAAAAGGATTCCAAAGCCGGGCAAAGATCTTACCAACGCAGAATCATACAGGCCAATAAGTCTGCTATCAACAATGCAAAACTTTTCGAAAAACTGCTCATGTCAAAATTGTCCCCAATTCTAATTGGTAGTGAGTGCATCCGAGACTATCAGTTTGGTTTTAGAAGTCAGCATAGCACCATGGAACAAACGCATAGATTGGTTCAATGTATAAAAAGAACATTTGAAGAATAGATATACTGTTCTGCACTGTCTATTGACGTTTCGCAGGCATTTGATAAAGTGTGGCATGAAGGCATAATTTTAAAGTTAAAATCATATCTACCAATAAATTTGGTGAATTTATTAGAAAGTTACATTACTACCCGGAAGTTCACGGTTGTGGAAGGAGAATTCATGAGTGTGCCCGAAACTATATCATCCGGTGTGCCACAGGGGAGCATACTGGGGCCAGTTTTGTATTTAATTTATACTTGTGATATAGTGTCCTGCACAAGACCATTTATAACACATTTCAAGACATGAGAGATTTTTCAAATGCTTTACAACAGCTAAATATTCTAAAACAAACGCTAAACAACACTGTTGCCAAGACATTTGTTACAGTTGTTTGTCTTGCCAGCAGTTTTGTTTAGCGTTTGTTTTAGTATATCACGCTGTAGTAAAGTATTTGAAAAATCTCTCATGTCTTGAAAGGTCTTATGAATGGTCTTGTGCAGGACACTAATACATACATACATAAAGAACTTGTGTAAATACCTATAATGTATATTGAAAACTAGCCCCGTCAGCATCTTATGAAATGAAAGATCATATTAGAGTTTTTTCGACTCTTTCCGCGCGATTAAGATAATCATTTATGCGCTCGTTTTCGAGTCGAGAAATACAGTTTATTCGGGAGAAAATGGTACCCTAGCCGCGACTCTTCTAATCATGTAATGTATTACATACCTTATTTTTAATAAAATACATATATTGAAACTAAGATCTAATATTTTTTCCGATAAGTTTTCTTATAATTAGTGTTTTTATGGGAATTTTTACAATTTAAGTTTAAAATTTGTAAACGCACTAATAATCCCAAAATTATATTTTACTTATTCAGTAAAATATTTTTTTAATAAAATACATTGAAATTGATTATTGAGGGGTTTAGCTGGATCCTATGCGCATTTCACTGTTACTAATGCAGATCATCAGGGAACCTTTACCCAAAGTTTCTTAGAACAACTAGAGTCATTATGTTATAAACTTTCATTTAAATAAATGAGAAGCTCAACAACAAATAACAAAGTTGAAACAAGAACTCAATAATCAACATGTTTTTTATTTTCTTACTTTACCATTACTACAATGGCTGACTTTTTTTCAGCATCAAATTGTAGATATAAAGAGTATGTAAAAAGAAAATAAATGTAAATAACAACAACAGCTATTCAAGATAGAGTGTTGCCACACAAGTATTTTTTGACCGGGTGCCGTCAAATTAATAATGCGTGAAATGCGCATAGGATCCAGCTAAACCCCTCAATAATCAATTTCAATGTATTTTATTAAAAAAATATTTTACTGAATAAGTAAAATATAATTTTGGGATTATTAGTGCGTTTACAAATTTTAAACTTAAATTGTAAAAATTCCCATAAAAACACTAATTATTAATTTGACGGCACCCGGTCAAAAAAAAATACTTGTGTGGCAACACTCTATCTTGAATAGCTGTTGTTGTTATTTACATTTATTTTCTTTTTACATACTCTTTATATCTACAATTTTATGCTGAAAAAAAGTCAGCCATTGTAGTAATGGTAAAGTAAGAAAATAAAAAACATGTTGATTATTGAGTTCTTGTTTCAACTTTGTTATTTGTTGTTGAGCTTCTCATTTATTTAAATGAAAGTTTATAACATAATGACTCTAGTTGTTCTAAGAAACTTTGGGTAAAGGTTCCCTGATGATCTGCATTAGCAACAGTGAAATGCGCATAGGATCCAGCTAAACCCCTCAATAATCAATTTCAATGTATTTTATTAAAAAAATATTTTACTGAATAAGTAAAATATAATTTTGGGATTATTAGTGCGTTTACAAATTTTAAACTAAAATTGTAAAAATTCCCATAAAAACACTAATTATTAATTTGACGGCACCCGGTCAAAAAATACTTGTGTGGCAACACTCTATCTTGAATAGCTGTTGTTGTTATTTACATTTATTTTCTTTTTACATACTCTTTATATCTACAATTTGATGCTGAAAAAAAGTCAGCCATTGTAGTAATGGTAAAGTAAGAAAATAAAAAACATGTTGATTATTGAGTTCTTGTTTCAACTTTGTTATTTGTTGTTGAGCTTCTCATTTATTTAAATGAAAGTTTATAACATAATGACTCTAGTTGTTCTAAGAAACTTTGGGTAAAGGTTCCCTGATGATCTGCATTAGCAACAGTGAAATGCGCATAGGATCCAGCTAAACTCCTCAATAATCAATTTCAATGTATTTTATTAAAAAAATATTTTACTGAATAAGTAAAATATAATTTTGGGATTATTAGTGCGTTTACAAATTTTAAACTTAAATTGTAAAAATTCCCATAAAAACACTAATTATTAATTTGACGGCACCCGGTCAAAAAATACTTGTGTGGCAACACTCTATCTTGAATAGCTGTTGTTGTTATTTACATTTATTTTCTTTTTACATACTCTTTATATCTACAATTTGATGCTGAAAAAAAGTCAGCCATTGTAGTATTTGGTAAAGTAAGAAAATAAAAAACATGTTGATTATTGAGTTCTTGTTTCAACTTTGTTATTTGTTGTTGAGCTTCTCATTTATTTAAATGAAAGTTTATAACATAATGACTCTAGTTGTTCTAAGAAACTTTGGGTAAAGGTTCCCTGATGATCTGCATTAGCAACAGTGAAATGCGCATAGGATCCAGCTAAACCCCTCAATAATCAATTTCAATGTATATAATTAAAAAAATATTTTACTGAATAAGTAAAATATAATTTTGGGATTATTAGTGCGTTTACAAATTTTAAACTTAAATTGTAAAAATTCCCATAAAAACACTAATTATTAATTTGACGGCACCCGGTAAAAAAATACTTGTGTGGCAACACTCTATCTTGAATAGCTGTTGTTGTTATTTACATTTATTTTATTTTTACATACTCTTTATATCTACAATTTGATGCTGAAAAAAAGTCAGCCATTGTAGTAATGGTAAAGTAAGAAAATAAAAAACATGTTGATTATTGAGTTCTTGTTTCAACTTTGTTATTTGTTGTTGAGCTTCTCATTTATTTAAATGAAAGTTTATAACATAATGACTCTAGTTGTTCTAAGAAACTTTGGGTAAAGGTTCCCTGATGATCTGCATTAGTAACAGTGAAATGCGCATAGGATCCAGCTAAACCCCTCAATAATCAATTTCAATGTATTTTATTAAAAAAATATTTAACTGAATAAGTAAAATATAATTTTGGGATTATTAGTGCGTTTACAAATTTTAAACTTAGTTTTCTTATAATTTATTAACCGCAGTATTCACGTTGAAAATTTATGATACAAGCATTATGTACGTGTGCATGAAGGTCTCAGCATACACGTGCATGCATAGCACAATAAGATTGTATCACCTTATATATGTACATATGTACCTATATATGTACATATAAAAATTTGTTATCTACAGAATTTGAATAACTTATCCTTCTAATTTTGTGTTGGAAACATGCATATGCAAAAACTCAAGAAAATTTAATTTTGTTTCAAGCATGGCTGGGGTGTGTACGTGTGTATGCTTCCTAGTTAAACAGATATACATAGTCTCACACACACAATGTACGAGTATGTAACTTACTTGTTTGAAAATGATCACATTAGGAAAAAAATTTCAATAAAGGACGCTAACATAAACACTTGCAACTAGAGGACAATTAGAAGTTTTAAAAGACTTATTTAATTTGATGATTCAAAAATTTCTTTACACATTTTTTACATTTTAAAATATTCATTTAAATTTATGTTTAAAAAATTTAATTATACATATCATTTGTTTTCAAAATATTAAATTTAAGTCCGCCAACAACTCATCGCCCTCTTCGTCTTGCATGAAAATTTTGGTTATGTCATCTTTATCCTCATCTTTTGGCATATAATCAAACGCTGCCAAGAAAGCATCGTCCTCTTCATCCAGCATAAACTCTTCCTTTTGAAAATCTCCATTCTTGAAGTATGCCATTTGGAAGTTTGGAATTTCATGATATTCATCTACCTCGTTCTCAAAAATGTCTCTAATGGATACATTAGGAGGCAAATCGCCATCCGAAAACTCTATTGACAGAGGGCTTACGGATACCTCTTCCCGGCTGACAACACTCATCTCTTCCCGATTGCCGGAGAACAATCTCACAAACTCATCTAGCGACATTTGTAAGTCGTTCAATGATATTAAAATTGGGCTGCTGCTTAATGTGTTCATTTTATACTTATTTTTATTTATTTATTTACTGCTAGCGTTTAAACAAATTTTAATTTTGAAATTATGTAAAGTACACTTGTAACAATAATGAGAAGAATGTCTCGCAGTAACGTTTAATATACAGAAAATACGCTTATCTCTGAGAAAAAATTATCTATCCTCTGCTTCTGTTGACAACTGATATTGTTTAATATTTCATACAAAATCAAACAAGAAACAGCGGCCTTTACGCTCAAAATGCAAAAGGTTATGACTGAATATTCTTATTAGCACTTGCGTCTGAGCTAAAAAACAACCACAGCGAAATTAATTCACCCCTAACATTTATGACAATATCAAACGCTATCTGTGGTGAAAACATAAAAATATGTTCACCACGGATATTTTCTAATATTTAAGAAAACCAACAATGCCATATGTCTTGAGAAATAAGAAACAGTGCCCCACCATGTAATGAAGAAATAATAACCAGAACCATTTACGGTGAAAACGTTGAAAAAGCTGTTGATAGCAACCAACAGCGCAATCTACTGTGAATATACAAAAGGTTTGTGTCTGAAATAAGGCATGGTTAAATATTTAATTTGGGTTTGTGTCTTTGCTAGAATGCCTGTCCATAAAATGGTTTGTGGCTCCGCTGATTGCGCTCCCAATTAACAACTACTTACATATTTGTTTTGTGCAAGGAATTATAATTTTTTTCTCTAGTGAAGTTTTTTCGAATAAATATTTATTTTTCTGTATTTAAGAAATATTTTACATATCAAAAACGACGCACATTGGGTTGAAATTGATAAAAACGGCTCTTAATTCAGGCGTTACAGATAACACTTAATTTTTCGTTTCGTAGTATTAAATGGGTCATTAGTAGTTTAAAAAAATCAGTTTTGAAAAAAAAAATTTTTTGAGAAATTTTTAGATATTTTAATTGAACTTTAGTGAATTTTAATCAGAAATAATTCATAGTTAGGCTCAAGTTCCGTAATTTCAATTCTTATTGAATGAAATATTTTTATTAATTAATGTGAGTTTCTAAAGAAGAGAAGAAAAATTAAACTTAGACTTTAAGCTGGGGGAAATACCGATACTTTTCTGTGCAGCCACGCACTTCATCAGCACCCTAGTCTATCTACTTGGGTAGAGATTCTTATTAACATCAGCTATTTAACTTAAATGTACAATGAACGGAATATGAGAAACGATTGTTGTGTATACAATTGATTTACCTTTGGTAAACACATTTACAAGTATCACTATTAATTTTCTGTTTTTTCCAATTTTTCATTTTTCTATTTAGGTTAGCACGAAATTATTTTACTCTACCTCAGTATGTTTAACTATTCTTACTTATCTTTTTACGATCATCACATTAATCATTTTTACTTATTCGATGTACCATCGGTACATGCATGTAAGTATTATTGTAGTGGTCTATGTTACTTGTTGTTGCATTCTACAGTTTTTACTTGGATTTCCAGCATTCTGAAACTGTGATGGCCAAGTGAACAGTGATTGCCAAGTGAACATATTTTTGTCACGTGCCCATGATGTATTAAGTGAGAAATTTTTAGATATTTTAATTGAACTGTAGTGAATTTTAATCAGAAATAATTCATAGTTAGGCTCAAGTTCCGTAATTTCAATTCTTATTGAATGAAATATTTTTATTAATTAATGTGAGTTTCTAAAGAAGAGAAGAAAAATTAAACTTAGACTTTAAGCTGGGGGAAATACCGATACTTTTCTGTGCAGCCACGCACTTCATCAGCACCCTAGTCTATCTACTTGGGTAGAGATTCTTATTAACATCAGCTATTTAACTTAAATGTACAATGAACGGAATATGAGAAACGATTGTTGTGTATACAATTGATTTACCTTTGGTAAACACATTTACAAGTATCACTATTAATTTTCTGTTTTTTCCAATTTTTCATTTTTCTATTTAGGTTAGCACGAAATTATTTTACTCTACCTCAGTATGTTTAACTATTCTTACTTATCTTTTTACGATCATCACATTAATCATTTTTACTTATTCGATGTACCATCGGTACATGCATGTAAGTATTATTGTAGTGGTCTATGTTACTTGTTGTTGCATTCTACAGTTTTTACTTGGATTTCCAGCATTCTGAAACTGTGATGGCCAAGTGAACAGTGATTGCCAAGTGAACATATTTTTGTCACGTGCCCATGATGTATTAAGTGAGAAATTTTTAGATATTTTAATTGAACTGTAGTGAATTTTAATCAGAAATAATTCATAGTTAGGCTCAAGTTCCGTAATTTCAATTCTTATTGAATGAAATATTTTTATTAATTAATGTGAGTTTCTAAAGAAGAGAAGAAAAATTAAACTTAGACTTTAAGCTGGGGGAAATACCGATACTTTTCTGTGCAGCCACGCACTTCATCAGCACCCTAGTCTATCTACTTGGGTAGAGATTCTTATTAACATCAGCTATTTAACTTAAATGTACAATGAACGGAATATGAGAAACGATTGTTGTGTATACAATTGATTTACCTTTGGTAAACACATTTACAAGTATCACTATTAATTTTCTGTTTTTTCCAATTTTTCATTTTTCTATTTAGGTTAGCACGAAATTATTTTACTCTACCTCAGTATGTTTAACTATTCTTACTTATCTTTTTACGATCATCACATTAATCATTTTTACTTATTCGATGTACCATCGGTACATGCATGTAAGTATTATTGTAGTGGTCTATGTTACTTGTTGTTGCATTCTACAGTTTATACTTGGATTTCCAGCATTCTGAAACTGTGATGGCCAAGTGAACAGTGATTGCCAAGTGAACATATTTTTGTCACGTGCCCATGATGTATTAAGTGAGAAATTTTTAGATATTTTAATTGAACTGTAGTGAATTTTAATCAGAAATAATTCATAGTTAGGCTCAAGTTCCGTAATTTCAATTCTTATTGAATGAAATATTTTTATTAATTAATGTGAGTTTCTAAAGAAGAGAAGAAAAATTAAACTTAGACTTTAAGCTGGGGGAAATACCGATACTTTTCTGTGCAGCCACGCACTTCATCAGCACCCTAGTCTATCTACTTGGGTAGAGATTCTTATTAACATCAGCTATTTAACTTAAATGTACAATGAACGGAATATGAGAAACGATTGTTGTGTATACAATTGATTTACCTTTGGTAAACACATTTACAAGTATCACTATTAATTTTCTGTTTTTTCCAATTTTTCATTTTTCTATTTAGGTTAGCACGAAATTATTTTACTCTACCTCAGTATGTTTAACTTTCTTATACCACATCTTATATCACATTAATTAATAAAAATATTTCATTCAATAAGAATTGAAATTACGGAACTTGAGCCTAACTATGAATTATTTCTGAAAAAAATTTTTTTTTAAACTCCAGGGATATCCGTTTGTCAGCCCGTATGAATATTTAAATTGCTTTGCAAACTCCATTTTTAAAGATAAATGAATGAAATTTGACGCATATGATTTTTTTAGGTTAGTAACTCAGAATACAAAAATTCAACGGAATCGGTAAATGATTTCGTATAGCCCCCATACAAAATTTTCCCGAAAATAGGCCATGCTAACCTTTATTGATTAAAAAAGTTTTTATTAATATTAATATATATATAATAAATTTACATTTTAGTTTTGATATTATTAATCTTCATATTCGCTGTTACTAAAATAAATATCATCGGAATTATTTTCTTCAGAAATTTTAGGTAACATTAGAAGGTCCAATACCTGCTGTGGCAACACGCTACTTTTCTTTTTGTAATGTTTGCTCATATTACTAATAATAGGATCATAACTTATTAAAAATCGATTGAAAATATCTTCATTGGACTTTTCGCGACTGCATTTCCGTGAAAAATGTTCTCTGTATGATTAAAATCTTTATTGCGAGCTTCCTGCGCTTCCTCCGATAACTGACCAGTAGGTAACAGTGCATGAGTAATAATCTCCGAACCATGTATTAAAAATTTATGTAAAGTGGGAGACATGTTATACCATGGGTATTTTTCAACAAAGTATTTTGCGGTCGATAAAGTAAAATTTCTAAATTTTTCAACATTAATCTGATGACCACACGATACAGCAACTAAAATAGTATGCAACTTTTTGATCAGTTCAACGTCGATTTTTGTAATTTCCGCTGAAACCTCGGGATTTTGGAAAAAACGTCTGGCTGTATTCCCGTCGTTTGAGTTTCCAAACCCTGGTTTTTGCTGGTCAACTATAAGTCCGGTTTTTTTGTCTGAACTCGACCTGTATTTTTGATCTGGTTTCATTCACTATTTTTTTTCTGCTTCGGACCTTGCTTGCCATTTTTTTATTGGAATTTTATATGACAAGTGAAGAAGGCACTCGAAAAATCTTATCCAACCATGCAGAATGGATAAACCAAACTGCAGAGTGTTATTCTCAACTTTTCTTTGGATCATGCTATCGATTGAATTGAACTCTTTACTCGTGGCACCACATATATAACATTTTTGAGTTGATTTTGTTTCTGTTATAGAATTACATACCTTTCCATCGATCATTACTAACATAAGTTCATGTTTAACTTGGATGTTCCTCTCTCCTAAAAAAGCAGGTGAATTAACAAGTGATTTAATTTCTATATCTACTCTTTCTTTTTCAAGTTTCGCAACATTTGCTGTCTCTTTCTTAAACTCAATTTTTAGCGGCCTGCAAAATCTTGTTGAAGATGGACGAGGATTTCCCAAATAATTTTATCATTGGCTACTAACTTTAAAGGGACGACAGATGTAATAAATACTGCAGAATCATCGGCATCAGAACCGTGAAATGCCTGTTTGTAAGAACTGTGTCCTGAGCTGCCATCGAAGCCCCACTTTGTATACAATTTAATGTTACTTAATTCTTCATCAGTCAGATTGCCAACTTCTTTTTCCTTTAAAATTGTTAACCGCTCAACAGTATGGTTTAAAAGTCCTTGAAGACTTACTTCAGATGAAGTTTTACAAATTTTTATGCATTCACGTTTAGGATAGCATTTTTTTTGCATTTTGTATATCTGTATATGGCGGAAATTTTTCTGGAGCAACTCTTCGAATGATATTGTATTGATACCTTGACAATTTTGCATCTATTAATACAGCAAGAGCTTCTTCAGCATTTAATTTTTTGGATTCTTCTTTCCCAAAACTTTCTCTATATTTCTTTGCTTTGGTTGGGGAAATTGTTATATCTTGAACAATTTTTGATGCATCAATTTGTCCAGAAGCTCTCAAGCCCATTTGGGTTGCATGAGCCAAAATAGCCAAAGAATTTGATTCTCTTAAATTGTTTGTTTTTTTTTGCCATAGTTTTTTGCTGCATTCTTCAAATGAAAGGTGTTTTCTTCCTCGTTTTGTTTCTGATATGAACGAAATTTCGGTATTAAGCCAACTTTCGTTATTTTTTAAAAAATCGTTCTCTTTTCTTCAACTTTTAAGCCATCGACTTTTAAAATCATTGCAAAAAATATAAAACCTGTTTCTAAAATGTTTCATATCTTGAGGATTGTACCTTTTAATTAATTCAGTCTGCAAAAACTTTATTTTATTATAAATTCTTATAGAGTTTGCGTTTTTCATTATATTATAAAGCTCTCTTCGGGAAATGTAAATACCAGAATTTGTTCCTAAAATAAGAAGTTTAAAGTAATGGTATTTTTTTCTGTATCGAGTAACGAGTAGTGTTTGTTCACATCACTTTTAGAGAATAACACCACAGTTTCAAAAAAAAAAAAAAAAACAGTCACAATTGAAACAAACAAAAAGAAAGTTAAAAAAAATAATTATTCACGTTTAACTATCTTAAAAGTACTAAAAATTATACATACCCAACAGTTCAAACTTGAAGGACCATCTCCAATACTTATTAAAAGGCTAGATATTTCAACATGTGCTTTTGCAAAGTCAAGCACCTGTTCGCTGTTGCTTCAAAAGAACATATTAGCTTATCCAATGACAAGTACATGTTAAAGTCCTATGCTATTTTACCAGTATTGGAGACGGACCTTCAGTTTGGAACTGATGGGTAATAATATTACAAATAGGAATATTGATAATGAGAAAATTAACAAAAATAAACAATAACAAAACTACATACCAAACATATGTATGTACACACTTACATGCATACACGAATTTTTATTTGATGTTAAATTGAAAAACTACTTTTTTTCGTTCTTATCGCAAAAAACCCGCAAAATGTTTTTATATGATTTGTAAGTAGACATATCATAGAAAGCTATAAAAAAATTTTTTTACCCAAGCTTGCCCAAACCGAATTTGAATTTCTACTTAAAACTAAAAAATGATTGTTTTTTATACCAATTTTCCAAAAAATATTAAAAATATTTCTACAACAAAAATATTTAACTGGAATACATATTTGAGTTTCCAAATACCTGAGGTTGAAGGTTCCATTGTAAAAATATTACTTTTATGCTATTAAAATATAAAAATTTTATTTAAAAAAAAAATTTTTTTTAAATTTTTACCACTGTTTTCAAAAACTTAAAAAATGTTCAACTTTAACAACGCACAACTCGAAAAGTAAATAACAAAGGAAAATGAAAAAGATAGTTTACTATAACCTGTAATTGATTACTTTTTAAAAATATTAATTTTCAATTTTCAATTAAGAGCCATTATTGGGAATTTCAACCCAACGTGCGACGTCACGTCATACAATATCCAAAAATGGGTGCTTGTTCACTGGCACTCGAGATATTTTAAAACCGTGCTACTAGTTAATAACCCTATAAAATAGTTTTAGTATTGTACCTCCATACCAAGTAAACTAACTTTTTTTAAAATTAATCTTTGATGTTGCAAAACTGTTAAGTGTCTCAATTTAAACATCACATTGCAAAAGATATATATCGCGGTATTATTTAAACGTGTATTCCTAAAGAATTTTATCAACTTTGTTTCGCACAAAGGAACGTTTTCAGGTAACTGAAACTAAACATGTCCTTTAATTAATTTTATAGTTAGGACTGTTCTTTAGCGATAAATCTTATTTTTATCTCTATTTACTAAAACTTAATAAGAACTCGTTACAAGTTGTCATCGAAAAACCATCGATTTGAAACATAACTTTGCTGAGAGTATAAAATGCAACATGAGACAAAACTTCGTTTATACTTAAATAAAAATTTAACAGATATAAAAAATTTAGAGTCAAATCTTCTTAAAACATGAAATATGTTTAACTGAAAAAGAAATAATTAGTTTTATTTAATAAGTTTTATATACCTTTGTGTTCCTCTTTGGTTATAATTTTACCAACAATTTTTTTTAAGTTTCAGACCATGGAACCATAATTTTTATTTTTCTAGTTTTTAATACTAATTTATTTATTTTTTAAATATTCAATATATATAATTAACTAAGAAATAATTAGTTTTATTTAATAAGTTTTATATACCTTTGTGTCCCTCTTTTTTGGGCGAATGTGTCCAGTAAAATTCAAGATGTTACGAGCAAGGGGATTAGGATGTGATTCGAGTTTAGTTATGTATTTGCCTGCGTATCTTGCAATTGTCGAAAGTAATTTTATTTTTAGGTTATCGCTACAAGAATACACATCGTATTTTAGATTTAATGGATGCATTTCTAGGGCGAAATATTGAAATGTCTTTGGAAAAAATAACAGAACAGTCATAATAATACATGGATATTTCACGATAAAGTAGATAATGGGTATTTTCTAGTAATTTTTTCTTCAAAAAGAAAATAATTGATTGATAAAATAATTTATTGAAATCATAATTAAATTTTTTTGTTTTTAATAAAATTGTTTTACATGGAAAAGTCAATTGTGTGGACGTTTTTAAGAACAAATTTACTTATCTGTTTTGGACCTCAAACCTCGAGTATTTTTGATTTTATATTTGGTTTTATTAACTATTATGTTATTAATTAACAGTCTTATTTATAAAACTTAAAAAGTCTTTATAAAGGCGTTTTAATTAAGTTCAAGTTTTTAAGTTTAATCAAATAAATTACTAAGTTTACTTTTTTGAACTCATATAACAAAGTCTTTCGTGTTGGAAAAATCCTTTAAGGAATTTAAAAACTTAAAGTTAAAATAAATAAAGTTATTGTTCTAAAACCCAATTTAAATTAACATTATTTATGTATATAAGATGTGTTTTAGTTAGCATTTTAGTCTTTTTAATCAAATTTATGTTAATGCCTGGCAAATTTAATGTTTATTATTTCTATGGAGCGGGATCCCGGGATATATAAAAAAATTAAATGAAAAAGACATGGGAAAAAAAAACTCTAGTACTGAAGTATAAAATAAGTTTATTTATTAAAATAATAAAAATTTTAATCGGAAATAATTCATAGTTAGGCTCAAGTTCAGTTCAGTTTAATAAGAATTGAAATTACTGAACTTGAGCCTAACTATGAATTATTTCTGATTAAAATTCACTACAGTTCAATTAAAGAATCTAAAAATTTCTCACTTAATACATCATGGGCAGGTGACAAAATATGTTCACTTGGCAATCACTGTTCACTTGGTTATCACAGTTTCAGAAGGCTGGAATAACTAAAATAAAACTGTAGAATGCAACAACAAGTAACATAAGTCCACTACAATAATACTTACATGCATGTACCGATGGTACATCGAATAAGTAAAAATAATTAATGTGATGATCGTAAAAAGATAAGTAAGAATAGTTAAACATACTGAGGTAGAGTAATATAATTTCGTGCTAACCTAAATAGAAAAATGAAAAAAAATGGAAAAAACTTAAAATTAATAGTGATACTTATGAATGTGTTTACCAAAGGTAAATCAATTGTATACACAACAATCGTTTCTCATATTCCGTTTCATTGTAAATTTAAGTTAAATAGCTGATGTTAATAAGAATCTCTACCCAAGTAGATAGACTAGGGTGCTGATGAAGTGCGTGGCTGCACAGAAAAGTATCGGTATTTCCCCCAGCTTAAAGTCTTAGTTTAATTTTTCTTCTCTTCTTTAGAAACTCACATTAATTAATAAAAATATTTCATTCAATAAGAATTGAAATTACTTACTTGAGCCTAAATATGAATTATTTTTGATTAAAATTCACTACAGTTCAATTAAAGAATCTAAAAATTTCTCAAATAATAAAAATTAATTTTCGGTAGTTACTTTTGTATGGCAAAATATAGTTTAAGTTTTCCAGCTCTAAAACCGTCTGCTCGATTTTGCTAATTTTCGATACCTATCTATTTTGGACCATTTCTATAACAAGCCAGACAACTGAGCACAACAGTTTATTTCAGCTAGGAACAAAACAAATAAATACCAACATATTTGGGGTATTCAAATGGTACTCATAAATTAACACGTTTTAAAGTAATAACACGAAAAAATATGACTGCTGCGAACAACCCCTCTTAAAAATAATGTATGTTATGTAATGTATGCCTTTCCAAACATAGAGAAGTTTCTAATATATTTTTTTTTATTACAGCAAATTCTTAGGAACAAAATCACGTCTAGGGGGACTGTGCCCCCAGGAAATGTGCATCTACCTAGAAGAGTGTAGAGTGTAAAACCGGTACCAAATTTCAGTTTTTACACTCTTTCGACCCCTAAGACTAAGCCGGCTTATTTTAGCAGCATTCGTAGGCTTTTGCAATTTAGAGTCCATTTAACGTAGTTTCCGGGATAAAAGATACCGATTTTATACTTTCTTACCCCTTTTTACCCCTTTGAATTTAGAAAAATCCCTTCTTATTGGATCTATACATTAGAAGAGGGCCTACACCCAAAAATTCAGCTTTCTAGCTACAGGGATTTGGGCTTGGCGATTATAAGTCAGTCAGTCATCCAATAACGTTACTCTTTGCCCTGTCAATATTTGTTATTATACAAATTTTGCTACAGTATAAACTAAGAGCCATCACTATATCTTAAATTTTTTTTTTTTGAAATTTATAACCTTATTTCCAAATAAGCAATATAAAATTAAAAATTTAAGCAGTTGAAATTTAACTGAAAAGAAAGTTGAATTCAAGCATTTTTTCCAGTATTTTTCAAGTTTGAAAATATTTTGATATAAGAAATTAAACAACATACAATATGTTCAAGCCTAGTCAAATTTGTAATTTATTTATTACTAGTACTGAAATTATGTTTAAAATAAAAAAAAAATTAAAAAAATTAAATTAAAAAAAAAACTGAGTAAAATCGTTGAAACAACAGCGAAAGCAGATGGGCAGCTAATTATTATTAGAAACCACAGGAATTGTATTTTGCTTTCTTTTTTAAAAGCATTGCTTTTGAAGCTTGAAATACACTTGAAGTCATTTGTAATACAAGGTTTAATTGTAGTATAGTTCAAGGCTTGAAATACACTGTACTATAACTGAATTGTTCGAATTAAATTCAAGCTCCCTTTTCCCTGGAGATTGCTATTGAAGTAAAGTGTAGATCAAGTATACCTCAACCCTTGACAATTGAATTTGTGGCTTGAATAACAGTTGTTGTTTGATTTCAAGCAAAATTGCTTATTGGGTTATTTTATACTGTCAAATTGCATGATCTGTGTTAAAATAATATTAGTGAAATTTTTGCACGCGTCACACCGACCATGCTTGAAACAATATTAAATTTTCTTGAGTTTTTGCATATGCGTGTTTCCAACACAGAAATAGAAGGATAAGTTATTCAAATTCTGTAGATAACAAATTTTTATATATATGTACATATGTAAGAAAGTATAAAATCGGTATCTTTTATCCCGGAAACTACGTTAAATGGACTCTAAATTGCAAAAGCCTACGAATGCTGCTAAAATAAACCGGCTTAGTCTTAGGGGTCGAAAGAGTGTAAAAACTGAAATTTGGTACCGGTTTTACACTCGACACTCTTCTAGGTAGATGCGCTTTTCCCGGGGGCACAGTCCCCCTAGACGTGATTTTGTCCCATAAGAATTGCTGAAATAAAAAAAAAAATATTAGAAATTTCTCTGTTTGGAAAGGCATACATTACATAACAAAAATTATTTTTAAGAGGGGTTGTTCGCAGCAGTCATATTTTTTCGTGTTATTACTTTAAAACGTGTTAATTTATGAGTACCATTTGAATACCCCAAATATGTTGGTATTTATTTGTTTTGTTCCTAGCTGAAATAAACTGTTGTGCTCAGTTGTCTGGCTTGTTATAGAAATGGTCCAAAATAGATAGGTATTGAAAATTAGCAAAATCGAGCAGACGGTTTTAGAGCTGGAAAACTTAAACTATATTTTGCCATACAAAAGTAACTACCGAAAATTAATTTTTATTATTTGAGAAATTTTTAGATTCTTTAATTGAACTGTAGTGAATTTTAATCAAAAATAATTCATATTTAGGCTCAAGTAAGTAATTTCAATTCTTATTGAATGAAATATTTTTATTAATTAATGTGAGTTTCTAAAGAAGAGAAGAAAAATTAAACTAAGACTTTAAGCTGGGGGAAATACCGATACTTTTCTGTGCAGCCACGCACTTCATCAGCACCCTAGTCTATCTACTTGGGTAGAGATTCTTATTAACATCAGCTATTTAACTTAAATTTACAATGAAACGGAATATGAGAAACGATTGTTGTGTATACAATTGATTTACCTTTGGTAAACACATTCATAAGTATCACTATTAATTTTAAGTTTTTTCCATTTTTTTCATTTTTCTATTTAGGTTAGCACGAAATTATATTACTCTACCTCAGTATGTTTAACTATTCTTACTTATCTTTTTACGATCATCACATTAGTTATTTTTACTTATTCGATGTACCATCGGTACATGCATGTAAGTATTATTGTAGTGGACTTATGTTACTTGTTGTTGCATTCTACAGTTTTATTTTAGTTATTCCAGCCTTCTGAAACTGTGATAACCAAGTGAACAGTGATTGCCAAGTGAACATATTTTGTCACCTGCCCATGATGTATTAAGTGAGAAATTTTTAGATTCTTTAATTGAACTGTAGTGAATTTTAATCAGAAATAATTCATAGTTAGGCTCAAGTTCAGTAATTTCAATTCTTATTAAACTGAACTGAACTGAACTTGAGCCTAACTATGAATTATTTCCGATTAAAATTTTTATTATTTTAATAAATAAACTTATTTTATACTTCAGTACTAGAGTTTTTTTTTCCCATGTCTTTTTCATTTAATTTTTTTATATATCCCGGGATCCCGCTCCATAGAAATAATAAACATTAAATTTGCCAGGCATTAACATAAATTTGATTAAAAAGACTAAAATGCTAACTAAAACACATCTTATATACATAAATAATGTTAATTTAAATTGGGTTTTAGAACAATAACTTTATTTATTTTAACTTTAAGTTTTTAAATTCCTTAAAGGATTTTTCCAACACGAAAGACTTTGTTATATGAGTTCAAAAAAGTAAACTTAGTAATTTATTTGATTAAACTTAAAAACTTGAACTTAATTAAAACGCCTTTATAAAGACTTTTTAAGTTTTATAAATAAGACTGTTAATTAATAACATAATAGTTAATAAAAACAAACAAAACAGATAAGTAGCTTTGTTCTTAAAAACGTCCACACAATTGACTTTTCCATGTAAAACAATTTTATTAAAAACAAAAAAATTTAATTATGATTTCAATAAATTATTTTATCAATCAATTATTTTCTTTTTGAAGAAAAAATTACTAGAAAATACCCATTATCTACTTTATCGTGAAATATCCATGTATTATTATGACTGTTCTGTTATTTTTTCCAAAGACATTTCAATATTTCGCCCTAGAAATGCATCCATTAAATCTAAAATACGATGTGTATTCTTGTAGCGATAACCTAAAAATAAAATTACTTTCGACAATTGCAAGATACGCAGGCAAATACATAACTAAACTCGAATCACATCCTAATCCCCTTGCTCGTAACATCTTGAATTTTACTGGACACATTCGCCCAAAAAAGAGGGACACAAAGGTATATAAAACTTATTAAATAAAACTAATTATTTCTTTGTTAATTAAATATATTGAATATTTTAAAAATAAATAAATTAGTATTAAAAACTAGAAAAATAAAAGTTATGGTTCCATGGTCTGAAACTTAAAAAAAATTGTTGGTAAAATTATAACCAAAGAGGGACACAAGGGTATATAAAACTTATTAAATAAAACTAATTATTTTTTTTCAGTTAAACATATTTCATGTTTTAAGAAGATTTGTCTCTAAATTTTTTATATCTGTTAAATTTTTATTTAAGTATAAACGAAGTTTTGTCTCATGTTGCATATTATCCTCTCAGCAAAGTTATGTTTCAAATCGATGGTTTTTCGATGACAACTTGTAACGAGTTCTTATTAAGTTTTAGTAAATAGAGATAAAAATAAGATTTATCGCTAAAGAACAGTCCTAACTATAAAATTAATTAAAGGACATGTTTAGTTTCAGTTACCTGAAAACGTTCCTTTGTGCGAAACAAAGTTGATAAAATTCTTTAGGAATACACGTTTACATAATACCGCGAAATATATCTTTTGCAATGTGATGTTTAAATTGAGACACTTAACAGTTTTGCAACATCAAAGATTAATTTAAAAAAAAGTTAGTTTACTTGGTATGGAGGTACAATACTAAAACTATTTTATAGGGTTATTAACTAGTAGCACGGTTTTAAAATATCTCGAGTGCCAGTGAACAAGCACCGATTTTTGGATATTGTATGACGTAACGTCGTTTTTGATATGTAAAATATTTCTTAAATACAGAAAAATAAATATTTATTCGAAAAAACTTCACTAGAGCAAAAAATTATAATTCCTTTCACAAAACAAATACGTAAGTAGTTGTTAATTGGGAGCGCAAACAGCGGAGCCACAAACCATTTTATGGACAGGCATTCTAGCAAAGACACAAACCCAAATTAAATATTTAACCATGCCTTTTTTCAGACACAAACCTTTTGTCTATTCACAGTAGATGGCGCTGTTGGTTGCTATCAATACCTTTTGTAATGTTTTCACCGTAAATGGCTCTGGTTATTATTTCTTCATTACATGGTGGGGCACTGTTTCTTATTTCTCAAGACATATGGCATTGTTGGTTTTTTTTAAATATTAGAAAATATCCGTGGTGAACATATTTTTATGTTTTCACCACAGATAGCGTTTGATATTGTCATAAATGTTAGGGGTGAATTAATTTCGCTGTGGTTGTTTTTTAGCTCAGACGCAAGTGCTAATAAGAATATTCAGTCATAACCTTTTGCATTTTGAGCGTAAAGGCCGCTGTTTCTTGTTTGATTTTGTATGAACGAGTTCTTATTAAGTTTTAGTAAATAGAGATAAAAATAAGATTTATCGCTAAAGAACAGTCCTAACTATAAAATTAATTAAAGGACATGTTTAGTTTCAGTTACCTGAAAACGTTCCTTTGTGCGAAACAAAGTTGATAAAATTCTTTAGGAATACACGTTTACATAATACCGCGATATATATCTTTTGCAATGTGATGTTTAAATTGAGACACTTAACAGTTTTGCAACATCAAAGATTAATTTAAAAAAAAGTTAGTTTACTTGGTATGGAGGTACAATACTAAAACTATTTTATAGGGTTATTAACTAGTAGCACGGTTTTAAAACATCTCGAGTGCCAGTGAACAAGCACTGATTTTTGGATATTGTATGACGTAACGTCGATTTTGATATGTAAAATATTTCTTAAATACAGAAAAATAAATATTTATTCGAAAAAACTTCACTAGAGCAAAAAATTATAATTCCTTTCACAAAACAAATATGTAAGTAGTTGTTAATTGGGAGCGCAAACAGCGGAGCCACAAACCATTTTATGGACAGGCATTCTAGCAAAGACACAACCCCCAATTAAATATTTAACCATGCCTTATTTTAGACACAAACCTTTTGTATATTCACAGTAGATGGCGCTGTTGGTTGCTATCAACAGCTTTTTCAACGTTTTCACCGTAAATGGTTCTGGTTATTATTTCTTCATTACATGGTGGGGCACTGTTTCTTATTTCTCAAGACATATGGCATTGTTGGTTTTTTTAAATATTAGAAAATATCCGTGGTGAACATATTTCTATGTTTTCACCACAGATAGCGTTTGATATTGTCATAAATGTTAGGGGTGAATTAATTTCGCTGTGGTTGTTTTTTAACTCAGACGCAAGTGCTAATAAGAATATTCAGTCATAACCTTTTGCATTTTGAGCGTAAAGGCCGCTGTTTCTTGTTTGATTTTGTATGAAATATTAAACAATATCAGTTGTCAACAGAAGCAGAGGATAGATAATTTTTTCTCAGAGATAAGCGTATTTTCTGTATATTAAACGTTACTGCGAGACATTCTTCTCATTATTGTTACAAGTGTACTTTACATAATTTCAAAATTAAAATTTGTTTAAACGCTAGCAGTAAATAAATAAATAAAAATAAGTATAAAATGAACACATTAAGCAGCAGCCCAATTTTAATATCATTGAACGACTCACAAATGTCGCTAGATGAGTTTCTGAGATTGTTCTCCGGCAATCGGGAAGAGATGAGTGTTGTCAGCTGGGAAGAGGTATCCGTAAGCCCTCTGTCAATAGAGTTTTCGGACGACGATTTGCCTCCTAATCCATTAGAGACATTTTTGAGAACGAGGTAAATGAATATCATGAAATTCCAAACTTCCAAATGGCATACTTCAAGAATGGAGATTTTCAAAAGGAAGAGTTTATGCTGGATGAAGAGGACGATGCTTTCTTGGCAGCGTTTGATTATATGCCAAAAGATGAGGATAAAGATGACATAACCAAAATTTTCATGCAAGACGAAGAGGGGGATGCGTTGTTGGCGGACTTAAATTTAATATTTTGAAAACAAATGATATGTATAATTAAATTGTTTAAACATAAATTTAAATTAATATTTTAAAATGTAAAAAATGTGTAAATAAATTTTTGAATCATCAAATTAAATAAGTATTTTAAAACTTCTAATGGTCCTCTAGTTGCAAGTGTTTATGTTAGCGTCCTTTATTGAAATTTTTTTCCTAATGTGATCATTTTCAAAAGCAACAAGTAAGTTACATACTCGTACATTGTGTGTGTGAGACTATGTATATCTGTTTAACTAGGAAGCATACACACGTACACACCCCAGCCGTGAATATTTCATTACATGCGTTGCAATACTTTTTTTTTTTTTTTTTTTTTTTTTTTTTTTATATTTATTTATTGTATCTTCAAATATGAACTAACAATAAGTGATCAAATCTTAAAGCTAAAATATAATTGTTTAGCCCGACCAGTGTCGGCCAAAACTTAGTGATAATTTAAATAATACAAAGTAGTGATAATCAAAAAGGAAAATTAAATGTATTTTCAAGCATTCCCATCTAGAGATAGATAAGAGCCCTTGTGTCCCTCTTTTTTAGGCGGATGTGACCATTAAAATTCAAAATATTACGAGCAAGCGGATTAGGATGTGACTCGAGTTTTGTTAAGTATTTGCCTGCGTATCTTGCAATTTCTTCAGTCACTAGTGGCATTCTTAAATCACGATGCAAATTTGAATTCTTAATATACCATGGAGCAGATGTTATTAACCTTAAAATTTTGTTTTGCCTACGTTGAATTCTCTCTACATTGGAGGCTGAAGCAGTGCCCCATAACTGGATACCGTAACACCATATTGGCTTTAAAAGCGACTTGTATAATAAAAGTTTACAGTCCAGGCTAACTATTGAATTTCTGCCAATCAACCAGTGTATTTGAGATAACTTAAGTTTCATCTGAGTTAGCTTAAAGTCAATATGATGTTTCCATGTAAGTCTTCGATCAAGGTGTATACCAAGGTATTTCACTTGGGAGTGTTGAGGAATATTTTGATTATTGATTCGAATTGGGGAACAAGTATCTCTTCTTAGGGTAAACGTTATATGGACACACTTTTGTTCATTTACCTTAATTCTCCATAAGTTCAACCACATTTCCAATTGTGTAATATGTTCTTGTAAATATCGGGAAGCCTCGTGAGGGTTTTCATGCATACTAAGGCAGGCTGTGTCATCGGCAAACGTAGATGTATGGATATTGCTGCTCAAAGGCATATCACAAGTATAGATCAAATACAAAACTGGCCCCAGTATGCTCCCCTGTGGTACACCGGATGATATAGATTCGGGCACACTCATGAATTCTCCTTCCACAACCGTGAACTTCCGGGTAGTGATGTAACTTTCTAATAAATTCACTAAATTTATTGGTAGATATGATTTTAATTTTAGAATTAGACCTTCATGCCACACTTTATCAAAGGCCTGAGAAACGTCAATAAACAGGGCAGAACAATACATTTTTTCTTCAAAAGTTCTTCTTATAAATTGTACCAATCTATGAGTTTGTTCAATGGTGCTATGCTGACTTCTAAAACCAAATTGATGGTCTGGGATGCACCCACTATCAGTTAAAATTGGGGACAATTTTGTCATGAGCAGCTTTTCGAAGAGTTTTGACATTGTTGATAGCAGACTTATTGGCCTGTATGACTCAGCCTTGGTAAGGTCTTTGCCCGGCTATGGAATCATTTTGACCTTCGCAAGCTTCCAGCTTTGTGGATAATACTCCAGTCGTAAAATGGAGTTAAAAATAAATAACAGGATTCTAATTGCAATATGGGGCAAGTTTATCAGCATATTGTTACTTATTCCATCAATACCTGGGGCTTTCTTCGGGTTGAGTTCAGCAATTAGTTTCTGAACATCACGCGTCTTAAATTTTATGGTTCGAGGGGGTAGCGCAACTACACTTGGTAAATCAACAACACCAGTACATGTGTTTGGGGTAAATACGGATTTTAAATGTTCAACAAATATGTTACCTTTTTCAGTATCGCTTCTGGCCCAACCTCCGGTAGAAGTGCGCAGAGGTGGTCTATATTCAACGGGTGTTTTAAGCTTTCTAGCAGCTCGCCACAAGGAGTAATTAGATGCAGGTGTGGCATCAAGATTTTCCAGATAATTTTTAAGACATACAGTTTTTTCATATGCCAGCAGCTCTTGGAGTCGTCTAGTGCACTCTTTAAATCTAATTTTATTTTGGGGTGATCTGTGCTGTTGCCATTCCCTTCTAGCTGTCCTTTTTTCACGTAAAAGACGTTCAATGTCTGTAGAATAAATTATATTAAACCCAGTCTGCGGATGGGAAGTAGTGGCATGTTCAGCAGCCTGTTTAATATTTTCGTTAAGATTTTCAATGTTAGATTCAATATCACCTGGTGTTCTTAGGTTAATATTTTCCGTACAATGGCTACTGAGGTATTTTTTGAACCCCAGCCAATTAACACGGTTGATCATCTTTACATATGGGACAGGGAAGTCACTTTTTAGTAGGCTACAAATTGTAACAATCGTGGGAGAGTGATCGGAGGAGAGATCTACAGAAGCTTCAACATGAATTAATTCCCTAGTGATATTTTTCATGACTCCAAAATCTATAACATCCGGAATTTTTTGTATGTCCGTAGGCCAGTAAGTAGGCTCCCCACTTGAAATGACGTCCAAGCCCATTTTTGAAATTGTGTTGAACAATGCCCGACCTCTAGGTGTGATAAGACGCGAACCCCAGAACGTATGTTTTGCATTGTAGTCCCCAGCTGCTACAAAACAAGGGCCAAGAGATTTGTAGAATTCCTCGAATTGATCCTCAGTAATTGCGAATCTGGGAGGGGAGTAAATTGATGATATCACGAAATTTGTAACAAAATTTTCGACACAAATATTTGTTGCTTGTAGATGTTCTTCACAAATGTTATCAAGGACATAGTGTTTGAGTCTTGACTTAATTAGAATTGCTGACCCTCCGCATGCTCTCCCCCTCGGGTCCTTTGAATCATATAGAGTGTAACCATTTATTTTAAATAAGCTCCTTGAAGTCAAATGAGTCTCAGAGACCAACATTATATCAATATTTTTTTCCATGAGGAAGTGCTCAAGTTCATTTTTATGCTGGCGAATGCCGTTTGCGTTCCAGAAACATATTTTTAACATGTTCATGGTTTGTTTACTAATGCTTGAAGCAGTGTATTCTGCATTCGCAGCATTTCTTGCATCATGCTCGTCATATTTGTTGTGAAGTTGTTTATAGTTAGCACCAGATTCTCAATAGTAGCTTCAAGGCGACTAAAGTTAACGCCTGAGCTTGCATTCGCTGAATTGTTTTGCGGTGAAACATTTTGTGAGGGACTAGAACTAGCCTTAGCAGCATCGGCATACGATACACGTGAAGTAACTGGTTGACTTACTTGAGCAAAAGAGGCGGAGTACGCGTTTAATGGTTGGGCTGGGGCTAACTTAGGTTTTTGACTCATAGTCTGTTTAACAAAAGAATATACAGGGCATCCTCTATAGTTAGCGGTGTGATTACCTCCACAATTACTACATTTTTTTTCTGCTTGTTCTTTTGGCTTAGTGCAGTTAGCAGTACCATGCAATTCACCGCAGATAACACAAACTGTAGGTAAATTGCAGTAAGTTTTTGTATGGCCATATTCTTGGCAATTATGGCACTGTACAGGACCTGAACGCTTACGTGGCTCTTCAACTGTGATTTTTCGGTGTAACAGAAACTTTACGCTATAAATTGGATGGGTTTCATTTTTTTTCAATTGTATGTCATTCGGCTCCAGTTCAATGCGAAATAGGGGTTGGGCGACCTTTTCTCTGTTAATTATATTAGTAACGTTTTTTACCTTAAATCCTTGGTCTAGAAGTGCACATTTTACTTCTTCGGGCTCAACGTATGAATCTATGCCCTTTAGTACTATCTGTAGGCCTTTAGCACTCTTAAGTTGGTATGTGTAAAAGTTTGTTTTATTTTTTTCAAAATCATTTACAATTTTTCGAAAATTGTTTTCATCGTATATTTGGATTTTAGTTTCATCAATATTACCTCTTTTAATTGGAATTACGTGAAAAGTATTTTCACCAATGGTCGACAGTAGTTTTTTTAGAAGCGCGTTAGAATTTTTTTCCCTCACATATATTGGTGGTGGCTTAAAAGACTTCTGAGATGATGAAGCGGTCTTCTCGTTATCGTCTTGCAATAATGAAAAACGATTTTGGCGATTCATGGATGATGCGCTGTTATCCCTAGACATCTTTGGAACAGATGAAATTTTAGAAGAATTCGGGCTTCGCCCACGCTTTACCACGGTTATATATCTGTCCATTCCAACTTGTACCTTTGGTTTTGAGCTACTGTTATCTGTAGTGACAACTTGGTTAGGTGATGAACAGCCCGAAGCGAATGATTTCAATGGCTTAACTGACGAAGTACTAGGCAACTGTAATGCTAAAGAATCACTAGTAGGCATTGGACAAAGCGAAGTTGATCGCTGTCGAAAAAGTCGATTTGTTGTTAGAAAAAGTGTATTATCAGATTTTGTATTTTTATTAAGAGCTTCCGAACTCACAGTAAGTCTGTCATCAGGTTTTTTATTTTTATTGTTATCATTATGAGCATCAGAACTCACAGTAAAATAGGCATTTCTGCCGTTATAACTCACTTCACATTTATTTGTTTTTGAGGTACTCATATAGAGTATTCCTCAAGGGTACTTTTGTTTGTTTGTTTGTTTTTTTTTATTACGGTTTTTTTGTTTTTGTTATTTATGACTATGCAAAAAAATATTAACAAAGCAATTACAGCTTATTTATCAAAGTTAATAATATGTATTACGAATATTTTCTTTTATATGATTTTTTTGTTAAGTATGTATGTAAAAAAAAACTCCGCTATGACGTTAGTTCACTATGAAGGTACAACGTTGCAATACTGATTAAAAAATATTTTGGAATGCGTGTGCCTTATTGATTATAAATTATTTTGGAGTATAGTTTTTAAAGTAAAGTATGTACATACATATGAATGTATAGTTAGAATGTCAACAAAGTCATAATATGCATATTTTATGGTTAAGTATTTTAGAAGAATATGACTACTAAACTGAAAATGTGCATTTTTTTCGTTAAAAATTTAATTGAGTGTGTATCAGTTTGATAAGAAAAATAAGAAACGTTTTAGAAATTGTAATACTGAACTTGTCATGGGAAAATCAATAATGTTTAAAAAATTCTAATCTTGCAGTTGTCAACAGAAGTAGAGGATAGAAATTGTTTTCTCAGAGATAAGCGTATGATATGTAACTGGCATTATCCGTTGAATATTAATAGCATGATTTTGTCTTAGCGTCCACGGTATTAATCATTAAGCTCGTTTGCATCCTCTGGACGCAAGTGTAGATGTTAGCACTCTTTATTGAGAATTTTTTCCTATAAATAATGTTACTTCAATTCAAATATTATTCAGTTTAAAGTCTATTTTCAAAACAAACGTATAGTTTATTGAAAATATTTAAAATACTGTTTAAAAGAAGTGTTCGTGAAAAAATTAGGTTGGTGCTTAAAACTAGTGTTCCTGACAAACCAAAAATTCAAGTTATTTAAGACAATTATTTAGTTCCTGTGCCGAAGGCAATAAATATATACATATAATGTCATCAACAACAAATATGCAATGCCCAAACTGTGGAAAAGTTTTCAAAACATCAAAAGGTTTTGAAAACCACAAAAAATTGCATCAGGACTCGATGCATTGTGACAGATGCAAGATTGAAGTGCCAAGACTTCATTGGGGCCACCATTTGCGCACAAGAATGCATAAAAGCAGTGCTATTACAGGGAGGTTCAGCGACAACATACATATAAGCTCTAGTGATTTTATGGAAAGAATTGAAGTATACACTTATACTAATCCTAATGTCAAAAACTTATATGTGGAAGAGTTTTTCAAAACTGCTGAGGACGAAGTAACAAAAGTTTTGGAAGTGGCCTTGGAAAAACAAATAAATTTTAAATGTAATTTTGAGCTGCAATGTGCTTACATCAAGCACTGTGAAGACTCTCTAATAGAAGAGTCAATTTCACATATTACGAAAATGGTATCGGTAAATCGATCCCATATTTTGAGAAATATTTATTTGGAAAAGGCAGACGACATAAAAAATAAAATGGGAGAATTTCAAGAAAGGGACAGTGGATGGGCATTACATCAAATAAACCTATTGAATGTTAATATAAACAAACACAACATCATAGGAGGCTCTAGTTATATTCCCATGTCCTATAAGTTAGAAAAACTGCAAGCCTGCATTAACTTACAAAATGATGATGTATATTGTTTCAAATGGTCAATTATTGCTGCTTTAAGGAGCCCACGCAATACTAAAGATGCGGTGAAATGTGCAGCATATGAAATTGATAATATTTCTAACATCATAAAGTTGGGCAGTATGGAATTAAATTTTTCACACATGCGGTTTCCAGTTGATTTAAAAGAAATCAACATATTCGAGGCACAAAATCCAAATATAAGTGTCAAGGTATTTGGATTTGATACAAAAGGAAACCAAATAGTTGGACCCTATCGTGTATGTGAAGAGTTTCGAAATATTCATATAACTTCAATGTTTTTGGAGGACGATGCTTGCACTAAAAGACATTACGTGCTTATTAAAGGTCTTTCAAGGTAAGTTACAGCTTTTAAAAGTACTTATGTATTTTTAAACCTTATTATGTTATTATAACTATTATTATTGTTATAATTATTGTAACTTATTTATTACTTTTGATTTTGTTGACAGATTTTCAAGGACGTCATTGACGAAGCACAATGGAGCATTACATTTTTGCTATGACATGTCTGGGGTATTCTCAGGATCCTAAAATAGCTCTTCACCATAAAGACGGTTGTTCGAAGCTAATAACAACTTTGCCTGCATATTATGAAAGGTACTTAGAATTTAAGAATTATTCAATTATTTAGATGTTCCATTCGTTGTCTACGCAGACTTCGAATGTTTATTAGAAAAAGTTAACATAAGAATTAGTGATAAGGTAGTTAATGAGCAAAAACATATTCCTTGCTCATTTAGTTACTATATAAAATGTGCCTATAATGACGACTACTCAAAACTTGTTACATATAGTGGACTAGATAGCCCCCAAGTGTTTGTTAGGGAACTGTTACGGGACTGCGAAAATATTTTTTCTCAATATCTAGATAGAATTGTTCCACTGACTGCAATGAATGACGAAGAAAAAGAAGATTTCCTTAATGCGGAAAACTGCAAAATTTGCGGAAGAGTTTCAGGTACTGACAGAGTTCAAGATCATTGTCATTTGACGGGTCGTTATATAGCTGCTTTACATGGACATTGCAACTTAAATTATCAAATAAATAAATTCATTCCGATATTCTTTCACAATTTATCGTCATACGATAGTCATTTGTTTATTAGAGAGCTTGGAAAGGTTGAGGGTCATATTGACATTATTCCAACAAATAAAGAAAAATATATTTCTATTACCAAAAATGTTCATGTTGGAAATAATAGTTTTAAAGTAAGATTTGTAGATTCATTTAGGTTTATGGCGACGAGTCTAGAGACACTATCTTCTAACCTTCAACCAGAAATGTTTGAAATAACTAAGAAGTACTATCCTGATGACGAGCAATGTAAACTAGTTAGAAGGAAGGGAATATTTCCATACTCTTATATAGACTCTTATTCAAGGCTTACTGAAAAAAACCTCCCGGCTCGAGAAGATTTCAAAAATATTTTAACAAATGCGGAGTGTAGTATTGAAGACTATAAACATGCACAAAATGTTTGGCAAACATTTAACTGCAACAACCTTCTTGACTATACAGAGCTCTATGTTAAAAGTGGCACTCTAATGTTGGCAGACATTTTTGAAAACTTTAGAAAAATCTGTAAAAGCATATATGAATTAGACCCATGCCACTATTACACTGCTCCAGGTTTGTCATGGGATGCTATGCTCAAAACAACGAAAATTCGTTTAGAACTAATAACGGATATTGATATGTACAATATGATCAAAAAAAGCATAAGAGGTGGGCTGGTCCAATGTTCATTGAGGCACACTAAGACTAATAATAAATATATGTCTGATTATGATAGCTCAAAACCATCAGATTATCTTATGTACTTAGATGCAAATAATCTTTATGGATGGGCAATGTCACAATATCTACCATTCTCAGACTTTTCGTGGCTTAGCAATGATGAAATTAGTTCATTAAATATCAATTCTATTGATGATGAGTCTAGTGAACGTTATATTTTAGAAGTGGATTTAGATTATCCAGACTATTTGCATGATCTTCACAATGATTTACCCTTTTGTCCAAAGAACAAAGCTATTACGAAAAAAGAAAAGTTAATCGCAGATTTATCAAACAAAAGGAAGTATTCGATTCATTACCGAGTACTGAAGCAATGTATTGCCAATGGCTTAGTTTTAAAAAAGATACATAGGGTAATAAAGTTTCAGCAAGCCCCATGGCTGAAAATTTACATAGACTTAAACACTTTTCATCGAACAAAGGCAACTAATGATTTTGAAAAAGATTTTTGCAAACTATTAAATAATGCCGTATACGGAAAGACAATGGAAAATGTGGAATTAAGGAAAGATGTTTGTATTGTGACAAAGTGGGAATCAGATAGAAGAAATCATCAGGAAGCTCGAGCTCTAATTGCTCAACTTAATTTCCATAGCTTGTCCTGTTTTGGTGATGATATGTATGCAGTTGAATTACAGAGACTGAAAATAAAGTGCAACAAGCCGATGTAATTAGATTTTTGTCTGCTGGAACTATCCAAGTGGAAGATGTATGACTTCCACTATGATTATATGAAGCCTAAGTTCAAAACTGACTTACATCTAAATTATATGGACACTGATTCCTTCATTTACACTATTAGAACGAATGACTTTTATAAGGAATGTGCCAAGGACCTCCAAAAAAGATTTGATACGTCGGGTTATTCACCTAATAACATATATGGCTTACCTTTGATAAACAAAAAAATATTAGGAATGGTGAAGGATGAAAATAATGGGGTTATAATGAAGGAGTTTGTTGGACTAAGAGCTAAGATGTATGCCTTTAGAAATGAAGCAAACCCTGAAATAAAAAAGTCAAAAGGTGTGAAAAGAGTCCTTTGTCGTACTATAGAAACTGTTTGTATTTCAGAAACGTTTATTCCGGCAGCATGTATATTTACCGAGCATAAAAACATCAAACCAAAATGTAAATAAAATTGTTTTGAGCCACACTGATGACAAGAAGTACAATAGGTACGACGGGTTACAGACATATGCTTGGGGACATTATAAATTAAAACGGGAAGACATAGATTTACATGACATTGCTGAATATATGATTGAAGATGATTATGATATCAGCACAGGCTTGATAAACTCTGACGATGATGTTAATGAAAGAATGCTTGTCGAACTGGAAGATAAAGATTTACATGACATTGCTAAATATATGACTGATTATGATGACTTGACAAACTCTCACGACATAGTACATTTGTCTGGGTATAACATAGAAAATGCAATGGAAACTGGATAATGAATAAAAAAAAAATAAATTCAAAAGTAGATTTTAACAAAATAAAAATAAAAAATATGTAAATATTCCGTATAAAAAATTTTGTTTTATGATAGTAATGATCATTAGTTTATGGATTTGGAATATCACATTAATATAATTTTAAAATTAATACAAAACCATTGATAATTGTTCGATGTAAGCGTAATTAAGTTATTTGTTTTAAATTAAATCTTTTTTCGTTTTGATGTTTGAATGGAAAAAATATGCATACAAATTGTAAACGTTTAGAAAAGAAATGTTTTAAAAAAATATATATCTTTCACATGTATTTATGTACATACTTATAATTAAATTTTTTAATATATATATATATTTGTTTTTGTAATTTATATACATATGTATTTAAAGATAAGACTTGTTATTTTGGAAAATCAAATAAAAAATTATTATCCTATATTGTAGTGTAGCATCGTCTGAACGCACCTTTTGTCCTCTTTTATTTTCTTTTGTTTCTTTTGCTTTAAAAAAAAAACAAACGGAACAAAACGATCAATTTTCATTGATCGTACTGACACACTAACTTTTATTAATAAACTAACAAATACTTTGTAGCTTGAATATTTGGCAATTGCAATAAACTGCTGAATTAGTGAAAAGGGTTTTTGATGAATTAAAAGTATGATTATGTAGGTTACTAGTTGTGTAAGAATATTTTTGTAAAATAGTATTTAAGGCAGTATAAGTCAAAAATAAAAATAGAATTATTTCATGCCTTAAATCGGCACATTGTTTTATTAAAATAAGGGATTCTGCATATAAACCTGCGAATCCTGGCCAGCGGCGCCTTAGCGCCGGCCATATAATATAACCAAATAAAGTAAAATATAAAATCAGTATAATATACATACAGAAAAGTTCTTTGTTTTTATTAAAGTCGCCCTCTCATGAAAAAGAAAAATACAAAATAAAAATCATTATTTATGTTTTTAATCATTTATTTATTATCCATCCTTAAATATAATCTATGAATTTTTACATCAGTTAGAATCTTATGTTGCATTTTTTCTCCAATCTCATAACAAAGTCGTGTTAATTCAATCTTTACATCTCTTTCGTGTATTCCTTGTATTTCATTTAATTGAAGTTTTGTTTTGTTTAAAGTGGAACAGGTTGGTATATAGTATTCATAATAGAAATTAAGGATTTGTTTTCTTATAATGTTGTTCCAACATAAAATTGATGTAAAAAATACTCGAATTTGAGTTAGTGATCGCCAAGTGTCAGAATCGATTTTTATTTTAGAGTTTCCTTGTTTGATAACTAAAAACCAAAGACCCCTTTTATATTGAAACTTATATTCAATATCCCTCTCACTTTCATTATCAATTATATTTATTGAATTTAAAAAATCTCGACGTTAAGCATATCATGAATATACTCCTTATAACACATGAGATGTAACCACTCTTCCCGATCCAGTCCAATGATCGAATTTGAATTATAAAAATAAGCATATTTTTATAATTCAACCATATCATTGGCTTAAAGCCAAAAGCTGTTGAAAATCCACATGAAGTCTTCAATTTCCAATTGAGCAAGTATTCAAACTCAAAAACCAAATTATGTATTTGAGGTTTTCGTTCTTGATTGTGGTGAAATATATTCTTTAAAGTACATTTATCCATCCTCAATGAACATAATATTTAAACTAATAGTTTTTCGCTCTATTAATCAATATATATATATATATGTATTAAAAAATAAATAAAAAATAATACTAATAAATACACATACATATATATTCTATATTTGTTCATTATTTATTTTTGAAAAATTTTTATAAGTTTCAATAATCTTAAAAATTATTTTTTTCCTTATGTGGAACATGGTGCATCGACCCTTCCTCGCATCCTTCGCTATACCATGGAGACGAAAAAATTGATGGTTTCTTTATGCTCATAGAGCAATAAGTCCTCAAAGGAATTAAGAAACTCAAATAACCGTTCACGTACTTGGCTCATTTTTTAATTGTTATTTTAATTTTCTTTTTTTAAAGAATACTTTTTTCTTGAATGCTTTTTTTATACTAGTACTCTTGAAAGTTTTACATTCTTATTTATAGTAAAATATTCTTGTAAAATTAAAATTTTACAAATACTTTTGAGTGCTTTTTGAAATATTTTGTTCCAGTTACACTTTAGAACATCAATATAACTATCTCTCCGATATTTGTTTTGCCATTTTTTGTTTCAGTTACGTTTAAGAACGTCAATATAACTACTATCTCTTTCACTACAATTCTATAAGTAACAAAAAATATTTAACATCAAAAATAATTGCGATATGAGAAAAAGAGATAGCTACAATACTGATCTTTCTTTTAAGAAATTTTTTTACATATTTAAAGATTGGTAGAAATATTTAATACGTCAGCTTACAAAAGCAGATTGAACTATCTGTCAAAGAAGAAAAAATATATATTTAAAAATTAAATTTAATTAATTATTATTCTGATAATGAGTCCTCCCGATTTAATCACTAAATTCAACACATTAAATAAAAAAAAATTAATACATATAAAAGAGCTCCAGGACTCAACTAAGTATGCAGGTAAAAACGCTAAGCGTGTGACTAGTAAATATGGCACTACAATTCAAATTGAACTGGAAAACAACATAATGTTTCTACCAAATCGGTACAACACGCTATCGGATGATGATATAATAGAACTGGCATCCGGGGTATATTGTATATGTAAGCAAGGAGACAGTGGCTTAAAGTTGGATACTGCTGCTGAAATAAATATCTTTTTAACAATACCCACAGTGGGAATAATATGTAGAAAGTATATTTTATAAACTTTTTTTATTAATAAAACAAAACAAAATTTAAAAATTGTTTGTGTGTGTTATTTATTTATTCTTATCAATTATTTTGTAAAAAAATTGAAGACATAAATGTCCACATTTAAATGAATCGTAATCTTGATATTGATTGTCATTATATTTTATATTTTTACCTAGACATTTAACTAATTCTAATGGAGGTTGTAAATTTCCAAAACTGTCGAAATATTCCTTACGTTCATTGTTTTTATAATATGCTACCCAATGGGTTCCAGGTCCTCTTGATAAATCCAAATTAATGATTCCGCATTCTCGTTTTCTCGATCGTTTTGGTAGTGTATCCAACATGAAAACTCCTCTAAAGAATGGAATGTTTCTTGAAAAGTTTCTCAAATCAACATCAGATAGGGGTTTATTGGGCAGCTTTATGAAAAATTTGGTTTTTGTTTTTCTTGACAAACCAATCCATATCTTTTCTTATATGGTTTAAGGTAAAAACCTTTTCACATTGCTACTGCTTCCATTGTTTTATAATGTCTAGTTGCTTCATCAAGTTGTTGTTTATCATTCTTTGCAGCATTTATTGCTTTTGCTATAGCTGCTCCGCCAGTAGAAAAACTACCAATTGCACTCAGAGCAGTAAGAATAGGTACCAAAGGTAAGAAGCCACCAATCTTTGGAACATTAATTACGTGTGGTATTACAACTTGCGATTTCTTCCCCCTTAACGACGTGTTAATAATCTTACGTGCAATCCTAATAGCAGAGTTAATGTCTTGAGGTTTTTCCTTCTTCAATATTTTTGTTGCAGTTTTAATTGATGTACTGAACAGCTTTTTTCCACTTTGTTCACTATTTTTTTTTGCAACCTTCTTCATCAATCCCATACCAAATTTTCTTTTGACTTTCATTGCGTTAGTAACCATGTATGCAAACGATTTTTCTGCAAGACTGCTATCTTTTGAAATAAGTCGTTCCCAAACTTTATTTTCAAGAATTTTATCAGCTTGATGTCTACTATTTAAATCATTGGTTTTGGAATAAGCAATACCGTGATTTTTACATGCAGCGTCTAATGTCAACAGGCAGGGAGTTAATTACTCTATTCACTAAACCTTTTCCAACGGCTGGTTTTTTATAACTAAACGTTTTGTTATAATATATAAGCATCTTATTTTATTTTTTCTTCTATAATAAAAGTAACATTTATGAAATGCAATTAGTTATGAGAATTCAATTAGTAAAACAACATAAAAATATTGTGATTCGCAATATTGATGCTTCAACGAAAATCAGATCTAAAATAAAACATAGCTCTCTCTTACCAAATTCTTTTCGTGCTCTAATAGTTGGACCATCAAATTGTGGAAAGACTAATGTTATGATTAGCTTGCTAGAAAGTCCTAATGGACTCAAGTTTGAAAACATCTATTTATACTCAAAATCCCTTTATCAACCAAAATATGAATACTTAAAGCGATTAATTTCACCAATTAAAGGGATGGGATACTACACATTTACAGATAATGAAAAAGTTATTCCTCCTGAGGAAGCGAAACCTAATTCTATTATGATCTTTGATGATGTTGCATGCGAGAAGCAAAATAATATGCGAGCATATTTTTGCATGGGACGACATAAGGATGTTGATTCATTCTACTTGTGCGAAACTTATACGAGAATCCCCAAGCACTTAATAAGAGTGTTTATATGTGAGCCATTATTTCACATATAAATTATAGGAGTTGTTGGTAAATGTAACGCCAACTTTAAATTAGGAATAATGGAGGGAATGAGTCTTGAGAATCTCGAATCCACTGATCAAGGGGAGCATATGAGGGTATATGCTGGACACGGGGAGAGGGTATGAAAGGGTTACCTGGATTCAAAGGGTTGAACTTTTTCCAAACCAAATAATACTTTTTTCAATGGTATTACTTACATGTAGAATTCACAACTTTATTTAATAAAATTTTAGATTTAAAATATATGAATAAAAAATACTTCAGTTAATAGATTGGACACGTTGCGGAGCCGTAGGATGTGTTTTGAGTGTTGTTGAACGAGAGGTTATCAAAAGAATGAGACTAATTAAAGCAACAAGTCCTCAAAGAAAAACTTTTGGCGCTAAAAAAAGTGCAACCAAGTTTAAAAATATACATACATTCAAATGATTGTATTCAGGGATGGGAATACTTTTAAATAGGATGTACTTTGTAATATTTTTTATACTAATTTATGAAAAAAGGAAAAGATCAGAGTAAAAATATATATATATATATATATATATATATATAGAATTCAATAATTTTCAAATACCCGATAAGTTCTTTTAACATCCTGCGGCCCCTTGACAAGTGTAGTCAATGTTTATAATTTTCGTGCTAAACGTTCCAGGTCTCGCACAGCCTTCAGCAGAATGCGCTTTGAGTTATAATTTCTTTTCCTGGATGGACATCTGGTGCTATCGATCGATTCATCTATTGGTGAACGTCTTGTTTGTGCTGGACGACGGTATGGACCAAGTCTATCCTGTACTCTGCCGTGACGATCCCTTGTGGCACGTTGGACATTTCCAGTTGGGCGTGATTGTGAAGCTCTCCGGGTCGGCTGATGCAGCAAAGTGTGGTGTGCCCAACCACATTTCTGGCACACGTCCGCAGATGTACAGTCATCACTGCCATGGGACCTAGCCAAACAATTTCTACAATAATTATGGATCCGCACTTGGTGTTGGCGAGTCTCTATACTCATATTGAGAAAAGTTTTGCAGAATCTTAATGGATGGTAGCGAGAGCAAACAAGGCACTGATGTACATCGGAATTTCTTGGAGCCCTGTGAAGTAAAATTGAAATTAATAGAGAAATAATATTAGGAGAAAGGTGTTTGGATTAGATGGAGAGATGTATGTTGATGTGGATAGGAATATACGGGAAGGAATCGAACATATTGGCTTAATTGTGTGTTAAGTGTTTTCTAACGTATTTATAGGTAAGATGCAAAGCTTGGTGATTGGTCTTGTGATTACTTCGTTCGATGTCTTTATATCCGCAACACGAGCAAGACCATCACTACCGAAATATAGTTTAATAACACGACCTAACCTCCATTCATTGGGAGGGAGCAAATCGTCTTTAACGACTACAAGTTGACCAACACAGAGATTTTCTTCAGAATTTTGCCATTTGTACCGTTTTTGGAGTTCTTTTAGGTATTAATTTTTCCATCGTTGAGCGAATTGGTGGTGTAAGACTTTCAATCTCTCCCATCGATCCCGTAAGGTTATGGATTCCATGGGACTTTCGGGAGAAGATATCAAGGGCGACCCACGGAGAAAATGGCCGGGAGTGAGTGCAAGCAGTTCATTAGGATCGTCAGACATGGGGGACAGTGGTCTCGAATTAGGGACAGACTCTATTCGGGCTAAAAGAGTTGTGAACTCTTCAAAAGTATATTTGTTGTTCTGGGCGACTTTTCTAAAATGCATTTTGAACGATTTTACACCAGCCTCCCATAATCCTCCCATTTGAGGGGCATTTGGAGGAATGAAATGCCATTGAAAGCCATGAGATGCATATTTCTCTGTGATATCATGAGACGCAGTACTTATAAATTGCTCATATTCCACGCGAAGAGATCGCTCTGCGCCTACAAAGTTTGTTCCGTTATCAGACATTACTTTTTTCGGTAAGCCACGACGGCTAATAAAACGAGTAAATGCAGCTAGGAAGGAGTTTGTGGTGAGATCGGAGCACAATTCGAGATGAATTGCTCGAGTGCAAAAACACACAAAGACGCATACATATCCCTTATGATATGGAGCATTTCTTATTATGGAGGTTTTTATAGAGAAGGGTCCTGCGAAATCTAAGCCTGTCGTAGTAAAGGGTAGAGAGAACGAACTTCGTTCTAAGGGGAGAGCACCCATTAATTGGGACTTTACCTTCTGTTTGTATCGGACACAGGTGACACATTTTCGAACGCAGAGCCGAATAGCTGATCTCAATCGAGATACGAATTATTCTCCTCTGATTGCTCGTAGCATTAAATTAATTTGGGCATGCATGAGGAGATTATGCACATAGTCGATGAAGAGTTTGCAAAAAACAGAACTCACGGGAAGAATAATTGGGTGCCGCTCATTATACGAGAGGGCAGAGTTAGATAATTTTCCATTCATACGAATAATATTATTTTTGTCTAGGTACGGATTTAAGGGATAGAGAGTACTTTTCTTGCTAACGGTTTTGGATTTAATTAAGGAGTGAAATTCTAGGCGGTAGTGTAAAAGCTGAGTAATACGGATCAATGTGTATTTGGTTTTGGCGAATTCATCGTGATCAATAGAAGCAACCTTTTGTATTATAATTGCCACAGCTTCGGCAGAAGATAAGTTTTGAGATTTTGAGACGAGAGTCGTTGGTGAATTAATGTGAGATTTTAATCTGTTCTTAAGGATATTTACAAACCGCAATACGTAGGTCATGACTCTAATAGCCTTATCCCATCTTGAGAAGCGTCTTATCATTTCATCACTGCTAAACAGGTGGAAAGCTTCCACTTTTCGTTTTTTCTCCAGGGAATTTTCGCCAGGGTTTATAGGCTTTGGCCATTCTTCGGGGGACCTTTGAAGCCAAACTGGCCCACTCCACCATAGAGAGTTGTTCATTAGCTGTTCAGTATCCCAACCCCGAGAACCAAGGTCTGCAGGGTTTTCGGAGGATCGAACGTGGCGCCAAGAGACATTGCCAACATTTCGTATTATATGCGCAGTTCGGTTTGCAACGTAAGTTTTCCAAGTGCTTGGAGGTTTTTCTAGCCAGGTGAGTACAATAGAGGAATCTGACCACAGGTAAACTTCATAGTTCTGACAAGGCAGAGGCGTTGTGACTTGTTTTATAAGTTTTGATAACAATAGAGCCCCACACAATTCTAGGCGCGGGAGACTGACTGGATTTATGGGAGCTACCTTAGTTTTAGACACAAAAAGTTTTGATTTGATACAAGTAGACGATTGTGTCCGAAAGTATACTGCAGCGCAATATGCTTTCTCCGAGGCGTCGCAGAAACCATGAATTTGCGTTAATCGGGTGGGAGTGAAATCTATCCATCGTGGTATTTTTATATTCGAAATTAGTGGAAGATTTCTGACGAAGTTGTTCCAACTTTCCAATGTAGTAGGTTTGACATTTTCATCCCAGCCGGTACCTTGTAACCATAGTTGCTGAAGGATTATTTTTGCTTTTATTACTATAGGGGAGATCCATCCCGCTGGGTCAAATAGCTTGGCAACGCTTGAAAGAATTTGCCTTTTTGTTATGGAGCTAACAGGGCGAATGGGTTCAATAGTGTATGAAAAACAGTCTGAGATTCCATCCCATCGAATGCCAAGAGTTTTGGTCATACTCGCTTCCTCAAATTTGAGAAAATCTGAGTCTAAAATATCAGCTTTTGGGACAGATGCTAGGACGTCAGGGCTGTTCGAAGTAATTTTTTTTAATGGAAAACCTGCGGATCTTAGCGTCAAAATGACTTGCGATAGTGAGTCGATTGCAGATTGAATATCATGAGCGCCGGATAAGATGTCATCAACATACGTTTCTTTGGTTAGGATGTGGGCTGCCTGGGGATAGACATCCTTCGAGTCGTGAGCTAGTTGAAAAAGCGTCCTAATAGCTAGATAAGGAGCACAATTGACTCCAAAAGTGACTGTTTTCAATGCGAAATCTTGAACGGGTGCATTTGAGTGTTGGCGAAAGAGGATTCGCTGAAATTCAATGTCATCATCATGGACCAGAATTTGACGATACATTTTTTGCATGTCTCCATTAAAAACAAACTTATAGAGTCGCCAGTTTAAAATTAAGGACATCAAATCAGCTTGTAGTGTGGGACCTACATGAAGGACATCGTTGAGTGATAGTCCTGAGCTAGTCTTTTTCGAAGCGTTGAAAACAACTCTGACTTTGGTACTGCGGCTTTCGGGCTTGAAAACCGCATGATGTGGGAGATAAAAGGCCCCGCATCCCTGCCCAGATATGGGTTCTGATGAAACAGTGGGTTCCATATGATTCAAATATAGGTATTCATCCAAAATCTCATGATAAGTTTGTGCTAACTCCCCTTTTTTCTTGAGAGATTTTTCCAACTGGATATATTGAGCCATAGCTGCGGTGCGAGAAACACCAAGGCACATACCACGAAAGAACTCTGACTTAAACGGAAGTTTGACTACATACCGCCCTTCGGAATTACGAAAAGTAGTCTTCTTGTAAAGAGTCTCACCGAATTCGTCTTCCTTGGAGATTAAAGGTTGACTAGGAACTTCTTCTTCCTCCCAAAACTTTTTCAATTGATTACTCAGATCCTCGTTAGATGTTTCGGTGACTCCAATTGAGAAGGAAGAACTGGTTTCAACCCCAATTGGACCACTAATTATCCAACCAAAAATGGTACATTGTGCCATAAGGGACGGGGCAATATTTTTTACTCCTTCGAGAAGAATCTGAGGAAGGACATTACTACCAATTAGCAAGTCCACGTGACGGGGTAGGTGAAAGTCTGGATCAGCCAGTTCAATGTTTTTCAAATCTGCCAAGGGCATGTTGGATCTTGGTAGATTACAGCTTGGCAACATTCGAGTTATTTTTGGTACAACTATTGCCTGGATCGGGATAAGACGCTCATATTTTTCCGAATACAAGGTTAGTCTGCATAAAGCATTAGAATTTGCTACTGTCTCACCCCCAATACCATGAATTTGAAATAGTTTAGTTTGGGCAATCGGAGTTGTTGCTGAAGTTTCTTCGAAATAAATGTCTTTTCCGAACCCTTAACAAGGAAGGCCCGTGCCTTAAAATTCTCACCCTGGTGATTGATCTGTACTACTGCAGTAGGGAGGAGAGTACTTTCAGCACAGAGCCTATTCTGGGCGTGCAGAACGTGTGACGATGTAGGTAGGGTAAGCCTTTCCCTAGCTTGTTGGGAAGTCGAGGGTTTTTCATTATCAGGGTGGTTTTGGTTTATGTTGTTAGTTTCAGTTTTAGGGAAATGTAATAGAGTATGGTGATTCTTTTGACAGTGGGAACAAGAATATTTACTTGGACAATCTTTTCGGAGATGGCTATAGGCTAGGCAATTGAGGCAGATCTTATTATTTGATACAAATTGATTTCTTGTTTGGGGATCAAAAATTAAGAATTGAGAACAGTTTTTAAGAGGATGGTTAGCCTTACAAACCTTGCATGGGTATTGAGTGGGTTCTGATTTGGAAGTGTTTATTTTCACATTGGGTCCTTTCCTTTGAGAGTTTAGTTGTAAGTCCATATTGCGGGATTCCAGTCTTTCTACAACTTTACATCTATGGGAGAGGAATTTATCCATTTTTTCCCATTTAACAAGATTACGGTGGGACTCTAAGGACTGCTCCCATAAGGAGAGTGTTTCCGCTGGGAGTTTACTCGAGCATAGAATTATAATGAAGGGGTCCCACTCGCCTATTGGGACGTCTTGAGCCTTTATTGCAGAGAGACAATCATTTATGGTACTTTGAATATTTTGAAGGGATTCACTACTTTCAACGGTAATAGAGGGCAGATTAAGGAGAGTTTTAATCTGATTTTCAACGAGTATTCGTTGATTCTCATATCTATCTCTCAACGCTTCCCACGCAAGGGAAAACTTGTTAGCACTCAATTTGTATTTCCGGATGATACTTCCTGCTTGACCTTGGGCTTTTAATCTCAGATAGTACATCTTTTGTACGGGCGGTATCTTAGGATTATCTATATATACGGCGGTGAACATGTCCCGGAAGGATGGCCATTCTTCATAACCACCGTAGAAAATGTCAGTATCACAGGGGGGAACTTTGATGTGTGCAAAGTTGTCTTCACTGAAAGAATATTGATTTACGGGTACGGGGACATCAGATACAAAAGTCTTTTGCAAGTCTAAAATTTTTGCCTTGCATTTGTGGAATGCTTTTGTGCATGTCGAATATTTGCCAGCAGCTGATTCCATAACGGCTTTTTCGACCTTTGCGTTCTTATCGGTGCGGAGGGATTTGTATGATCTCTGAACACTTCCCCATCTATCGTTAAGATCTTGAAGTGCTACTTCGAGGAGGGAATCTGTGAGTTCGATTGTGTTCATTTGATCAAATTCTGAGCAGTATGTGATCAGATCATCTGAGTCAAATATAAATTCTTCTGCCATTTTTCGGATCTTTTTAAAATATCTGGTCTCCACAATTTTGAAACTTCAGTGTTATATTGTCGTCAAAATTTGGTAAACTCGAAGTGAATATTGTGTACAAGTTAAAAAATCAAACAAGGGTAAATGTTCGCTTGGATTTGCGACCGAGATAAAATTAAATTTTCAAATATTTGACTAACTCTGAATGTTCGCTGGGATTCACGAACTAGAAAAAATGCTTAAATGTTTGCAGGGATTTGCAACCGCGCTAAAAATAAGTTTAAATATTTGAATAATTCAGAATGTTCGCTGGGATTCACGAACTACAAAAAATTCTTAAATTTTCGCAGAGATTTGCAACCGAGATGAAAAAATTTTTTTTTTAATATTTGAATAATTCAGAATGTTCGCTGGGATTCACGAACTAGAAAAAATGCTTAAATTTTCGCAGAGATTTGCAACCGTGATGAAAATAAATTTTTTAAATATTTGAATAATTCAGAATGTTCGCTGGGATTAACGAACTAGAAAAAAATGGTTAAATTTTCGCAGGGATTTGCAACCGAGATAAAAATAAATGTTTTAAATATTAGAATAATTCAGAATGTTCGCTGGGATTCACGAACTAGAATTGAGTATAAAAAATTTTTTAAATTTTAAAATAACTTTTATAACACGTTAGCAATTTCATTATCAAGGATGATATAGGGGGCTTTAAATAAAATTCCTCATTTTGATACAAGTTGTTTATGCAATTCGCATGGATAAACCAATTTTTATTGAGAATGGTTTTAAGGTAGACTTACTGAAGTTGATTAGGTATCAATACTCTTAATACCGTTTGTATTTGTACTGTTTAGGTATGCAGTATGTATAGAAAAAAATATTTATTTCCCTTTACGATTTCTTCCAAATTTTATTTCTTTTCACTTATTTATTTCTGTTTAATTTTTTGTTTTAGATTCACTATATTTTGCGTTAATTTTAATTTCCCCGGTTTAGGAGATTTTATGTGTTTTACGCTTATAAAGTCTGGCAATGCTACTTACAAACCAAATGAAATTATTAGAACTTTGTCTTTGTACAAAGAGATTTAGACTAATGTATTAAACTATCAAAGAGAAACGTTGTCTCTTGTTAATCTCTTTATTTTCTTTTCAAAAAACAAATTGGTGGAGGTTTTATGCAACAACAAAATACCACGCACTTGCGGTATTTATTTTTAATGTATTTTGTTATTGTGATTTTTGCTAAAAATTCGATTTTAAGCAACTTTAATTTTATGTGTAAGCAATTTTTATGTATTTATGTACATCTGTTTGCATGGATGTTTGGTTGAGTGTACATATGTATGTAAGTATAGGAATATGTATGGATGTAGTATGTTTGAGTGGTGATATAGATTTGTATTTATGTAAACAGGTAGATATGCATGTACATATGTAAAAGGAAAAGTGCATGAAATGTTTCGACTCACGGTTTATTATTTTAATTTGTTGTAACAAAATCTTTCCCAATTACTGGTATGTGTGGATGTACCTCCGAGTCTGTATGTACAAATGTATATGGGGTGATCCTGTGGGTTTGACGATTGAATGGTGATTCGCTTTGCCTGGTCTTTGGCTTCTACACATTAGACACAACACTTTAGTTTTATTTATTTTTATTATTTTTTTTCGTATTTTAATACTTTTGATTTTTTTATTTTATATTTAAATTTATGTTTTATACATATGTAAATGTACATACGCACATTAAATCAATATTTTGATAATCAACTTTTTCGTATTCCGGTAATAAACTACTTTGTTGGCGTTTGAACTTCAAATGTCAGCAAGGTGATGGATGATTTTGCTGTTGACTGCTGCTGCTAATGTTTTTTATGTTCTCTACGTACATATGTATGTGACCAAAAGAGAGTTTTGGACTGTATGTTATTGCGCTGATTTACACGGGCATAATTGTGCTGGAATAACATGCCAGTTTGTTGGTGAGAGAGGCAAAGAGAGGGGTTTTGTGGTTGGCACAACTTTTCAACCAGCTACAACCCCGCATTAGCAGCATAAAACCAATACACACACAACTTAAAAAACAGAAAATGTTAAATGAGTACGAAAAACACTAACACACACAAAGCTGTGTATACGTATACATTTTGTGCCAGATAAATTAGTCTCGTGTAATTTGGAAAAGAACAAAAATTGTGCGGATTAAGTATTGTTCTCGTGTAAACTACCTCATTGAGAGATGTGTCTAAGGCTGTTTCCTGCAACAACAAAATACCCTGCACTTGCGGTATTTATTTTGCCTGCATTTTGTTATTGTATTTTTTGTTAAAAATTTGATTTTAAGCAATTTTAATTTTAGGTGCTACAAATATGTAAATATGAATATATGTATACGTATGTATGATGTTTAGTTGAATGTTTGTATATTTATAAATGTAGGTTTGTGTAATGAGGAGACTTTATGTTCGCATGTACATATGTATGTATTTTTTATTTTATTTTATTTTACTTACTTTTGGTGAACGAGCTTTTATGGACTGTATTTTTTGTTTGTTTTAAGTTTTTATTTTATATTTATTATTATTATTATTTTTTGTTGCCATAGATAGAATGGTTTAAATTTTATTTTAATGGCTCAAAGAAGGACCATGAAAAAAGGAAAAGATCAGAGTAAAAAAAAAATATATATATATATATAGAATTCAATAATTTTCAAATACCCGATAAGTTCTTTTAACAAAGAGACAATGCAAATGTGATTATAATGTTTAAACAAGATGAGACAAACATGAAGCACGTTTATCATGATCATGTTGCCAGCGATATGAGTTATGAAAAGTTTCATGAAATTTGTCGAGAGTGTTGGAAGGATAAATATGGATTTTTGATGATAAGCAAAGATAATGACTTAAACAATGGTCGCTATAGAAAGCAATTCGACTATTTTATAACGATATAAATTACTCTACATAAAAGTAAAACATTAGTAGTTAATTTGGCATTGCGCATAGTACATCTACTTATTTTCTAAAGTATTTACCATACCTGATCTGAAAGCTGATCTCTTACCTGATATAATAGCTGATACCTGATCTTATACCCCAATACCTGATCTGATAGCTGATCTTATACCTGATCTGATACCTGATCTGATAGCTGATCTAATACCCGATCTGATAAGTGATACCTGATCTGATAACTGACACCTGATCTGGTGCCTAATAGTTGATAATGGATGAAAAAGTTTTAAAAGAGCTAATAAAGACAAGAAATGTATTAAAGAAAAAATTTCGGAGTATAAAAGTTGATGAAGCAGATACACATGAGCAATTCAAATATACATTTAAACCAATAATAGAACCATTAACAGAATTTGTGAACAATTCTAAAAATAATAAAAGAAGTATTAAGGCAAAAAGAGATGAACTTAAAACGAAAGTTTATAAAAATTCAAATTTTCCATTCAACGAATAATCAGTTAAGTTAGAAGCAAGTCGTCCAAAGAAACTTGTTGAAGAAACGTTTTCAATAAAAATATCTCACTTAGTAATCGAAACGAAAACAAGGTTGATACTGATGATAATGATGATGACAACGATGATTTTTACTCTCAATCGGAAACTCTAGACAATTCAGATAATAATAAGAGTTATACTGACCTAGCACTCTTGGAAAGCAGAAATCAATTAGACACTCTATACGGTCCACATAAAGGTTTTAATAATGAATGGAAGTTTGGCAATAGTAGTATTAAACTTACTGAAATATGGGCTTTTACACCAGGTTTATTTTCTTTACTGTTTCACAAAACACCAAAATATTATGATAAACATAAATTAGATATCTATAATGCATACAAAAGAGATTATAGACCTGATGGACAAATCAAAGGAACGAGAGTATATAAATATAAGCATATTATCAGTAAATTGTTTAAGAAAGAAAGTGAAAAAAAATCATCAACTTCGTCATCACTACATGCAATAAAAAGTCCTTACAAGGGTAAGGGTTTGATGAAACTAAACCCATACAAAGCTAACTATATATACTGGGTTGATCCTAATGAGTTAGTAGATCGCCTTAGGCTATTGCTAGCATCACAAGCTGCAGGTCATACTAATCACAATAACGACATTGTCTCAATTATCGAAGAATTATATGAAGCAAAAATTATAGAATAATATTTATCTACATAAATCATATCCATCGATAAGTTTGGGCACTATCTTAATGATAAAAGTGGCACAGTTTTTGTAAAAAATGTTCCTAAGCTGCTGGGCTTCGTTATGGATACAACTAATAACATTGACGTTCAAAATAAAAGTATCAAAAATGTGGCAAAAGCTTTGGAGGAAAACGACGTTGTTAATAAATTGTTTCTGCAAAGTCAAATTGAAGAGGTACGAGATGAAATCAATATAATTTTAAGTCAGAAACTAAGTAAAATTAGGGAAACAGTTTCAAGTATGAAATTATTCTTTGAAAAAGAAATTAGAAAGATAAATGAGTTAATCTATGGGTATATAAGAAATATGATGGTCAACAGTACTTAAATGAACTGGCACTGAACTCAACTTATCCCGTCAAATTCTAAATACGTTAAATAATGACTTCAAAAAGAAATTTAATAAATGAACTACTTAAGCAAGCACGAAAACATTTTCCACGTCGAAGAGTTGTTATGAGAGGAATAGATGATCTTTAGCAAGCTGATTTAGTTGAAATGGGGAACTATTCTACAGACAATAGAGATTATCGATTTTTGCTGACTGTAATTGATACATTTTCAAAATTTGCGTGGGCAGTACCCTTGAAAAGAAAGATTGCATTGGAAACAAACCAGGCTATGCAGAATATTTTTCAACTGGGACGAATACCAAAAAACAGATGGTAAAGAGTTTTTCAATAAACACTTTGGAAAATTGATGAATAAATACAACATTAAACACTACTCAACATATAGCAGAATGAAAGCATCAATAGTAGAACGATTTAACAGAACATTAAAAGGAATGATGTGGAAAGAGTTTAGCTTTAAAGGGTCTTATAACTGGCTCGACATTTACAAAGACTTGATTAATACATATAATAAAAAAATTCATCGCACCATCAAAATGCACCGATTCAAGTTAACTATAAAAATGAAAAAAAAATTATTAAACACTGTACATAACCGCTTAAAACTATTCAAATTATCAAAATTCAATGTGGGAGATCATGTGCGCATAAGTAAATATAAACATGTTTTTGAAAAGGGATATACACCAAATTGGACCACAGAAATTTTTACGAATTAAAGAGTTCAAAATACACATCCAGCTACATACATATTAGAAGACTATAGTGGTAACCCTATTAAAGGTGGATTCTATGGTGAAGAACTTTCAAAAACCAGATATTCAAATACATATCTAGTTGAAAAAGTTCTTTAAACTAAAGGCGAGAAGGCATATGTTAAATGGTTAGGATTTACCAATCAACATAATACTTGGATCAATAAAAATTAAATATTGTAGTTAAGTGTATATATAAGTCTATATTTTGTATCTAATATATTTAAATAAAATATAAACTTCCTTTTTATACAAAGTGCTGTGTATAATTTCACTTACTTGTAATCAGACAATCACAATGTCAATAACACTTACTCTTAGCTCAAACTCATATGAGTTATCTGCTAATTACTTCCCTCCTATTTGTTTGGATGGTGAATATGAATGTGCTCTAACTGATTTTCATTCATATAATAGCATTTCCAATGTAGAAATATATTTTTATATATTTCATATTGGTGAACATGTAATTAAAATACCAATAGGATCTTATGAATTGAATGATATAGTTGATTATATTAAACATAACTATAAGCAGTATTGTCCGGAAAATAAAATTGATATATGTAGAAGCTAATAACAATACAATGCAAGTTAGAGTTAAAAGCTCTAAGGATCCCATATACTTTAACAAAGATAACACAATTGGAAAACTTTTTGGATTCAATAAGAAAATTCTAGCTCCTAACCAAGACCATTACTAAGATCTACCAGTCAATATTTTCATCGTGAATATCTTGCGTGTTGAATGCAGTATAGTGGTTAACACATATACGAATAACTCACAAGCACACACATTACATGAATTTGCGATCAATGTCCCCCCAGGGTATAAAATTGTTGAGATTCCTCGAAATCTTATCTATTTGCCAGTTAACTGCCGAGAGATAAGTTCTCTTACGCTACGCATAGTTCATCAGAACGGTGATTTAATTAATATTCGAGGAGAGGAAATTACAACACGAATACACTTGATATCTAGCAAATAATGATAATATACAACGTCAAACAATCTAAGGATAAAATTGGATACACTCATAAAACACTATTGCAAACCAAACCACAATTAAAGCGATCATTACACAAAAAACATTTGACGCAAGAAAATAAAAAATTTTTGAAGTCCCTCAACTTAAAGTTGACAAAGAAATGAGTTACATACTAGATGTTCTAGAAAAACCTCAATCAGACGAGAGTATAATTAAAAAGGACTATCACACATATACACCATACCTACAATCCTTCAACAATAACGATGAGATTCGAATTTCAATACAAAATCAAGACTTATATGTGCTACCCAGCGAAAGCTACATATATGTTGAGGGAAGTATTGTAGATGATACTGACAGCAAAATATCTTCGTTTTTAAATCTAAAATTAAAAAATAACTTTGTGGCACATCTCTTTGACGAAATTCGATATGAACTTAATGGCTTAGAAATTGATCATACAAGACATTTAGCGATTACAAGCAGCCTAAAAAAATTTTGTTTCCTTATCACCAACAGAAAGTGTTGGGTTGTACAATGCAGGATGGAACAAACTCGATGATTTGGATATTTCAAATGGACACTTTAATTTCCATGTACCACTGAAACTATTTTTAGGTTTCGCTGAAGACTATAATAAAATTATACTCAGCGGTAAACATGAATTGGTTCTCTTACGTAGTAAGAACGATGAAAAACTCGTATACTCAACTGTTGCTACTGACAAACCAAAAATTAGTATCTCAAACATCTCATGGAGAATTCCACATGTACAATTATCCGATCTGAGCTTCTATACCAATGGCATTTCGCAGTTGGGATTGTCACATTAATCCTCAACTAAATCAGGAATTAGCTATATATGGAATGTTAAATTGGCTGCAAATATAGAACGACCCCGTTTTGTGTTGATTGCTTTTCACAAAGAAAATAAGTTTGTTCATTGTAATTTAAACAATTTAAAAGTACATTTAAATTTCGAATCGTACCCATATGATGATCTAAATATAAAATTTAAAAATGATCGGTATGCCATTCTATATGATATGTATCTACGGTTTCAACAAAGCTTCTACATGAGAGAATCACAACCGCTTCTAACTGCTCAATAATTTAAAAATAGTGTGCCGATAGTGGTAGTAGATGTCAGTCACCAAAACGAAGCCCTCTCTAACGGTCCTGTTGATATAAAAATTGAAATTGAAACAGACTCCAATATACCTACGGATACATCAGCTTTCTGCATACTCATCCACGACCGAATAATAGAATATATACCCTTAAAAGGTCAAGTTCGTAAGATAATGTGAAGAAAAAATAATAAAATAAGATGTTTGGGGATAAAGTTTTCATCGACATGCAAGGATTTAAATCTAATTCACACATCTTCATTGCAAAAAAAAATAGCAATTTTTTTTAACAATAAGGAGCACATAAATTTTATTATTAAACCACCGTTTAATTACAAAAGATTATCAATAGCAAAACAAAGAGAAGCGAATTGGCTAACAAGAAACTTTCATCATCTCAATTGGAATGACGGATCAATATCATTTGAGAGTGTTGTAAAATTTTTAAAATCCAATTTAAAACATTATTCAATCTATGTTAAGGGTGTGGAAAAGAAGAAATGGTTTGAAAAACTACTTCGAATTAGAGTTTTCAACATCGAGGATTTTAGCTGCATCAACTTTAAGCAAATACAACTTAAATATCCGGAATATTTTTACTGCAGCTATCACAATTATGGAGTTTGCGCCTTAAGAAATGCATATTTACTTTATCAAGAAAATACATTGTCACAACATATATTTACGATATGTTTTTAAATAAATATGTAGATTAAAATTATAAAAAAATTTTGTTCAATCATTTATTTATATGTATATGGTATGTACAAAGACACAGAGAGAAACTTAAACAAGCGACAAAATCATGCTATTAATATTCAACGGATAATGCCAGTTACATATCATACGCTTATCTCTGAGAAAACAATTTCTATCCTCTACTTCTGTTGACAACTGCAAGATTAGAATTTTTTAAACATTATTGATTTTCCCATGACAAGTTCAGTATTACAATTTCTAAAACGTTTCTTATTTTTCTTATCAAACTGATACACACTCAATTAAATTTTTAACGAAAAAAATGCACATTTTCAGTTTAGTAGTCATATTCTTCTAAAATACTTAACCATAAAATATGCATATTATGACTTTGTTGACATTCTAACTATACATTCATATGTATGTACATACTTTACTTTAAAAACTATACTCCAAAATAATTTATAATCAATAAGGCACACGCATTCCAAAATATTTTTTAATCAGTATTGCAACGCATGTAATGAAATATTCACGGCTGGGGTGTGTACGTGTGTATGCTTCCTAGTTAAACAGATATACATAGTCTCACACACACAATGTACGAGTATGTAACTTACTTGTTGCTTTTGAAAATGATCACATTAGGAAAAAATTTTCAATAAAGGACGCTAACATAAACACTTGCAACTAGAGGACCATTAGAAGTTTTAAAATACTTATTTAATTTGATGATTCAAAAATTTATTTACACATTTTTTACATTTTAAAATATTAATTTAAATTTATGTTTAAACAATTTAATTATACATATCATTTGTTTTCAAAATATTAAATTTAAGTCCGCCAACAACGCATCCCCCTCTTCGTCTTGCATGAAAATTTTGGTTATGTCATCTTTATCCTCATCTTTTGGCATATAATCAAACGCTGTCAAGAAAGCATCGTCCTCTTCATCCAGCATAAACTCTTCCTTTTGAAAATCTCCATTCTTGAAGTATGCCATTTGGTTGTTTGGAATTTCATGACATTCATCTACCTCGTTCTCAAAAATGTCTCTAATGTATACATTAGGAGGCAAATCGTCGTCCGAAAACTCTATTGACAGAGGGCTTACGGATACCTCTTCCCGGCTGACAACACTCATCTCTTCCCGATTGCCGGAGAACAATCTCACAAACTAATCTAGCGACATATGTATGTGAGCCGTTCAATGATAATGTCTCGCAGTAACGTTTAATATACAGAAAATACGCTTATCTCTGAGAAAAAATTATCTATCCTCTGCTTCTGTTGACAACTGATATTGTTTAATATTTCATACAAAATCAAACAAGAAACAGCGGCCTTTACGCTCAAAATGCAAAAGGTTATGCCTGAATATTCTTATTAGCACTTGCGTCTGAGCTAAAAAACAACCACAGCGAAATTAATTCACCCCTAACATTTATGACAATATCAAACGCTATCTGTGGTGAAAACATAAAAATATGTTCACCACGGATATTTTCTAATATTTAAAAAAACCAACAATGCCATATGTCTTGAGAAATAAGAAACAGTGCCCCACCATGTAATGAAGAAATAATAACCAGAACCATTTACGGTGAAAACATTGAAAAAGCTGTTAATAGTAATAACCAGAACCTTTTACGGTGAAAACATTGAAAAAGCTGTTATTAGCAACCAACAGCGCCATCTACTGTGAATATACAAAAGGTTTGTGTCTGAAATAAAGCATGGTTAAATATTTGATTTGGGTTTGTGTTTTTGCTAGAATGTCTGTCCATAAAATGGTTTGTGGCTCCGCTGTTTGCGCTCCCAATTAACAACTACTTATGTATGTATGTGCTTATGTTTGTATCTATATACTAAATATGAGCACTTTGGTAAAAGGTTTATAAGATTCGGAACAGGCGAATATAGCACTCTTACTTGTTCTTGTGTTGATGTTGTTTATTTATATATTCGTAAATAGCCGATAAATTTCGCATTACCAGCGAAGACTTCCCGCTGCCAGCCTTTTTTTAACTGCTTATAAACTTTCAAATAAACTTTATGTTATATGATGAATTCAATAATGGTAAATTGAAATTTTATTAAGATGCTATATATGTAAAGTGTGTATCAAAAGAATGTTTAAGATAAGCAGGGGTTGCAGTGGTAAGCACGTTGACTACCACACGATAAGTTCGTGCCTAATGTTGTAGGCATTTCCCACCATATAGCCCCTGAAAACCCGCTTAAAGCCGCTAGCTGAATAAAAATAAACGCTTATATAACTCAGTTCTCGTTGTACATTCATAGTGAACTAACGTCATAGCGGAGGTTTTTTTACATACATACTTAACAAAAAAAAATCATATAAAAGAAAATATTCGTAATACATATTATTAACTTTGACAAATAAGCTTTAATTGCTTTGTTAATATTTTTTGCATAGTCATAAATAACAAAAACAAAAAAAACCGTAATCAAAAAAAGCAAACAAACAAACAAAAGTACCCTTGAGGAATACTCTATATGAGTACCTCAAAAACAAATAAATGTGAAGTGAGTTATAACGGCAGAAATGCCTATTTTACTGTGAGTTCTGATGCTCATAATGATAAGAATAAAAATAAAAAACCTGATGACAGACTTACTGTGAGTTCGGAAGCTCTTTATAAAAATAAAAAATCTGATAATACAATTTTTCTAACAACACATCCACTTTTTCGACAGCGATCAATGCCTACTAGTGATTCTTTAACATTACAGTTGCCTAGTACTTCGTAAGTTAAGCCATTGAAATCATTCGCTTCGGGCTGTTCATCACCTAACCAAGTTATCACTACAGATAACAGTAGCTCAAAACCAAAGGTACAAGTCGGAATGAACAGATATATAACCGTGGTAAGGCGTGGGCGAAGCCCGAATTCTTCTAAAATTTCATCTGTTCCAAAGATGTCTAGGGATAACAGCGCATCATCCATGAATCGCCAAAATCGTTTTTCATTATTGCAAGACGATAACGAGAAGACCGCTTCAACATCTCAGAAGTCTTTTAAGCCACCACCAATATATGTGAGGGAAAAAAATTCTAACGCGCTTCTAAAAAAACTACTGTCGACCATTGGTGAAAATACTTTTCACGTAATTCCAATTAAAAGAGGTAATATTGATGAAACTAAAATCCAAATATACGATGAAAACAATTTTCGAAAAATTGTAAATGATTTTGAAAAAAATAAAACAAACTTTTACACATACCAACTTAAGAGTGCTAAAGGCCTACAGATAGTACTAAAGGGCATAGATTCATATGTTGAGCCCGAAGAAGTAAAATGTGCTCTTCTAGACCAAGGATTTAACCCTTATATGCGCACCTAGGTACCCGGGTACCTTTGGTGTTTTCAACCAAAATTTTATCATTGAAATTGATAACATGCATATCCGAAACTTCTTGAGAACTAACAACTTTAAACAAATTTGGTTTTTTTGCAGCCCTACAGATAATTTTTTTTTTAAATGTGCGTGAGAGACCAATTTACTCTTAACACCCTTAACTGCGCACCAAGGTACCGGGGTACCTGTACGTATTTTATATGGGAATGCTACCATTGCAATTATCTTTTTCGATGTTTTAATAGCTCTGCATAAATAAATAAAAGTCTGTATAAAATATAAACGTAACCAATTTATTTCGTGAAATAAGAAAACAGAAATATAAAAAGAAACAAAAATTCAATAAATAATAAAGGCATTGAGTTCTTCCTCTGTAAAAGGAACGAATATTTTTTTTGTTTTTGTTCCGTTTTTTTATTATATTCTGTTGTAATTTTTTGTCCTTTACGATTTGTTTCTCTAAGAATTATGTCACAAATTTCACTTGAAAAAATACTTTTGAATATTTCTGTGGCTGATAATAACTTAAATTTTTGGGCAGCACCCGCACGTTGCCGTAAAATATTGTTTTTCACAGTCTGGTATTCTGAAAATGGGCTTAGTTGCCAGCAAGTTCCATCTTTACCACAAAGTTCACTTCTTGTCTGAATTTCATCATTCTCACAATCATCGCTTTCCTCGGAGTCAAACGAATCTTCATTTACTTCTATAGTACCTGCCACTTCAGTGTCTGAAGCTTCCAATATTATTTCGTTTAACGGTGGAAGATATTCTTCATCGCCATCAGAGTGAATAAAATATTCTTCATCGCTTTCTATTTCATTTAATATATTATTTATATCAGAAGAATTAAATCTTTTAGAACGAAATCTTACGTTTAAATTCATTTCGTTTGTTTTACGCAAAAAAAAATAACTTCACCGCTCAGAACACAAGTCAAACTAAAAATAATAAGCAAAACACTACATAAAGTTTTGTTTTTATTCTCAAAGGGGAATTACCAACTTTATATTCGTATTAAATATTATTTAGAAACTTCAACTTTTTTATATATACCAGAAAAAAGCTGTTAAATTTAAAATCAATCTTACGTATAAATTAAAATGTGTATCTGGAAGTTTCAATGAAATGTGTTGCACACCTTAAGGAGTTAAGAAAAATATGTAATATATTTAATGTCAACGATGACAACGTTTTGACTAGATATTTAGTGCTAAAATGCTTGTTTTCTACGTAACTTCCATATAGGTACCCAGGTACCTTGCAGCTCATTATAAGGTGTTTTTTTTTGCCGCGCACATAAGGGTTAAGGTAAAAAATGATACTAATATAATTAACAGAGAAAAGGTCGCCCAACCCCTATTTCGCATTGAACTGGAGCCGAATGACATACAATTGAAAAAAAATGAAACCCATCCAATTTATAGCGTAAAGTTTATGTTACACCGAAAAATCGCAGTTCAAGAGCCACGTAAGCGTTCAGGTGCTGTACAGTGCCATAATTGCCAAGAATATAGCCATACAAAAACTTACTGCAATTTACCTACAGTTTGTGTTATCTGCGGTGAATTGCATTGTACTGCTAGCCGCACTAAGCCAAAAGAACAAGCAGAAAAAAAATTTAGTAATTGTGGAGGTAATCACACCGCTAACTATAGAGGATGCCCTGTATATTCTTTTGTTAAACAGACTGTGAGTCAAAAACCTAAGTTAGCTCCAGCCCAACCATTAAACGCGTACTCCGCCTCATTTGCTCAAGTAAGCCCACCAGTTACTTCACGTGTATCGTATGCCGATGCTGCTAAGGATAGTTCTAGTCTCTCACAAAATGTTTCACCGCAAAATAATTCAGCGAATGCAAGCTCAGGCTTTAACTTTAGTCGCCTTGAAGCTACTATTGAGAATCTGGTGCTAACTATAAATAACTTTACAACAAATATGACTAGCATGATGCAAGAAATGCTGCGAATGCAGAATACACTGCTTCAAGCATTAGTTAACAAACCATGAACATGTTAAAAATATGTTTCTTAGTAAATAGAGATAGAAATAAGATTTATCACTAAAGAACAGTCCTAACTATAAAATTAATTAAAGGACATGTTTAGTTTCAGTTACCTGAAAAAGTTCGTTTGTGCGGAACAAAGTTGATAAAATTCTTTAGAAATACACGTTTACATAATACCGCGATATATATCTTTTGCAATGTGATGTTTAAATTGAGACACTTAACAGTTTTGCAACATCAAAGATTAATTAAAAAAAAGTTAGTTTACTTGGTATGGAGTAAAGTACTTGGTATAGTAAAACTAATTTATAGGGTTATTAAAGAGTAGCGCGGTTTTAAAACATCTCGAGTGCCAGTGAACAAGCACCGATTTTTGGATATTGTATGACGTAACGTCGTTTTTGACTTGCAAAATATTTCTTAAATACAGAAAAATAAATATTTAATCGAAAAATACCGAAAGGTCGCTTACTAAAAACTTCACTAGAGCAAAAAATGATAATTCTTTTCACAAAACAAATATGTATGTATGTATGTGCTTATGTTTGTATCTATATACCAAATATGAGCACTTTGATAAAAGGTATATAAGATTCGGAACAGGCGAACATAGCACTCTTACTTGTTCTTGTGTTGATGTTGTTTATTTATATATTCGTAAATAGCCGATAAATTTCGCATTACAAGCGAAGACTTCCCGCTGCCAGCCTTTTTTTGAACTACTTATAACCTTTCAAATATACTTTATGTTAAATGATGAATTCAATAATGGTGAATTGAAATTTTATTAAGATGATATATAAAGTGTGTATCAAAAGAATGTTTAAGATAAGCAGCGGTTGCAGCGGTAAGCACGTTGACTACCACACGATAAATTCGTGCCTAAAGTTGTAGGCATTTCCCACCTTATAGCCCCTGAAAACCCGCTAAAATCCGCTAGCTGAATAAAAATAAACGCTAATATAACCGCTGAATTTTTTATAACCAACATATGTATTTTTTATGGTTTATTGGTAAAAAAAAATTAATAAGATAAATTTTATAAAATATCCTAGTAAAAAAATGGAAGTCATTCTAGTAGAAATACATTTTCATTGCTTCCAAAAAATTGATATTTTTAATTTGCGAGAGTGAGCAAAAATCCATGTAGAAGCTTATTTTAGTCATACAAAACCTTGTAACTCCTCCATAGTGTTAGAAAATACTCACCAGAATTAAAAAAAAATTATTTTTTGAATGAAATTTATGAACTAATTTTAGTCTAAAATTTAAAAGTTATATGTTTAAATTTACATGAAAACACTGTTTCGGGTTTCGCATAAACAGAAACGAATTGTTAAAATAGGTAATTATTTACTTTTTCCTAGATGCAAATATTATCATAAAACACAAAAAAGGGAATTTTTCTTAATATCGCTTCCAATTCAGTGACCAAGCATCGAAAAAGAGAACTTCTTGCAATGACAACCCTATGTAGAAATCATTAGAACGAATCGAAATTTTCACTACTTCCTTATCTTGCCATTTTGCTTGAAGTATTTGTAAAATATTGATAAAATTTACTGACTTTCTGACTATCTGAAATAAAAAAATTGTGTTGATAAAATAAACTCTGTGGCTCAATTCAAATTGGCTTGAAGTTTAATTTCGAAGGAAAATTTCAATAAAAAAAGTCGCTAATCAAAAACAAATTATTCAGAAAAAGTTACTGTTTTGAGAGATTTTGGTTGATATTATGTTTTCCTCATACTCACTGGTCCAATCACCCAGTTTTCGGTTTGCAATCCGTTTGTTTACTATATTATTAATATGAAAATAATGATTAAATTGGTTTGTTATATAATTTTAATCTCAAATTAAATTTTATTCACTAAAAATGAGATTTGTTCACTTTTATACTCGTATGTATATACATATGTTTTTATTTTTAACCTCTTAAAGTTTCACATTATACTACACGACCGCAATATGTAAATTTTTTATTTCCAAAAGTACGTTAGTTTCTTTTCGCTGTACGTGTTTATATCAAAAAAACTCAACATAAATACCAGGGTATGTGTCGCATAACTGCGGTGAAAACACTCTATGGTGATTCAATATCTTTCTTTATAAGTTTCAGAAAAACGCTGAAAATACATCAAGTAAGAAATTCTTCCGCTGAAATTCCCGCTGGTGGTTTTTTAAATACACTTGCCGTTAATGACAACAAAATACAGTCATATATACACCGCGAAAACCGCCGTTTTGGCAACACTGTGCATGTGTCAATATACACGCATAAGTTAAATAATTAATAAAATACAATGAATACATTAAAATTAATACACTAAAAACCGCACACGCGTGCGAGTGCTCTCACAATAATGAAGAGAGCAATAAAAGATAATTTGTATTTTTATTTAATGTGTACTCAATTGTTATTGTTAAATCAGGGCTACCCTTTTAATCTCAGATTATTCATATGTGCCAGTTGTGTAGTCGCATTTTTATAGCCAACAATGGATTCTTTTTAAATTAGTTTAATTTCAATGTTTTCTATTTTTTAGAACTTGAATAATCAAATCTGAAAGTGAGTTATTATATACTATTTAAAATACATCAAATGTGCAATAATCTCTTTTGGAACACAAGAAATTTACTCGAATTAGAGTTTCACAAATATATTACAAATATGTCTTGGCAGCCCTGCTACAAGAAAAGCAAAATATATTACGCTCAAAAACGAAGCATTAACACAAACATAAGTGTGAATGTATATGTGTGGGGATCAATGAATCAGAGTCATTCAACCAATGAATTAAATCATTGATACGATATCAGCAAAAAATTATATATTGCATCTCAATAATGAAATACTGGCATGATATACATGAAAAATTTTGTTAATTCAACATTTCAACAAATATTTCGTTATAAAAAGTAAAACTAGCGACACGTTTGTGGAAATTTTTAATTTTATGAATAATAAGGTTTCATTTTATTAATGGAAATAAATTATTGTATAAACTAAAAAATTTCATTACAATAATTACATTTTGCATTTAAAATATGAAAATATACGTCATTAAATAATTCAGAATATTTCGTTATATACACTAGTGGCAAAAACTAAAGCAACTGAGGTAGTTTTACCATATTCCATAGCATTGTTGTAAAACAAAATATTTAAATGGGTTTAGCAGTTCCTATTATAAACTTTAAGCGTTGTAAAAATTTTATTTAGTTAGAAAAAAGATAACACGAAACTAAAAACAATTCATATGTGCGTGGCAAAAACTAAAGCAACTTATTTAAATTTTTAAATCTATTTTAATAATTAATGGCATATCCATTATTTTTTAAAACAGCAGCACATCTTCTGGGCATTACGGTAATTAACTTATCATTTTCCCTTTTATAAATGCTTTCCCGTGTTTCTTTTCTTTCAAGGAAAAAAGTACGTTTCTTGAACCCTTGGTCCCGTTTTATCTTTCTACCCGCCATATCCCACAAGTTCTCTCTAGGCTTTAAATCAGCTGAATGGATTGGCCATTTAAGTAAATTAATATTTTGGTTTTGAATTCCGGACTTACGTTGCAAAGTATGCTCTGAATTGTTATGGTGGTGAAAGATCCACCCAGGAGGCATTTTATCTCTTGCAAACGGAAATATGACAAGTATTATAGTAATGTATGTGCCCGTACCATTAAAATTGTCAAACTTGTTTAATTTAAATCGAAATATTTTAATTTTTGGGGTAAAATTTACATATTAAGGTAATTGCTGTCAATAACGTGAAGTGACGAGGATCGTGGTTTGGATTTGTACATAGATAAGGATAGTTTGATGTCGATCGATGTGGTTTTGTTTTAATTTTATGGTTTGATATCGGTCCGTCGATGTGTACAGTTAAATAAGTAGGCCCGCAGGAGTTGTTTGTACGTAGTATGTTCTACATTTGTTAAGGGGTTGCAGTACAGTTTGATGTCGGTCCGTCAATGTGTTTTTGTTTTGTTTTATGCTTTCGTAACAATCCGTCACTGAATAAAATAAAAAAAAATAAATCACTGAATAAAATTTGTAATTAATGTAAGTACAAAACGAATTAAAATAAGTGATTTTATTTCATAAAGAACGAATAAAGGCAGGTATCCCATCATGTACTCATTTTAGGCAGGTATCCCATCCTATATCCATTTTCCCTGAAATCCAAGTCACTTATGTTCACATCTCTTGAAACTCTCAACTCGCAGTTTCTCAAATTTTTCACAATTTGTATTCAGTCACTCACTTTTTAAACCATACGTACTTAATTTCGCTAAAATTCCATGCAAAATTATACACAAGCATTATGTACGTGTGCATGAAGGTCTCAGCATACACGTGCATGCATAGCACAATAAGATTGTATCACCTTATATATGTACATATGTACCTATATATGTACATATAAAAATTTGTTATCTACAGAATTTGAATAACTTATCCTTATATTTTTGTGTTGGAAACATGCATATGCAAAAACTCAAGAAAATTTAATCTTGTTTCAAGCATGATCGGTGTGACGCATGCAAAAATTTCACTAATATTATTTTAACACAGATCATGCAATTTGACAGTATATGTTTCAAAATAACCCAATAAGCAATTTTGCTTGAAATCAAGCAACAACTGTTATTCAAGCCACAAATTCAATTGTCAAGGGTTGAGTTATACTTGATCTACACTTTATTTCAATAGCATTCTCCAGGGAAAAGGGAGCTTGAATTTAATTTGAACAATTCAGTTATAGTACAGTGTATTTCAAGCCTTGAACTATACTACAATTAAACCTTGTATTACAAATGACTTCAAGTGTATTTCAAGCTTCAAAAGCAATGCTTTTAAAAAAGAAAGCAAAATACAATTCCTGTGTTTTCTAATAATAATTAGCTGCCCAACTGCTTTCGCTGTTGTTTGAACGACTTTACTCAGCTTTTTTTTAATTTAATTTTTTTTTATTTTAAACATAATTTCAGTTCTAGTAATAAATAAATTACAAATTGGACTAGGCTTGAACATATTGTATGTTGTTTAACTTCTTATATCAAAATATTTTCAAACTTGAAAAATACTGGAAAAAATGCTTGAATTCAACTTTCTTTTCAGTTAAATTTCAACTGCTTAAATTTTTAATTTTATATTGCTTATTTAGAAATAAGGTTATAAATTTCAAAAAAAAAAAATTTAAGATATAGTGATGGCTCTTAGTTTATACTGTAGCAAAATTTGTATAATAACAAATATTGACAGGGCAATGAGTAACGTTATTGGATGACTGACTGACTTATAATCGCCAAGCCCAAATCACTGTAGCTAGAAAGCTGAATTTTTGGGTGTAGGCCCTCTTCTAATGTATAGATCCAATAAAAAGGGATTTTTCTAAATTCAAAGGGGTAAGAAAGTATAAAATCGGTATCTTTTATCCCGGAAACTACGTTAAATGAACTCTAAATTGCAAAAGCCTACGAATGCTGCTAAAATAAACCGGCTTAGTCTTAGGGGTCGAAAGAGTGTAAAAACTGAAATTTGGTACCGGTTTTACACTCGACACTCTTCTAGGTAGATGCGCTTTTCCTGGGGGCACAGTCCCCCTAGACGTGATTTTGTCCCCTAAGAATTGCTGAAATAATAAAAAATATTATTAGAAACTTCTCTATGTTTGGAAAGGCATACATTACATTACATACATTATTTTTAAGAGGGTTTGTTCGCAGCAGTCATATTTTTTCGTGTTATTACTTTAAAACGTGTTAATTTATGAGTACCATTTGAATACCCCAAATATGTTGTTTAAATGTGTTAGTATTTATTTGTTTTGTTCCTACCTGAAATAAACTGTTGTGCTCAGTTGTCTGACTTGTTATAGAAATGGTCCAAAATAGATTGGTATTGAAAATTAGCAAAATCGAGCAGACGGTTTTAGAACTGGAAAACTTAAACTATATTTTGCCATACAAAAGTAACTACCGCAAATTAATTTTTATTATTTTAATAAATAAACATATTTTATACTTCAGTACTAGAGTTTTTTTCCACCGGACTTTTTCATTTAATTTTTTTATATATCCCAGGATCCCGCTCCATAGAAATAATAAACATTAAATTGGCAGGCATTAACATAAATTTGATGAAAAAGACTAAAACGCTAACTAAAACACATCTTATATACATAATTAATGTTAATTTAAATTGGGTCTTAGAACAATAACTTTATTTATTTTAACTTTTAGTTTTTAAATTCCTTAAAGGATTTTTCCAACACGAAAGACTTTGTTTAAAAAAGTAAACTTAGTAATTTATGGCCTTATTTATAAAACTTAAAAACTTGAACTTAATTAAAATGCCTTTATAAAGACTTTTTAAGTTTTATAAATAAGACTGTTAATTAATAACATAATAGTTAATAAAAACAAATATAAAATAAAAAATACTCGAGGTTTGAGATCCAAAACAGATAAGTAGGTTTGTTCTTAAAAACGTCCAAACAATTAACTTTTCCATGTGAAACAATTTTATTAAAAACAAAAAAATTTTATTATGATTTCAATAAATTATTTTATCAATCAATTATTTTCTTTCTGAAGAAAAAATTACTAGAAAATACCCATTATCTATCCCTAATTAATACCCATTAGATATCCATGTATTATTATGACTGTTTTGTTAACTTTTCCAAAGACATTTCAATATTTTCCCCTATAAATACATCCATTAAATCTAAAATACGATGTGTATTCTTGTAGCGACAACCTAAAAATAAAATTACTTTCGACAATTGCAAGATACGCAGGCAAATACTTAACTAAACTCGAATCACCTCCTAATCCCCTCTTCTTCTTCATCTTGAATTTTACTGGACACATTCGCCTAACAAAGAAGGACACAAGGGCTCTTTTACTCAATACTCCAGATGGGACTGCTTGCAAATATATATATTTTTCCTTTCTGATTATCACTACTCATGTATTATTTATAACTATCACTAAGTTTATGTCCGACACTGGTCGGGCCTTATAATTATATTTTAGCTTTAAGATTTAATAAGTTAGTTCATTTTTGAAGATACAATTATTACATGTATAAAAAAACTTTCGACAATGGTCATTGGTAACAAAAAACTATTTTAATCAGAAATAATTTTTAGTCAGGCTTAAGTTCAGTAATTTCAATTCTTATTGAATGAAATATTTTTATTAATTAATGTGAGTATCTAAAGAAGAGAAGAAAAATTAAACTTAGACTTTAAGCTGGGGGAAATACCGATACTTTTCTGTGCAGCCACGCACTTCATCAGCACCCTAGTCTATCTACTTGTGTAGAGATTCTTGTTAATATCAGCTATTTAACTTAAATTTTCAATGAAACGGAATATGAGAAACGATTGTTGTGTATACAATTGATTTACATTTGGTAAACACATTATAAGTATCACTATTAATTTTCTGTTTTTTCCATTTTTTTTCATTTTTCTATTTAGGTTAGCACGAAATTATATTACTCTACCTAAGTATGTTTAGTCATTCTTGCTCATCTTTTACGATCATCACATTAATTATTTTTACTTATTCGATGTACCATCGGTACATGCATGTAAGTATTATTGTAGTGGCTTTATGTTACTTGTTGTTGCATTCTACAGTTTTTACTTGGATTTCCAGCATTCTGAAACTGTGATGGCCAAGTGAACAGTGATTGCCAATTAACCATATTTTTTTCATGTGCCCATGATTAATTAAGTGAAACATTTGTAAATTTTTTAATTGAACTTTTTAGTGATTTTTAATCATCAAGATTCCAGGGTTGGGAATATCACACTTTTTGTGATATATAAAATTAACTAGGTCTAATTAAATTTTTTTATTTTTGTTTATAAGTTATATATATTGGAAAGATAAGTTTGGTGTAGAGTTGGATATTTTTTCTGGATATTCACCTAACTACTTTTCTTATACAAAAGTAAGTAGGTCATATTATTTTGTTTGATTACAAATTATTTATGCTTTATGTCTTGGAAAGAACCAGTTTGGCACAAAAATTATAAAAAAAATAGCAACAGACCTGGAAAACTTGAACTTTTTGTGGTATATAAAACTTATTAAATAAAACTAATTATTTCTTTGGAAATTAAATATATTGCATATTTTAAAAGTAAATAAATTAGTATTAAAAATTAGAAAAATAAAAATAATGGTTCCATGGTTGGAAACTTAAAAAAAAATTGTTGGTAAAATTATAATCAAACACAATTTTTTTTCAATTAAACATATTTCATGTTTTAAGAAGATTTGATTCTAAATTTTTTATATCTGTTAAATTTTTATTTAAGTATAAACGAAGTTTTGTTTCATGTTGCATATTATCCTCTCAGCAAAGTTATGTTTCAAATCGATGGTTTTTCGACGACAACTTGTAACGAGTTCTTATTAAGTTTTAGTAAATAGAGATAAAAATAAGATTTATCACTAAAGAACAGTCCTAACTATAAAATTAATTAAAGGACATGTTTAGTTTCAGTTACCTGAAAAAGTTCGTTTGTGCGGAACAAAGTTGATAAAATTCTTTAGAAATACACGTTTACATAATACCGCGATATATATCTTTTGCAATGTGATGTTTAAATTGAGACACTTAACAGTTTTGCAACATCAAAGATTAATTTTAAAAAAAGTTAGTTTACTTGGTATGGAGTAAAGTACTTGGTATACTAAAACTAATTTATAGGGTTATTAAAGAGTAGCGCGGTTTTAAAACATCTCGAGTGCCAGTGAACAAGCACCGATTTTTGGATATTGTATGACGTAACGTCGTTTTTGACTTGTAAAATATTTCTTAAATACAGAAAAATAAATATTTAATCGAAAAATACCGAAAGGTCGCTTACTAAAAACTTCACTAGAGCAAAAAATGATAATTCTTTTCACAAAACAAATATGTATGTATGTATGTGCTTATGTTTGTATCTATATACCAAATATGAGCACTTTGATAAAAGGTATATAAGATTCGGAACAGGCGAACATAGCACTCTTACTTGTTCTTGTGTTGATGTTGTTTATTTATATATTCGTAAATAGCCGATAAATTTCGCATTACAAGCGAAGACTTCCCGCTTCCAGCCTTTTTTTAAACTACTTATAACCTTTCAAATAAACTTTATGTTGAATGATGAATTCAATAATGGTGAATTGAAATTTTATTAAGATGATATATAAAGTGTGTATCAAAAGAATGTTTAAGATAAGCAGCGGTTGCAGCGGTAAGCACGTTGGCTACCACACGATAAATTCGTGCCTAAAGTTGTAGGCATTTCCCACCTTATAGCCCCTGAAAACCCGCTAAAATCCGCTAGCTGAATAAAAATAAACGCTAATATAACCGCTGAATTTTTTATAACCAACATATGTATTTTTTATGGTTTATTGGTAAAAAAAAGAATAAGATAAATTTTATAAAATATCCTAGTAAAAAAATGGAAGTCATTCTAGTAGAAATACATTTTCATTGCTTCCAAAAAATTGATATTTTTAATTTGCGAGAGTGAGCAAAAATCCATGTAGAAGCTTATTTTAGTCATACAAAACCTTGTAACTCCTCCATAGTGTTAGAAAATACTCACCAGAATTAAAAAAAAATTATTTTTTGAATGAAATTTATGAACTAATTTTAGTCTAAAATTTAAAAGTTATTTGTTTAAATTTACATGAAAACACTGTTTCGGGTTTCGCATAAACAGAAACGAATTGTTAAAATAGGTAATTATTTACTTTTTCCTAAATGCAAATATTATCATAAAACACAAACAAGGGAATTTTTCTTAATATCGCTTCCAATTCAGTGATCAAGCATCGAAAAAGAGAACTTCTTGCAATGACAACCCTATGTAAAAATCATTAGAACGAATCGAAATTTTCACTACTTCCAGATCGCAAACTTATGACTTTGTTGGAGTCTCTTTTTTTGCTGTTATCTTGCCATTTTGCTTGAAGTATTTGTAAAATATTGATAAAATTTACTGACTTTCTGACTATCTGAAATAAAAAATTGTGTTGATAAAATAAACTCTGTGGCTCAATTCAAATTGGCTTGAAGTTTAATTTCGAAGGAAAATTTCAATAAAAAAAGTCGCTAATCAAAAACTAATTATTCAGAAAAAGTTACTGTTTTGAGAGATTTTGGTTGATATTATGTTTTCCTCATACTCACTGGTCCAATCACCCAGTTTTCGGTTTGCAATCCGTTTGTTTACTATATTATTAATATGAAAATAATGATTAAATTGGTTTGTTATATAATTTTAATCTCAAATTAAATTTTATTCACTAAAAATTAGATTTGTTCACTTTTATACTCGTATGTATATACATATGTTTTTATTTTTAACCTCTTAAAGTTTCACATTATACTACACGACCGCAATATGTAAATTTTTTATTTCCAAAAGTACGTTAGTTTCTTTTCGCTGTACGTGTTTATATCAAAAAAACTCAACATAAATACCAGGGTACGTTTCGCATAGCTGCGGTGAAAACACTCTATGGTGATTCAATATCTTTCTTTATAAGTTTCAGAAAAACGCTGAAAATCCATCAAGTAAGAAATTCTTCCGCTGAAATTCCCGCTGGTGGATTTTAAATACACTTGCCGTTAATGACAACAAAATACAATCATATATACACCGCGAAAACTGCCGTTTTGGCAACACTGTGCATGTGTCAACATACACGCATAAGTTAAATAATTAATAAAATACAGTGAATACATTAAAATTAATACACTAAAAACCGCACACGCGTGCGAGTGCTCTCACAATAATGAAGAGAGCAATAAAAGATAATTTGTATTTTTATTTAATGTGTACTCAATTGTTATTGTTAAATCAGGGCTACCCTTTTAATCTCAGATTATTCATATGTGCCAGTTGTGTAGTCGCATTTTTATAGCCAACAATGGATTCTTTTTAAATTAGTTTAATTTCAATGTTTTCTATTTTTTAGAACTTGAATAATCTAAAAAATAATCTGAAAAAAAATTGAAAGTGAGTTATTATAACTATTTAAAATACATCAAATGTGCAACAATCTCTTTTGGAACACAAATATGTCTTGGCAGCCCTTCTACAAGAAAAGCAAAATATATTACGCTCAAAAACGAAGCATTAACACAAACATAAGTGTGAATGTATATGTGTGGGGATCAATGAATCAGAGTCATTCAAACATTGAATTAAATCATTGATACGATATCAGCAAAAAATTATATATTGCATCTCAATAATGAAATACTGGAATGAAAAATTTTGTTAATTCAACATTTCAACAAATAGTTCGGTATAAAAAGTAAAACTAGCGACACGTTTGTGGAAATTTTTAATTTTATGAATAATAAGGTTTCATTTTATTAATGGAAATAAATTGTTGTATAAATTAAAAAATTTCATTACAATAATTACATTTTGCATTTAAAATATGAAAATATACGTCATTAAATAATTCAAAATATTTCGTTATATACACTAGTGGCAAAAACTAAAGCAACTGAGGTAGTTTTACCATATTCCATAGCAGTGTTGTAAAATAAAATATTTAAATGGGTTTAGCAGTTCCTATTATAAACCTTTTCACAAAATTTTTGTAAACATTTTATTTAGTTAGAAAAAAGATAACACGAAACTAAAAACAATTCATATGTGCGTGGCAAAAACTAAAGCAACTTATTAACATTTTTAAATCTATTTTAATAATTAATGGCATATCCATTATTTTTAAAAACAGCAGCACATCTTCTGGACATTACGGTAATTAACTTATCATTTTCCCTTTTATAAATGCTTTCCCGTGTTTCTTTTCTTTCAAGGAAAAAAGTACGTTTCTTGAACCCTTGGTCCCGTTTTATCTTTCTACCCGCCATATCCCACAAGTTTTCTCTAGGCTTTAAGTCAGCTGAATGGATTGGCCATTTAAGTAAATTAATATTTTGGTCTTGATTTCAGGACTTTACACAATGCAAAAAATTCTTTGAATTGTTATGGTGCTGAAAGATCCATCCAGGAGGCATTTTATCTCTTGCAAACGGAAATATGACAAGTATTATAGTAATGTATGTGCCCGTACCATTAAAATTGTCAAACTTGTTTAATTCAAATCGAAAAATTTTAATTTTTGGGGTAAAATTTACATATTAAGGTAATTACTGTCTAACAAGTTTATTATTCGACATATTGTCATAATTATATTTTAATTTGAAATTTATTTGCTTGTGGTTTAGCTTGGTCTATATACGTATTTCATTGGCGCTTAAACCAAATCATCAGTAGACTTCAACCACAAATTTTGAACAGTCACAAACCTCTTACTTTATGCACAGACTTTCAAAAACTATATGAGAATTCATAGAACAATAATATTTTTGTAATTACTTTTATTGTTATCCAATGGATTTCTAATTGTATGAAGGTGTAGAAAAATAAAATAGATTCATATCGAATATAAATTATTTGCTGGGTTTTGTATGAGTTTCAAAGCCTACCAAACTTATTTTGTCTTTGTGATTTTCAAAAATATTATTGTTCTATGAATTCTCATATAGTTTTTGAAAGTCTGTGCATAAAGTAAGAGGTTTGTGACTGTTCAAAATTTGTGGTTGAAGTCTACTGATGATTTGGTTTAAGCGCCAATGAAATACGTATATAGACCAAGCTAAACCACAAGCAAATAAATTTCAAATTAAAATATAATTATGACAATATGTCGAATAATAAACTTCTTAAATGTTAAATTTTAGATTTTATTTTTCATTTTGCCTTGTAATTACTTTTATTGTTATCCAATGGATTTCTAATTGTATGAAGGTGTAGAAAAATAAAATAGATTCATATCGAATATAAATTATTTGCTGGGTTTTGTATGAGTTTCAAAGCCTACCAAACTTATTTTGTCTTTGTGATTTTCAAAAATATTATTGTTCTATGAATTCTCATATAGTTTTTGAAAGTCTGTGCATAAAGTAAGAGGTTTGTGACTGTTCAAAATTTGTGGTTGAAGTCTACTGATGATTTGGTTTAAGCGCCAATGAAATACGTATATAGACCAAGCTAAACCACAAGCAAATAAATTTCAAATTAAAATATAATTATGACAATATGTCGAATAATAAACTTCTTAAATGTTAAATTTTAGATTTTATTTTTCATTTTGCCTTGTAATTACTTTTATTGTTATCCAATGGATTTCTAATTGTATGAAGGTGTAGAAAAATAAAATAGATTCATATCGAATATAAATTATTTGCTGGGTTTTGTATGAGTTTCAAAGCCTACCAAACTTATTTTGTCTTTGTGATTTTCAAAAATATTATTGTTCTATGAATTCTCATATAGTTTTTGAAAGTCTGTGCATAAAGTAAGAGGTTTGTGACTGTTCAAAATTTGTGGTTGAAGTCTACTGATGATTTGGTTTAAGCGCCAATGAAATACGTATATAGGCCAAGCTAAACCACAAGCAAATAAATTTCAAATTAAAATATAATTATGACAATATGTCGAATAATAAACTTCTTAAATGTTAAATTTTAGATTTTATTTTTCATTTTGCCTTGTAATTACTTTTATTGTTATCCAATGGATTTCTAATTGTATGAAGGTGTAGAAAAATAAAATAGATTCATATCGAATATAAATTATTTGCTGGGTTTTGTATGAGTTTCAAAGCCTACCAAACTTATTTTGTCTTTGTGATTTTCAAAAATATTATTGTTCTATGAATTCTCATATAGTTTTTGAAAGTCTGTGCATAAAGTAAGAGGTTTGTGACTGTTCAAAATTTGTGGTTGAAGTCTACTGATGATTTGGTTTAAGCGCCAATGAAATACGTATATAGACCAAGCTAAACCACAAGCAAATAAATTTCAAAGGTAATTACTGTCAATAATGTGAAGTGACGAGGATCGTGGTTTGGTTTGTACATAGATAAGGATAGTTTGATGTCGGTCGATGTGGTTTTGTTTTAATTTTATGGTTTGACATCGGTCCGTCGATGTGTACAGTTAAATAAGTAGGCCCGCAGGAGTTCTTTGTACGTAGTATGTTTTACATTTGTTAAGGGGTTGCAGTACAGTTTGATGTCGGTCCGTCGATTGCTAAGCGGTTGCAGTAAGTTTATGAATTTAGATTGTGTGTGAGTGAGTGTATAGAGAAAATGTTGTTTAGTTTTTTTTTTCTAATATTCTTTAGTAGTATGTATCTTTTTTCTTTTGATAAGCGGTTGCGAAAGCGGTTTCGAGAAAGAAATTATGTATGCTTGTGGGAATCTATAAATGTTTTTTATTGTTGGTTTTATTTAGTTTGATTTTTATAAATTTTTTCCCTATGTTTAAAGGGTTTGAAGACATGAATAAAATATGTATATGGTTTGTGAGATGAGCATGGTTGGATTTCCGTCCGTGTATGAACATAGTTAATTATGTAGGTATGAAGGATTGTATCTAGGTTTTTGTTTGAATTTTAATTTTTAATTGAATGTTTTTTTGTTTGTTAAACGGTTGCAGCAGGTTTATGATTTTGTGTGAAATCTATAAATGTTTTTGTTGTTGTTGGTTTTATATAGTTTGATTATCCTATTTTCCATATTTAAAAAATATGAACAGATGAATTAAATATGTAATTTATAAGTAATTAACTTACTTGAAGGTTGGAGAAATTCAAGTGTAAGATATTTAGGATTGTCAAAGGGAATTAGAGATGCGTAATCATATGAGCTAAAGTTTTGCTAGTGTGAGTGTATTTGTGTATGTTTTTAAAATAACTTGAGCGATTGTAGATGGGTAAATAATCGTATATGTATATAAAAAAACATGTGTGTAATGCCGAGTACACATCTTGCAATTCTTGTATTGTAATAATTTTTTTTTAATTTGTGCAACGCCTTTCACGTTATGTTTTCTATATGGAAATCAATACCACACAACAAAAAATAAATCAAAAATCGGAAATGATAAACGTTACCACTAGTTCACATTGTTTCGATATCACAAAATATGATCGAGTTTGACACTACTTTTTTTGTATGTACTATTTGTTCGATTTTTTGCAAAGTTCGCAATAAAAGCGAACAATTTTGAAGCTTTTAAAACATTATTAAGCTTTGTTAGCATCCTGCTGTTAGTAGTTTTTTTCCAATTTTCGTCATTTCACGAATTTTTTTACTTATTTGCATAAATAATGGCACTAATTTTTATTAATTTAATAAAGAAATATTAAGGTAAATGTAATTAAAAAACATTATCAATTTTATAAGCTTTTGCATTCCTGATGCCATTATACGACATTCATCAAACATTGGGAAAAATGTTGTAGTTGTCGTAGCAAAATTTTACAACAATTGTGCAGCTTGACAACGTACTAGATTTACAATAGGTTGAGAATTGCGCAATTATAATATTAAAACTATATTTAAGAAATTTATAATTCGACATATTGTCATAATTATATTTTAATTTGAAATTTATTTGCTGGTGGTTCAGCTTGGTCTATGTGCATTTCATTGTTGCTGTAACAAATCATCAGTAGAGTTCAACCACATAAGAGGTTTGTGACTATTCAAAATATGTTGTTAAAGTCTACTGATGATTCGTTACAGCAACAATGAAATGCATATAGACCAAACTGAACCACCAGCAAATAAATTTCAAATTAAAATTAAAAATATATTTTATATATTGTATAAATTAAATATAGCGAATTCTTTGGTATACGAATGTAATATTTGTAACAAGGTATATAAATACCAAAAGTGCTTTTGGGATCACATCCAAAATCATGGTGTAGAAGACCAAGTGGTCATAAGTCAAGACTCAAACCAAGAACGACCACTTTCACTGAATAGTCATCAATATACAGGCTTCAATTATCCTCAACAACTACAATATACTCGACAATATCAGTATTTCTGTCAACAATATCCTTATCAAGAACAAAACTACAGTATCAACAACAAGATCATCAATATCCTGTTCAAAAATATCCCCATCAAAAACAATAACAACAAGAAATGGAATGTTTTCAACAACGACAACATAAATATCGTCATCAACAATATACTCAGCAATATTTCTCATGAGCAATGTGCTCATCAGAAATGTCCTCATCAAGAACAACAACAACCACAACAACAAATGTATTGGCAGCATACTGCTACTCCCATGCAATGGAACCCAAATTTGCAGCAACCTCCTACTCCACTACATTGGTATCCAAATACTGACCAACACCAAACACTAAAACATCGCCCTCAACAACAACAACAACAGCAAGGTTCACATGAAGTAGCTCAACAAATAGTATCAACGTTGCTAGAGAGTGTATGAAATATTATGAAATCAGAAAAGCATTTAAAAATCACATTATTTCTTATGGAAAACAAAATAAAAAGGATTAACTTATCTTTGAAGATTTTAATGTCGAAAATGAATCGACTTTCATAGAGAGGCTTGAATAACACTTGAAGCAACATACTATATTAAAAATTAATAAAAGTATAGTTGCAGAATATCTAATATTTTTCGTGAAGAATAAGAAATAATTAGATTAGTACATACAACAAAAATGAGCTTGTTGACTAAAGCAGATGACGTGAAAGAATTGTTCTGTAAACAGGTCACAGAAATTCAAAATAAAATGTGTGAGTTCCTGGAGAGAGATTCTGGATGTACTCTTGTTCGCATAGTTGGAGCTGAATTAAATATTAATAAATCTTCTTTAGTAAAAGGAGCTCATTGGATTAGCACACTGGTGAAGCTTGGTAGTCATTGTGCTTGCATTAACATTGAAAACAGTGATAATTACTGTTTTAAATAAGCCTTAATAGCGGCAAACTTCGGCTATCAATCGATGCTCTTCATATAATATTAAATATATTAGTGCTGATATAGTTTTGCAATCAAATGGAACTGTAATTCATTTATCAAATTTAACATTTCCGATGTCACTAAAAATATTAAGGAATTTGAGGAGCGGAATGATGTTAGTGTGAATTTTTTTGGATATGACGACGAGAGTGATGAACTAATTTGACAATTTTAGATAACCCAAAATGAGAAAACAAAGCATGTTAACTTATTGCTTTTCGAAAACATGGATGGACATTAGTATATCTTTAAAAAATATATTTCAAAGCAAGTAATATATTGGAAAATATTTAAAATTATATAATACAATACCCGTGTTTGATGTCGTAAAGACTACTAAAAAGGCAAGCAACGACACATTGTGAACGACTTTTATTTTACAACAGCTGTTTGCAATACGATTATCCTGAAAATATTATTATTATTATTACTACAATGCCTAAGGCAGAAGACTCCATACTGTGGTTTAACAGCCACCACAGAAAAATTGATGTCCCTTTTGTTATATACACCGATTTTATATGCGTTTTACAACATATTGACTTTAATGTAAGTAGTAAAACTAAACTAAATGAGAGACATGTACCCTGCGCATTCAGCTATTTCATTAATTGTAAGCATGACAATAAATTGGATAAGCTGAGGAGTTATAAGGGTAAAGATGCTTCTAAAAAATTTGTTACATTTTTTGAATCAAGATTTTTAAGATATATATAACAATTATCTCCCAAAAACAATTGAAATGGAGAACTTGACGGATGCAGAAAATGTAACATTTGTGGACAATACTTAAACAATAATCGTGTGAGAGATCATTGTCATATAAGCGGTAAATAGCGAGGTGCTGCGCATAACAGATGCAACCTAAATAATCAAGTACCCAAGTTTATTCCAATTTATTTTCATATATATTCATACTATGATTCTCATCTGTTTGTAAAGAATTAAGTAAAATTGCGACAAATATAAAAGTCCTTCGGTTAAATTAAGAATTATATATATCTCTGTCTCAATTTATTAATATGAGTGATGGTACAGATCTTGAACTTAGGTTTCTTGATACAATGCGTTTTATGGCCGATAGTTTGGAATCGTTGGCAAATAATCTTACCGTCAACGATTTTCATGCTATTAGAGCACAATTTCAAACAAGCTAAGAATTTAATCTCATAAGGAGGAAAGGAATTTTTCCCTATGACTATCTTGATTCTTTTGAAAAACTTAATGAAACACAACTTCCACCTAGAAAAGATTTCTTTAATAAACTTAATAACAAATAATGTTCTATTGAAGACTATGCGCATGCGAATGAAGTCTGGACAATTTTTAACTGCAAAACTTTGAAAGATTATATGGAATTGTATTCAAAAACAGATGTGCTTCTCCTAACGGATATTTTTGAAAATTTTAGAAATGTCTGTAAAAAAATGTATAGCTTGGATCCCTGTCAATACTATACTACTCCGGGGCTATCTTGGGTGGCTAACCTTAAGCTTGCAAGCATTGAGTTAGAGCTAATAACCGATATCGACATGTAAAATTTTTTTAAAAGGGGTGGAATTGTCCAATGTAGTAAAAGATACTCCAAAGCAAATAAAAATTATTTAGACACTTTTGATAAAAATAAACTTTCCAAATTTTTTATGTATTTAGATGCAAAAAATTTTTAAGGATGGACCATGTCTGAACATCTTCTTTATACAGGATTCCAATGGTTAAAAATCGAAGAACTAAATATCCATCCTCAGTTAATAGATGATAATTCAAATGATGGTTATGTATATGAGGTTGACTTAGAATATCCTTCTTATTTACATAATATGCGCAACGATCTTCCTTTCAGCTCCCAAAACAAGGAAATTAGAGCATCAAAATATAAAAAACTCAAAACAAAGTTTTCGCCAAACCGTTCTTATCGAATTCATTACAGAGTAATTAAACAATGTATTGAAAACGGTTTGATTAAAAAAAAAATACATAGAGTTCTAACTTTTAAGCAGTCTCCATTAAAAAGATTATCTACACCTTAATAATAAATACAGAGCCAAAGCTAGAAATAACTTTGAAGGAAATTTTTGCAAATAGCTCACCAGCGCAGTATATGGGAAAACCATGGAGAATGTGGACAAAAGAAAAGACATGAGGATTGTTACCAGTTCGATTATGTTAAACCAAAACCGTTTGCATGCTCAAAATTGGATATATATAAATCAAATTTTCATAGCTTAGCAATATTTTCAGAAGATATCGTAGCGATTAAAATGAAGCGATTGAAGACAAGTTATAATAAGCCCATATATCTAGGATTTTGTGTGCTGGAACTTTCCAAATGGAAGATGTATGTAGAATTGTCATTATAGATACATGCAAAATTAAAATTAAATTACATGGACACTGACTCATTCATATAAACGATACAAATTGAAGACTTTTACGCAGACCTTAAAAATGATATAGAATATGAATTTGACATTTCTGGCTATCCAGAGACAAATGATTACGGGTGTTGTGAATTAGAATTGAACAACCCTCGTACCCGTATGTTGCACTAATTTGATAACGCAGCAGCAACCAGTTCATTCACTTGGTTGTTTGCTAATTTTTTTGCGTTGAAAAATTGTCCAATAGCGATATTACGTAATTGGTTCAAAAGCTTAATAACATAAAATAGTTTAGCAAGTAAGCATAATAATAATAATTATTAAGCATAATATTAGCTTTAAAACATATTAAATTATGATTATGTTTTGTATAAATAGTTAATTTTAAGAAACCAAGGGAGGAGTTGTAGTTTGTTAGTAGAAGACAGTTATAATTGATCAGTTGTAGTTAGTTAGTTGTAGATAATTATAATTAATCAGTGGTAATTAGTTAGTTGTAATTAGAGTCTTGTATTTAGCAGTTAAAAGTTAGAGTAATACCTGCAATGCCCACGGAACCCTCCAGGTTTAAAATTGCAAATTAAAAGAATAAGAAAAAGTTTTGATTAATAAAGCCTTTTATAAATAAACCAAGTAATATATTAAAAGAAAAATCCGTTATTAAGTTCAACACAACATTTTGGCGCAGCCGGTATTAGCAAGAGTACAATTTGATACTTTTTGGCAGTTTGATTGAAGTATATTGACATTGGAAAGCTCTTTTAGCTCAATTTAATTTTAATATACTGAATTAAATTGTTAAAAGAAAACGTTGTTCTGTATACCAACATTTACTATACAACGCAAGATTTTAATGACCTACTTTAGCTGCCTTAAGTAACACAGACTTTGGTGGTAAACTCAACGACGATCAAACATTTGGTCGAGACAAATGTGACCAACACAAATGGTAAAAATATTTATATAAGTGTTGAATTAGTAAATTAAACTCTATAAGCGCATAGTGAAAAATTCAAAATGTTTAAAAGTATTTTAATAGAAGGGAAGTTAGTTTGTGAAAGTGACTATTGAAAATAGAAATATATAAGTGGATTTAGGAAATTTTGCTTGCGCTATATGGAGGATTTGAAAAAAAATTACAAAAGACACAAGAGGAGACCAGGGAAATTTCTGAGTGAGTGTGGAATCTCATAAGGTACTTTACCAATACGAAAGAGTATATAGAGTTAGTAAAGCATAAATTAAGGAGCCAGGTAATCATAACTGAATTTGAAAAGATAGATATTTTATTGGAAGAACTACAAGTGCTACAAGAACATCAGCAAATTCCAGCTATATCTAAGGAAATAGAAGAATATTTACACGCTGACGAGATCTTGAAGCAGCAGAACGAAAGCTTAAGAAAAATCATTGAAGAACCTGAACAACAGATTCAAGACAGCGAACAGAAGACCCAGACATTTAAAGACTTCGCGCAGCGTGTTAACCCTAACTTGACTCCTGATCCTTCCTTCCTGATAGCGGAAAAAAATCAAAAAGCCGAAACGCTGAAGTCAAAGATACGAAACTTACAAGGAGAGACGATGAAAGTGATTGCAATTAACACCACAACAAATTGTAACAATATGACAACTTTTACTGAACTCTTGAAAACCATATCCCATGTGGTACCAATTTCCTACGGAACTGATAAGCAAAGAAGTTTATTGAAGGATGTATGATACCAAAGGATAAACTTGGGAAACCAGGTAATGTCGTTGACATAATCAAATGCATCAAAACAAGATTATTTGGAAATTCTTACTCATACTTACACAATAAAGAATTCATAACAATAGAAGCCTTATGCCAGGATATTAGAGAAAAATTTATAAAAGTCAAAACTCTCACAGAAATACAAGAACTAATCTTTAGTAGTAAGCAAGGTTCAACGTAGACAGCATATGAATTTGGAGAGAGACTAGAAAGACTACTTGAAGATGCCACAGAACTAATTGCAGCACAATGGCAAAACGTTTCTCATCAAAAACCTATGATAGATCATTGCAACCAATCTGCAGTAAGGAGTTACATAAGAGGCTTACGAGATCCTAGATTGATGTCAAAATTCATCGGACACGAAAACGAAAAGCTATCTGCCCTGCTGAAAATCACCAAGGAGGCTCAAAATCTCTTCGGTTCTAATATGAAACCTTCAAGTATCATGACAATGCATACCGAGAAACTTTTATATGAGACGGTTCAGCAATTGATAGAAGAAGTCACACAATTATCAATGCATCAAAACACTTGTAACCATCCAATGCCAAAGAGTAATACACGAGAAAACTCATTTAACAACTCAGTATACTGCAGTCCTATGCTAGATGAATGTTATAACCAAGGCAAAAATACGTGCTGTAATCAAGGCCGATGACAAGGCTATAAAGAATACAATTTTAGAATGAACATGAAACCTCCCGAATATGGAACAAATAAGCAAAATTTTACAACCTCGAAAACTCAAAACAAAAGTGGAACTAGGTATAACAACAACGAGGAGCGACGCTTTTTTAGATGCAATCAACAGGGTCACATTTCTACTAATTGCCCAAGAAACAGGTGGTAGCAATAGTAGAAATGGCAATAATGGAGGCAACAATGATGTAAGCAGAAGCAGATATAATTACAACAGCAATAATTCGGGAAACGAGAATCGGCCCGGCCAAGATTAATGGACCGGGATGCCAAAAAATGTAGAGAAATTACTAATGAAGAAAATGAAAATAAAACACAACACCCTGTGAAAACTAATTATGAAGAAGATTAAGCTTTTAATTTCATAAATTTAGATATTAACAATATACATTTGACAGAGGAGCAGGATAATGAGAAACAGGACGACAAGGATAACACCGAATTAATATCTAATGCAAGATGTACAGATTCAGTAACAAATAATATGGCAATGATGACATGTAATGATATAAATACCAAGATAATTAAGGACGGAAACGTCGCAGAACATCACTCAGAGTACAAAAATGAACGGAAACTGGAGAGTGATGTTAGTAGCAACGAAAGTTGTGAGATAAACGATGCGTATATAAGCTTTCCTTGTAGAGAAGCAAAAGAGGAAAAATTAGCACTGTTGGTAGAGTCAGGCGCTGATACTATACTAGTAAAGGAAGAAGCTTTGACATTGTGCATAAAAGTTAATGAAAATGAGAAGAAACCCTAGTCAGGAGCCTTTGAAGGAAACATGCGTACCAAAGGATTTATAACTGTGAACCACAAATACGTTGACAATCTAAGATTTGAAATGCACATAGTACCAAAGGACACAATTTGGCCAGCCGATGGGTTGCTGGGCCGAGATATGATGTGAAATAGGTCGGTTACCGATACAATAAACAAAAACATTAAATTTTTTTAAAACCAGAGAGAAAAAGTTTCCTTGCCACTTGTTTCAGAAATACATACCTCCGTTATATATATCCGAAATTTTTTTTATAAAAGAACGTTCCCAGGGAGTTGTATCAGTAGTAGTAACCAAGGCTACGGGAGAAATAATAGTAAACAAACTACAAATTTTTTTTTTTTTTTTTGCATGTTTTTTTTTATTTATTGTATCTTCATATATGAACTAACAATAAGTATTCAAATCTTAAATCTAACATATAATTAATAGGCCCGACCAATGCCAGATATAACTAAGAGATAGTTGTAAATAATACATAAGTGGTGATAAGCAAAAAAAAAAATTTTTTTTCAAGCAACTTCATTCGGAGTGTTTAGTATTAGAGCCCTTGTATCTCTCTTTTTTAAGCGGATGTGTCCAGTAAAGTTCAAAATGTTACGAGCAAGCGGATTAGGATGTGACACGAGTTTAGTTAGATATTTGCCTGCGTATTTTGCAATTTCTTCAGTCACTAGTGTCATATTTAAATCACGATGTATATTTGAATTCTTAATGTACCATGGAGCAGATGTTATTAACCTTAAAATTTTGTTTTGTTTTCGTTGAATTCTCTCTACATTGGAAGCAGAAGCAGTGCCCCATAACTGGATACCGTAACACCATATTGGCTTTAAAAGCGACTTGTATATTAAAAGTTTGCAGTCTAGGCTGAGTGTTGAATTTCTGCCAATCAGCCAATGTACCTGAGTTAATTTTAGTTTCATTTGAGTTAACTTATAGTCAATGTGATGTTTCCATGTAAGCCGTCGATCGAGGTGTATACCAAGATATTTCACATGTGAATGTTGAGGAACAACTTGATTATTAATCCGAATGGGGGAACAAGTATCTCTTCGTAAGGTAAATGTTATATGGACACACTTTTGTTCATTTACCTTAATTCTCCATAAGTTTAACCATAGTTTCATCTGGCTAATGTGTTCCTGGAGTTTTCGGGATGCCTCATCACGGTTTTAGTGCATACTAAGGCAAATGTAGAAGTGTGGATACTACTGCTCACAGGCATATCACAAGTATACATCAAATATAAAAATGGCCCCAGTATACTCCCCTGTGGCACACCGGATGAGATAGTTTCAGGCATACTCATAAAGTGTCCTTCCACAACTGTAAATTTTCGTGCAACAATGTAACTTTCCAAAAGATTTAGAATGTTTATTGGTAAGTATGTCTTCAATTTCAAAATCAGGCCTTCATGCCACACTTTATCAAATGCCTGAGAAACATCAATAAACACGGCAGAACAATACTTCTTTTCCTCAAATGTTTTTCTGATAAATTGAACCAATCTATGCGTTTGCTCAATGGTGCTATGCTGGCTTCCAAAACCAAATTGATGGTCCGGGATGCACCCATTATCAGTTAAAATTTAAGACAATTTTGTCATAAGTAGCTTTTCAAAAAGCTTTGATATTGTTGACAGTAAACTTATTGGCCTATATGACTCAGCCTTGGAAAGATCTTTACCTGGCTTTGGAATCATTTTAACCTTGGTAAGCTTCCAGCAGTCTGGATAATACTCTAGTCGTAAAATGGCATTAAAAATGAAGAAGAGGATTCTAATTGCAGTACGAGGTAACTTAATCAGCATCTGGTTACTAATTGCATCCATACCGGGAGCTTTTTTCGGGTTAAGTTCGGCAATTAGTTTTTGTACATCACACATCGTAAATTTTAAGGGTCGAGGGGGTAGAGCAACTCCACTCGGCAAATCAGCAACACCGGTACATGTATTTGGTGTAAATACGGATTTTAAATGCTTAGCAAATATGTTACCTTTTTCAGTATCGCTTCTTGCCCAACCTCCGGTAGATGTGCGCAGAGGTGGCTTAAACTCAACGGGTGCTTTAAACTTTTTAGCAGCGCGCCACAAAGAGTAATTAGATGCTGGTGTGACATCAAGGCCTTCCAGATAATTTTTGAAAGATGCAGTTTTTTCAGATGCAAGCAACTCTTGGAGTCGTTTAGTGCACTCTTTAAATCTTATTTTGTGTTGAGGTGATCTGTGCTGTTGCCATTCCCTTCTAGCTCTTCTTTTTTCACGTACGAGATGTTCAACGTCTGTAGAATAAATTTTATTGAACCCAGTATGCGGATGGGATGTAGTGGCATGTTCAGAAGCTTGTTTAATATTCTCGTTAAGATTTGCAATGTTCGATTCAATATCATTGGGTGTTCTTAGCGTAATATTTTCCGTGCAATGACTACTAAGATATTTTTTGAATCCCAGCCAATTAACACGATTTATCATCTTGACATATGGGTGAGGTAAACCGCTTCTCAGTGGGCTACATATTGTAACGATCATGGGAGAGTGATCGGACGAGAGATCTAGGGAAGCTTCAACGTGAATTAATTCCCTAGAAATACTTTTTATGACGCCGAACATCCGGAATTTTTCGTACTTCTAGAAGGCTTCTAGAAGTCAAATGAGTCTCAGAGACCAACATTATATCAATATTTTTTTCCGTAAGGAAGTGCTCACGTTCATTTTTATGTTGGCGAATGCCGTTTGCGTTCCAGAAACATTTTTTTAACGTGTTCATGGCTTGGTTATTAATGCTTGAAGCAGAGTATTCTGCATTCTCAGCATTTCTTGCATCATGGTAGTCATATTTGTTGTAAAGTTGTTTATAGTTAGCACCAGATTCTCAATAGTAGCTTCAAGGCGACTAAAGTTAAAGCTTGAATTTGCATTCGTTGAATTATTTGGCGGTGAAACATTTGGTGTGGGAATAGAACTAGCCTTAGCAGCATCGGCATACGATACACGTGAAGTAACTGGTTGGCTCACTGGAGCAAAAGTGGCGGAGTACGCGTTTAATGGTTGAGCTGGATCTAATTTAGGTTTTTGCACCATAGCCTGCTTGACGAAAGAGTACACAGGACATCCTCTGTAGTTAGCGGTGTGATTGCAACTACAAATTTTAACAAGGGTTTTTGTGGGCGAAACCCTAACATCGATCAAAGGGGGAATAGGATTTATTCCCATTATAAACACTGACAACTTTACAGTGAACATAAATAAGAAAACAATGGTAAGTTATGAAAACCCTGACACCTACCAGATAGAATTAACAACAGCCATTAATACAATAAGTACTGCGGACAACAAAGAAAGAACCAAATTATTATTGGAAACAGTACAGCTTTCCGCAGATTTGGACCCGGAAGAGTGATTATCGATCAAGAGCATTTTGAAATCATACGACGACGTGTTTCAATTACCCGGAGATAGTTTAACTCACACAAATGTACTTATGCATAAAATCACAACTGATTCTACTCAACCCCCAATAAATACTAAACAATATAGACTGCCTTAGGTCCACCGAAATGAAGTGAATAGACAAATAGGCCAGATGGTCAACGATGGAATTATCTCGTCCAGTACTTCCCCGTGGAATTCACCAATACTCCTTCACCAATACGGAGAAAAAACATGGTGCTTAGTAGTAGATTTCAGAAAATTGAACGAGAACATACCAAGAATTGAAGAAATCCTAGACCAAGTGGGATACAACCAATATTTTTTTACCCTCGATCTAGCGAGTGGATACCACCAAGTTTTAATGGACCCACGGGACAGACAAAAACAGCTTTTAGCACTAATTTGGGACATTTCGAGTTTAATCGTATGCCTTTCGTATTAACAGGGGCACCAGCCACTTTTCAAAGAGAAATGAACTCAATATTAATGGAGCTACAAGGAACCAGCTGTTTTGTCTATCTGGATATTATAGTAATCTACAGCAGAAACCTAGCGGATCACAAATTAAGGCTTAAAAGAGTATAAGATATCTTGAGAAGGTACAACCTTAAGTTACATCCGGAAAAATGTTATTTCAAAGGGAGTTAGTTTATCTGTGCCACCAATGTTCGGAAAATGGAGTCTTACCGGATCCCCATAAAACTAAAGCAGTAAATGACATTTCAAAGACCTACAAGCATTTCTAGCATTGATAAACTACTACAGGAAGTTTATACCGAACTCGTCTGAAATTGCCTTACCACTAAACAAACTACTAAGGAAGAACGTAAAATTTAAATGGACACAAGAGTGTCAGCAAGCTATGGACAAATTAAAATCAGCAGTTTCAAATCCACCTCCATTACAATACCCTGACTTTTCGAAACCATTTGTTCTGACGACGGATGCTAGCAATGAAGCCCTAGGAGCTATCCTTTCTCAAGGAGAGCCTGGTAGCGATTTACCAGTATATTTTGCAAGCAGAGTACTAAATGCCACAGAAAAACGATACTATACAATAGAGAAGGAGCTGTTTGCCATCGTATGGGCAACAAAAACTTTTTTACTCGAGAGACACTTCACCATTTTTAGAAACCACAAACCCCTCAAGGGTATAGCTACTCAACAAGATCCAGAAGGTAGATTGGGGCGCCTTAGACTAAAACTTTTATAATATGATTTCGAGATACGGTATAAATCAGGAAAAACGAATCAAAACGCTGATGCCCTCAGTCGCCTTCCAATAGAGAAAATAAATGTAGGGGCAATAACCAGATCAAAAGCTCGAGAATTACAAAACAAGCAGAATGTGAAGAAATTATGCATCAAATAGAGGTAAACGAGGATATGGTTATGGCTGTTTATTTAACAAATGCAGAAGATATAAACAAAGTAATGAAAGCATTAAACGATACACCTTTGGGTGAACACCAAGGTACATTCAAAACTTATTCCCGCATCAGGAATCAGTATAAATGGTCCGGTATGTATCGACAAAAAATAAAAAATTATGTAACAACGTGTAGCCTATGTCAGAAAAACAAATGTTCGAAAGTTGAAAAAATGCCATTGGCAATAACAAGCACTTCAAGTAAGCCTTTCGAAAAAGTTTTCATGGACCTGGTAGGTCCGTTGCCAGAATCATCTAGGGGAAACAAATACATCGTCACCTTTCAAGACGATTTTTCAAAATATTTCGCATGTGTTGTTGGTAACCGATAATGGTTCAAACTTCACATCCAGATTATTCAAGGAAACGTGTAAGATGCTAAAAATAAAGAAACTACTATCCACTCCTTATCATCCACAAACAAATGGAGCTTTAGAACGAGCTCATCGACCATTGGCCGAATTCCTGAGAAATTTCGTTAGCCTGGATGGTACCAACTGGGACGAATGGACTCATCACGCCATGCATGTGTATAATAATAGCAAACATTCAACAACAAAACAAACACCGACGAGAGTGTTATTCGGGTTTTAATTGGAAATACCCATCTCTTTGAAAATATCCCCGATGCCACTATACAACGCGAATGATTATAGCAAAATTCTGAAATATCAAATCCAACGTTCACATGAAATCGTTAGAGAGAATCAAGAGAGGGCAAAATTGAGAGCCAAACAGTATTATGATAAGCGTTCAAAGGACAGAGAGTATAAAAGAGGTCAAAAGGTTTGGTTAAAGAATCAAACTAGAAAAAATAAGTTTTCACCCTTATGGTTTGGACCATATGAAGTTATAGACATACCAACACGTGTAAACATAAAATTGAGAGTAAGAAAGTGTGAAAAGGTCTACCATAAGAATTTATTAAAACCCTACAAGGAACGGCATTTAATATAATGTATATGGGATAATGGATCATCCAGTTATAATCCAGACTATTTAGTTATAAATTTATAAGGGAAAGCATTGCACTTTAATTATTTTACTATTTAATTTGCTTAACAACAACAACGAATTTATTTCCGCGTACTAAAACAAACAAAAACACTAATATGCTTACTAAAATATTCTTTAAATAAAGACAAAAAAATTTAACATAAAAAAAGTGAGTTGAATAATCCCTCGCTACAATACGTAATTGCATTTAAACAAAATTGTTGACAAAAGCAAAATGATACAAAAAAAAATTGATATTTTTAACTACAATACGAGCAATGGGAAAGTTAATCTAGGTCAGTTATGCATTGTACCTTATGAACTGGCGAATACGCGCGTCAACAACCTGAAGTATCAAATTGCTGATGACGTATTTATTTTTTTTATATATGCACACCTGTTGTCATGTTTTTCGTTTATTTTTTAAAGTTCAACAACTTTGTGTTGACATACTTTAGATTTGATTACCATTTAAATTCAATAATTTTAGTGTTAATAAAAAAAATTATATAAAAAATTTTTTCTTTCGCAAGTAGGCGGCAATTTTGCAATAAACAGCAATATAAACATGGTCTCTGGCAATAAGCTGGACACTCTTATTATAGTCTTGGAGAGGAATTTTAGTACTTTAGTGATTTTTGAGTGTTGATGTGTTTGTGAAATGAAATTAAAAGTTTTTTTTAACCATGAGATTTTTATCCGAGTGTTAGTAAAGAATAGTTTGTGGGACACGTAACGGATATATAACAAAATTCATACTTGTATAGCATCCACGTATGTATGGATGTATAATTGTGAAACTAAATCAAAACTGCGGTGCGGATTATAAGGTATCCTGCTAGAAGAGCTTTTACAGCCGACTGCAGGTTAACAAATATTTTTTGCACACTGTTTATGTGTAATTTTGAAACTAAACGTAAACTTCTCTAAAGGTTGAAAGGTACCCTGCTAGAATAACTTTTACAGCTGACTACAGATCTGCTAAGATTTTCTGTGCAAAGTGATTAATTAAAGTATTCTTGAATATTTCTGTTGCACTGTTCCTGCATTGTGGTTTAATTTACAATCAATCTGAATTCCATTTAACTCTCAGTTCAACCAGCGTTTTCTATGCAATAAAAAGGGTCAGATAAGAATAAGGAAGGCCTTCGTAGGTATTGAATAGGGAAACGGCACGTAGATATACTAGCCAATGATTATACAGAGATCCTACAAAAACGTTGGTTGAATGATAAGCACATTGATATTTTTTACATTGGGTTTTGCAAAATACGTTGAAAACATCAAAGATGCAGGACGTTCACGTTTTTGGATCACAGTGGTATACTGCTATTAAGTACTGGTGCAACTGGCCTACAGAGGGAAGTACAGACAGAATTAACCTCGCAACTAGGCGAATAAATATTTTTGAAAAAAGGCACATTCTGTTTCCTATTTGCGAGAACCAACATTGGATGTTGGGGATAATTTCATGGCCTAGAATAGTAATCCTGGACTCGTTGAGGCCTAGGTGCACTGACAATATTTTGGAAATTATAGAGAATTTTATTATAAATGAGGTAAGAAAGTAGAAAATAGCTTTTTACACGACCCTTTACAAAGAATTGCACCCAGTAAAATAAGAAATTTGCGGAGAGTATTGCAAAATAAATCAACAACGGTTTATTACTAAAGGGAACAAAAATTAACGTCGAAGATAGCAGGATAAATAGATCAAACATTGTAAAAGCTATGAGTAGGTGGACTTTGATAAAGATAACAAAATCGAAGTACCCAAAGAACACAGGTAGACTTTACAATTAGAATTACCAAGGTTAAAAGAAAGTTGGGAAGTAAATAGATATCTGAGAAGAATTCTTATAGTAGAAGAAAAAGACAACCTATTGATTATTGGGCGAGGAGGAAGGAGACGGTTAGGAGGCTGTTAATTGATAAATGATTATGGACATGCAGGCTTATGTAATCATAAAATATGTGGATGTATGTTTCAGGAAATTGTATAAATTTTTATAAATACTTATATATATATAGGTATACAGTTATATGTCACATGAATTTTTGTAACTTTACATTTAGATAAGCACAAATACCACCCATAAGTTTATAAAAAAAATTATCATTTATGAACTATTTGTATACTTAAGATTTAGAGAGTAATGTATTAGTAAGATACTAACTCATATATATATATTTGTTATTTATAAGTACTACCGAAAGCTGTGTGGTGCTTAGAAGCTGATGTTTATTTACACAAAAGTGAGGCTGGGAAGATCACGAGAACTTTATCTAATAGTGAATTTATTCAGATTTTAGGACTTCTTCTGTAGGGCATCTGGCTCACGGACGGAGAGATGACTACCGAAAAACTAGAATCAGTTGACTGGTACGCAGAGATACATATGTATGGGGCTGTTGAAAGTTGCGTCTAAATTTCAATACATTTTACATCAAATTAACATTCAACAAATAGCAGACTCCGTTAGTGATATCCATCTTAATACACCGAAACTGCTGCCCAGTCCCTATAGAGAACTCATTATAAGGGAAATCGGTGAGATTGAGAACGGTATTCATGCACTTCTGCCGGGTCGCACGAAACGCGGGTTATTGAATATTGGAGAGAAACTGATAAAGTGGCTATATGGAATGATAGATGATGATGACAGACAGCTGATAAATCAACATTTTGAGGTGTTTGATGCCAACGGACATCAAATAATAGAACAAACAAAGCAACAGGTCCATATAAACGACAGGTTTAATTCATCTATTAACAAGATGGTGGAAGCAATCAATGAAAACAGGAGGACTCTGAACATCTTGACTCAGATCAATTAATTAAAAATTAATTAAAATTTGAAAATTGTTAAATTTTTAAAAATTTGTGAAATTTGATACCTACAAGGGTGGTTCAGCGGTGCTTTGATTTGTTTTGTTTACATTAGGAGTTTTTTGTTTACATTAAGAGTTTTTTGTTTAGATTAAGTGTATGTCTGTCTGTCTCTCTGAATGTCTGCCTGACCGTGGGAATTTTTGTGTGGAACGTCTTGTGCAAATGTATTAAGGTGGTTTATAGTTTGGAGGTTTTTATGTGTGTATGCCAACAGCAAAACATGATTATTATTTGTCATTATGCCGACGGGAAAATTATTTTTCCTAATGCCGACTGGAAAACATGAACGTTATTTTATCTAATGATAATATAGATGTTGCTAGACTGTGGGAATTTAAGGCTGACCATGATTTGGGTGGTAGGGGTAACCGTGGAAGTTTGTCGGTGTGTCTGTCTATGAGACTTTAACGGTGATTGGGATTGGCAGGGGGTGGGGTGTAGTTGATGTAGATTAATTTCGTGAATATATGTATGTAAATTTGTCTGTGAGAATTTAAGACTGATCATGATTTATGAGGGGCGAGGTATTCTAGGAATATGAAACCAGGGGAACCTGTATATTTGTACATATGTAGGAGTTTAAGGTTGACTATGATTTGGGTGGGTAGGGTTGTTGACGTAATATGTAGCCATAGGGGTTTGTGGGTGTGTCTGTCTGTAGGAGATTAAGGCTGATCGTGATTTGAGGTGGGTGAGGATTTTGTTTACGTAGATTTATTGTGTGTATGTATGTTCTTATGTCTGTGGGAATTTAAGATGATTGAGATTTATTAGGGGCAAGGTGTTCTTGTAATATGTATCCGTGGGAATCTATATGTATATATGTCTGCGGGAGCTTAAGACTATCCATAATTTAGATTCTGTTGTTGAGATTAATTTAAATATTGTATATGTATGTATGCATGTATGACCATAGGAATTTCTGAATGTATATCAATGAGGATTTCAGGTAATTTGTTAGGGGGCTGAGTGTTGTTAAAATTTTCTTGGATTTTTCGTAGATGAATTTCTGCTATGTGAGTGTGTGTGTGTGTGTGTAAATGAGTTTCTCGCGATGGTGTTTATATATAGGTAAAAATAAATTGTTTTCAATATCGACATTTGGTACTATCATATATCTGTTTTTATACTTACGATTGCTTTATATTTTCTCATGCTTAAATTTGTCTCGCGTTAAAGTCTGCCTTTGAGAAAATTGCTTTTATTACAGCTTTTGTTTATTTAACTACATCCACCTTCTTTGACTGGACGACTTTTCTACACCCAAAAAAACCAACTTAAAATCAATAAAAATCAAGTTGAATTAATAAACAACATTAACGAAGGTTTAGTCATATTTAAATTTCTTATTTCAATATGGAAAAATATTAATTACAGTATTCATTTATTAAACTCATTAGTTTTTAGGTATCTGAATATATATTTTCTATTATATTGAAAATTATTGAATTACTATGACGCATTCTTATTTTTAAGCATCCTAATTTCCCTGAGTGCGCGATCATGCGAATTTATGCTTCATGATGTAGATATGTAAGTGTGATTGTTAAGATCTAATAAATACTTGAGCATTGATAAGAAATTTGATATGTATACATACATATGTATCTACAAATTGATTTTATGTTTGCATGTATGTATGTACCCAGCTAAAAAAATTATATATGGTCTACATATTTTTAATATATGAATGTATATAACTATATACGAATATGTATGAATTCATGTATGGAAATATATGGGATTATATATGGCAAAACTATTATATATGAAGTAATATATGGACTAATATATGAAATGTATTATAACATATGAGCTCATTTATGAAAATTTAATTATGAAGCTCTTCATATGTGGATCCATATATAAATATAAGATTTTATATATGGAAACATATAAGAATGTGTGCATACATTATATCTCACATAAGATCGTTTTTGCAATAAAAAAAACCCAGCTAAAAAAATATGTATGGAGCATATATGATATCCCATATATGGTTCGGATCCGAAAAATGAGGGTATATGGGCATATATGATTATATAAATTTATACATTTTCATACATGTATGTATGTGTAAATTCCCTCCACAGTATGCAGAGTTCCTATTCATACACTCTTGATTCACAAAAGGCACTGCTGTGCAATAAATTAAATTATTAAAATTAAATTTTTTTAGACTTGAGAGAGCGGTTGTATTTAATGAAATATTTGTATGGACAAATAATTCAAAACGAATAAAAGTCATTTCATTCATCAAAAGGTGAATCAATTATTTAAAAAACACATAAATCATATTCGTACATAACATTTAGCTTAAGAAATCAGATTAAAAACTAATGCAATTAATTATAAAAGATAAAATAATCCGTCTAACAATAGTTTTCAATACAGTAATATGAACATTCTCAGTGAAAAAAATGGAAGTCATTCTAGCGGAAGTACATTTTCATTGCTTCCAAAAAATCGATATTTTTAATTTGCCGAGAGTGAGCAAAACACCATGTAGAAGCTTATTTTAGTCATACAAACCCTTGTAACTCCTCCATAGTGTTAGAAAATACTCAACAGAATTTAAAAAAAAAATTATTTTTTTAAAGAAATTTATGAACTAGTTTTAGTCTAAAATTTAAAAGTTATTTCCTTTAATTTTCATGAAAACACTGTTTAGGGTTTAAATTCGTATAAAAAGAAACGAATTGTTAAAATAGGTAACTATTTACCATTTTTCCTAGATGAAAATATTATCTTAGAACACAAAAAAGGGAATTTTTCTTAATATCGCTTCCAATTCAGTGACCGGGCATCGAAAAAGAGAACTTCTTGCAATAACAACCCTATGTAAAAATCATTAGATCGGATCGAAATTTGCACTACTTCCGCATTCTAAACTACATTTTCATGGCTTTTTTGGAGTCTCTTTTTTTACTGGGATTGTTTTTTATCTAGAGAATTTTATTATTTTCTATAAAATTAATGACTGGATTATCCTTTTGATTATTTGAATATTAAATGAGGTCACAATGTATAAAATCATACAAGAATGGTTTTTTGTAACAAAAAGTTTTTCTATTTTAAACGTTGAGGGTACGCATATAAACTTTGCATACCGTATGTATTTTCTAATGGATTTCTAATTCAGCAGTGATAAAATTACAAGCTTTTTTTGATTGCAAAAGCGATCTTATGTGAGATATCATGTATGTATATGGGTCCATATATAAAATCTCATATTTATATATGGATCCACATATGAAGAGCTTCATAACTAAATGTTCATATATGAGCTCATATGTTATAATACATTTCATATATTAGTCCATATATTAGTTCATATATAATAGTTTTGCCATGTATAATCCTATATATGTATTTCCATACATGAATTCATACATATTCATATATAGTTATATGCATTCATATATTAAAAATATATGGACCATATATAATTTTTTTAGATGGGAAGCTGGAATTTTATCCATTAGAAAATACATACGGCATGCAAAGTTTATATGCGTACCCTCAACGTTTTAGAAAAGAAAAACTTTTGTCACATTGTGGCCCCATTTAATATATCAAATAATCAAAAGGATAATCTAGTCATTAATTTTATAGAAAATAACAAAGTTCTCTAGATAAGAAATAAAGTTCATATTCCTGTATTGAAAACTATTGTTAGAGGGATTATTTTTTCTTTTATAATTAATTGCGTTAGTTTTTAATCTAAATTCTTAAGCTAAATGTTATGTACGAATATGATTTATGTGTTTTTTAAATAATTCATTCACCTTTTGATGAATGAAATGACTTTTAGTTCGTTTTGAACTATTTGCCCAAACAAATGTTTTATTAAATACAACCTCTCTCTCAAGTCTAAAAAAAAATTAATTTTAGGAATTCAATTTATTGCACAGCAGTGCGCTTTTGTGAATCAAGAGTGTATGAATATGAACTTTGCATACTGTGTATGAAAATGTATGAACATATATAATCATATATGCCCATATACCCTAATTTTTCGGATCCGAACCATATATGGGATATCATATGTGCTCCATACATATTTTTTTAGCTGGGTACATACAAATAAGTGTTTAACTCAATCTTTGAATACATATTTTTTCGTCATGTCATGTCTTTTGTTGTTGCTGCTATTATTGTGTATAGGTGTGAAATATCTTCATAGTTTTTAGGGTTCCGTACGCCAAAGGTGAAAAAAGGAACCCTATTGTTTTCGCTACGCTGTCCGTCTGTCCGTCTGTCTGTACGTGAAATATGTTTTCCCAAGCTCCCAGAACAGATAGAGACTTCGTTCTTAGACTGGTGTGTCAGAAATTTTTGCTATTGAAAATCAGCAAAATCGAGCAGACGGTTTCAGAGCTGGAAAACTCATACTCAATATTCCCATAGAAAATAACTACCGAAAACAAGTTTTCATTACTTTTTTTATTAAATTAACTTATTTTATACTTCGGTATGAATAAAATTGGTATTTATAATAAAAAAAAATTAAAAATTTAACAAATTAAAAAAACGTTTCCAGGGTTGGAAAACTTTAAATTTTTTTTCTAATAATTAAACATATTTCATGTTTTAGGAAGAGGGTTATTTTCTCAGGAACGGTAAAAGCTACGGGTCTGAAATTTGGACAGTGTATGTAGAACTTTGCTCAATACAACAACAAATATATAAAAGCTAAAAATTAAAGGGTGTTCCAAAATGAGTGATGAAAACTTTTAAAATCCCATGTAATATACATACAATTGTATGTACAAATAAACATATGTATATTGACACTTGAAATTTGTAAAATTAGTGTATTTTTATAAACAATTAAAAAAATTTTAATTAAAGGGTGGTCCATCAGTTAATGCAATTTTGACTATTTAATTTTCAAAAATTGCTATATCTTGGAAACCGTAGGAGCTAAACTGTTGTAATTTTTAAAATCGGTAAAACTAAAATATCAGAAAGTTATAAAATCGCCAAAAATTAAAAAAAAAATCAACAAAACGAAAAAAATCGCCAAAAAGAAAAAAAGGTTATATAAACAAAAATCACCAAAAATTAAAAAAAAAATCGCCTAAATGAAATAAAATCGCCAAAAATAAAAAAAACGCCAAAATTAAAAAAAAACGCCAAACACTAAAGAAATTGCAAAAACAAAAAAAATTGCCTATATGAAAAAAAAATTGACAAAAATTAAAAAAATCGCTTATATGAAAAAAAATCGTCAAAATCAAAAAAATCGCCAAAACGAAAAAAAATCGCCAAAATTAAACAAACGCCAAGAACCGAAAAAAATCGCCAAAACCAAAAAATTGCCTATATGAAAAAAAATCGCAAAAAAGCACCAAATTAAACATAATGCCAAAAACCTAAAAATTGCACTTGAGCAAAAATTATGAATTTTTTCACAAAATAAATATGTACCTACATATCTCTGTGCTTATGTATGTATCTCTATACTACATAAACGCACTTTGGTAAAGGGTATATAAGATTCGGCACAGCCGAATATAGCACTCTTACTTGTTACTTTTTAAATTTTTTTCGATAAACATTTAAAATCAAAAGCGAGTTTTATAATGAAATAGTAATTTTCATAATGGATGAAAACAATCGCTACTTTTTTTGCGATGAAATCGTTTGAACTACTACTATACTGCAGCGAAATATTCTAAAACAAACGCTAAACAACACTGTTGGGAAGACAAACCACTGAAACAATTGTCTTGCTTAGCGTTTGTTTTAGAATATTTCGCTGTAGTGAAGTATTTGAAAAGTCTCTCATGTCTTGAAAGGTCTTATAATTGGTCTTGTGCAGGACACTAATACGTATGGTTGTACTTACATATGCCCTTATGCTTATAATTCTATTTTTCTTTTTGCCAATGAATGGGATTTCTTTAATTTTCAACGATGTTTATAAGTATGTATGTATTTTTCTTTTTGTACAATTATGCATACATACATATGTACATGTACAAACTTACATAAATTAATAAATTTGCCCAAGAACATTATTCAGGAGACATGCATAAGAATAAACAAGAAACATAAAAGTGAGGAACCACAGAAAATCTCACATAAGGGAAAAAAATCAAGAAAATATTTATAATTGTTTATCAAACGCTTAAAGTAGCATGGACACTACATAAAAAATCTTCGAGTTATGAAACGTTTATTAAACGTCTAATAGGCTATTAATCATTTATGAATACATATTTAGCGATTTTTGACTATTAATGTGTTATTAAACTGTTACTAATCATTTATGAATTATACCGTAAGTCCTTATATATCAATCCACTTTGTTTAAACGAATTGTATATCCATTTTTTGATTATTGAATAATACTGCAAAAAAACCTATACTTACCGTTTAAATGAATTGTATATCAATTTTTTGATTATTGAGTAAGACTGGAAAAAAACCTAAACTTACCTTATTTGTAGCTACACTGCTAAAACCTATACTTACCTGACTTGTAATAATTGATAATAAGAAGAAAAAATTATAATGCTAATTAAAATCGCTTACCTCTTTTTATATTGGATAATAATGTAAATGCAAATCTACCTTATAATGTAAATGTATACATATGTACCTTTTTTTCCAACCATATGAATTATACTAATTTAACGAATTTTGGTTTTTGATAAGCTAATTAAAGAGACTCTTTTCACTTTTCTTTTGCTCTTGAATATTAAAACATCCCTTTTTGCATTAATAAAAAAATAAAAACTTATAAAAATTATGTGTAATTCTTAATAAATAAATGTTAATTTCGAAAAGTGAAAAAGTGCGCTTTAAATATTTATTTTCTAATTAATAGATTAAATAAGAAAAATTCCCTTAAAAGTGAAAAGAAATTCTCAACAGTACATATCGACAAACATATGTATGTATATATGTATGTATATGGTTTTAAAAGTAAACTTTCTGTAATGAGAATTAAACATGATCCTTTCGAAGCCATTAAGTGATTGAGAAAAATAATAAGAAAAAGGACACTAAAATAAAAAATAAAAAAAGGAAAAACTAGTGGCAAGCTTTGGTATACATACCTACATACATATAGTCCATACAAAATCGAAGGTGTTTTCTTCTCGTGAGGATTGCCATAACAAGATGCACACATATACACATTCATACATACCCAGTGGCGCTACTTACATACATATGTATATATACAAAATTGGAACTCAAGGTTTGAATTCTTACCGTTCTGCCCATCGCATCGAAACTCAAAGGGTAATCAATAGAATTGGAGATATGTAAGTACAAATGTATGTATTTACATACATACATATGTAAATGTCTCCAATAATGGATACATTCATCCACATTCATCCATACATAAGCAAATAATAAATGCAATAAGATCATAGTCAGATGTACGTGCATCCCTACATAATATCCACATACATATATATATATATATACATGCATACATACATTCACACATACATACAATACATATTTGCATTGACCATACATATTGCAAACTTAAAAGTGCTTAAAACAGAAAAATTTTGCAAAAATACAAAAACAAACTACCTGCAAAAATTTTACAGCAAGCACAAAGTATTTTGTTTTTGTTCAAGATAAATAGCAAACACCAACGGTTGCTTTCCAGACATATTAAGAGAACGGCATAAGAACTATTCCTCTAATGTGTCTCTTTTGATCTCTTATAATTATTACAACGAAAATGAAATAAAATACTCTTTTTGTACAAATTCATTTAGTTAAAATAAAGTTGCCAGAGTAGTGGTATCCCAATATAAAAGAAAATCTTATGCTGTAAAAATCGTATATTCTAAAATTCCCTATAAGATTAAAATTACATATGTATGTTGTTTAAATCCCAGTGAGTAAATTCTTCCGTGAAACTCAAAACATTTGTTAATTATATTAACTGTTTCCGAGTGAATAGGTTGAAAATTATATTTTTGGAAATTATATGGTGTGATTAAAGGTCATTACTCCCCAGTGAACAATTTATCTACAATTAAAAAAAAACATCTTGTTTAAAAGTATGTACTTTACTCAAAGGTAAAAATTACTGTCCTCATATTTCACTATTTCCCAGTGAACAAGTGCAATTCAATATCAATTTACAAACCTTTTTATTTTACAATTTGAAAATGCTTCACTATTTCCCAGTGAACAAGTCCAATTTAATTTAAACTTGAAGAAATCAGAATTAAAAATTGAAAATTTACTCCCCTCCTTACATTTCACTATCTCACAGTGAACAATTCCAATTCAATTTTGACTTGAATAAATCAGAATTAAAAATTGGAAAATTACTCTCCTCCTTTTGTATCACTATTTCCCAGTGCACAATCTCAATTTCTACTTATAAATCCTTATATTTCAAAATTCTCTGCTCCCGAGTGACCATAAGAATTAAAACCTTAGAAGTACTCTCCTCTTTATAGTTTCCTATTTCCTAGTGAATAATTTCAGTTCAATTTCAATTTAAAAACACTTTATTTTAATTCTCTGCTCTCGACTGAATAAGTCAGAAATAAAAATTGAGAGGTAGTATCTCCTCTTTATATTTCACAATTTCCCAGTGAACAATTTCTTTGAAAAAATCTAAAAGCCTTATCTCCCGTATTTAAAGTACACTATTTCTCTAAACCTAAATTCACAATTGTCTAGTGAGTATTTTGAAGTTCACAACCTCCCAGTGAAATTAAAATCTAAAATTTATATCTGGTATCTAAAGTTTTTATCTTTTATCCAAGATTGTCAACACAAGATCGCAAACCCTTCTCAAAATGGCAGATGAATTCATATTTGAATCAGATGATTTCGTTACCTTCTCCTCTGGGTTTAATGACATTCCCATTGACGATCCTATCGATCCCTTCGCATAGATAAGGACGTTAAAATTGATAAAACCGTGCTCGAAGCAGACGCGGTAAAATACGCAACTTGCACAAAAAATTTTCATGAGGTGAAAGCCAAAATGCTTGATGTACAAAAATCGTTTATAGCAGATACAACGATACACACACGCGATCAAATCCCTAACGATCATAGTTTTTCACACTTCAGTGTCCCTCCCTGTGATATCGACGTTTTCTACGGGGGTTATGAAGAATGGCCGTCGTTCAGGGACATGTTCACGGCAGTATTTATTGATAATCCCCGGATCCCACCAGTACAAAAGTTGTATCACCTCCTATTAAAAGTACATGGACAGGCAGGAGCTATCATAAGGAAATATAAGTTATGTTCTGATAACTTCACCCTTGCCTGGGAAGCATTAAAGGATCGGTATGAGAACCAAAGAATCTGGGTCAAAAACCAGCTCAAAATGTTGCTTAATTTGTTTCCAATCTCATTTAAAAGTAGCAAAGCTCTGCAAAAACTCCAGAGTATAATTACTGATTGCTTAGCAGCGACTAAAGCTTAAGATGTCCCAATATGGCAATGGGATCCATTTATTATTATTCTCTGCGCGAGCAAACTTTCAATGGAAACGCTATCCTTGTGGGAGCAATCGCTAGCATCTCACAGGAAGTTAGTTAAAGGGGAAAAGCTAGATAAGTTTCTCTCCCACAGATGCGAAGTAGTCTAGCACTTGGAATCTCACAACCAAGATGAAGACTTCTATAAAGCTGGATCGACATTAGCCAACGTTAGAAAAAATACTTCCAAGCCAGAAATTCCTCAACTTCCGTGCAAATTATGCAACTCAGCCCACTCATTGAAAAATTGCTCTAAATTTATGAACTTAACTCCTCAAAATAGAAATAAGTTCGTCTCCGAAAAGAGAACATGCCTCAATTGTCTAGCATATACTGCGGGGTGATTGGCCCAGTAAATTTGTTTGTTCCCACTGTAAGAAAAACCATCATACGTTATTGCATTTCGCCAAGCGTGATATTAATAATTCCGATTCTATGGATGATCAGAGACCTGAAACCTCTGCGCAAGGTAGAACAAGAGGAGCTCTACCAACAAATACTTATGTTGCTTACCTTAACAATACAAGTCCCAACGAAACCACATTGCTTCCAACGGCGATAGTGAGCATTAACCACCCGGGTGAAAATTTTAAAGAGCGTGCTTTTCTTGATCAATGTTCCGAGAAAACCTTTATCTCCAAACAACTGTAACAACAACTCATGCTCCCCACAGAATTACGAGCCTTCCAAATCCATGCATCGGCGGCCAAGTGATAGCTCAATCGAATTTTATATGACACTTAACGATGTATTCTGAAAAATATAATCAATATATAGATATTCAGGCGATAACTGTTCCCAAGACTAATCGTATGTTGCCCAGCTGTTATCTATCTGATTCCCTACGCTGCTATCAAAGATATCGATCTCGCTGATCCCGACTTCCACTTGGCTAGTCGTGTCAACCTGTTGCTGGGTAGTAACAAACTCCCAAGAGTGTTCCTCGAAAGAACAAAAAGATTGACTCCTTCCTTACTGGCTCAATCTATCATATTCGGGTAGGTCATTTGAACCTGTCTCAGTGTTTTCACTTGGAGTAACTGAAGTCGAGCACGATCCCCTACCGACCAATTACGAAAATCCTGGGAACAAGAAGAAGTGCCTATGCAACGCCCGACCTCCAAAGAGGATGCATACTGTGAAGATTTGTATAAAAAACCAACGTTTCGCAGTCAAGATGGACGTTATGTGCTCAAATTACCATTCAAATCAGAATTCCCGCTAGAAATGCATCTCGGCCCGTCTCGTAGCGTAGCAAGATCACAATACTTCAGTATGGAACGAGCTCTTAATAAGAAACCCAATTTATCAGATACATATACAAACGTGTTAAAAGAATATATTACATTAAATCATATGAATCCTACAACCTCAGTATAAAATATGTTCCTACACGGTTACAATTCCTTTTACTTGACACACTATTCAGTCGTTAATTCCGAAAGCAAAACAACTAAAGTGAAAGTAGTTTTTAATGCACCAAAAAAACCAGCTCAGGAAATTTGCTTAGCGATGACCTTCGTGTAGGTCCCACTCTACAATCCGATTTAATAGCTTAATTCTAAAATAAAGATTGTACAGATATGGATTTAATGGTGATATTGAAAAAATGTATCGCCAAATTCTGGTACATACCGCCGATACACAGTTTCAACGAATTCTCTTTCGTCAAACTCCCAATGGTCCCATTAAAGATTTCGCTTAAAAAATGGTCACTTTCGGAGTCAATTGCGCTCCATATTTATTATTATAACTCTAATTCAATTGGCCAGCGACTCAGCAGAATCTTATCCCCAAGCAGCCTACATTCTAAGAAATGAAACCTACGTAGATGACATTTTATCAGGCTCTCACAATAAAACATCAGCAATTTATTCCCTATAGCAATTCATTTCGGTGTTAAAATCAGCAGGGTTTCCCTTGAAGAAGATTACTTCCAACTGTCCTGATATGTTAGCTTCCCTCCCACAGAATGATATATTGGACACTAATTTCTTAAAATTCAAAGAAACCAGTGCGTGAACGCACTAGCTGATTGTTTTTGTTACACAATCGAACCAGTGTCCATTCAACCCTTCATAACGAAAAGACAGATCATTTCTTTCGTAGCAAAGCTGTTTGACCCCGCCGTTTGGATTTCTCCTCTTGTAGTCCGGGCAAATTTTATCCTCCAGCAGCTCTGGCTTGACGGCACCGGTTGGGATGAAAATGTGAAACCAAATACTCTACAAAATTGGAATAAATATCTCGAAAACCTTCCCGCTCTGTCGACTCTAAAAATACCCCGTTGGGTGGGTTTTGCTCCCTCCCAAATAGTACAAATTCATGGTTTTTGTGACGCATCAAAAAAAGCCTACTTTGCCGCCATTTATGTTTGTGTTCAAGCAGAAAGCACCATAACCTCACACTTGCTCGTTGCAAAAACGAAAGTGGCCCCTATTGACTTGGTAACTTTGGCTCGTCTAGAATTATGCGGAGCAGTTTTGTTATCCAAACTAATAGAACAAATTTTTTTCTATCGTCCTAGGATAGCTGGAAAAGCCCTAACACGTGGAAAACTTATATCGCAAATTGCACTGCAGAAATGTAGGAAACATCCCCTGGCGTCATATTTGGTCTACTGATAACCCTGCGGACCTTGGGTCTTGATGAAAGGCAGGTTATAAAAACGAATGGAAGAATTACTAATGCGACAATCCCCTTTAAAGAACGTCATCCAGTAATTCTCCCAGTGAATTCAACTTATTGTAAATTATTTATTAGGTATGTCCATAATCTCCTAATGCACGCTGACATTAACCTAATGTTAAGAGCACTCAGAGGAGAATACTTCGTTCCACGCTTTAGACAAGCCCTAAGACATTGCATTCGGAAATGTATCACCTGCGTCTGATACAAAAGGAATGTACAATCGCAGATAATGGCGGCCCTCCCTATCAAAAGAAGTACGAGTTCGCCACCCTTCACCTACACTGGTTTAGATTTCGCAGGCCCCTTTTCAATAAAAACGAAATAAACAAAGGATATGTATGTGTTTTCGTTTGCTTTTGTACTGAGGACATACTTTTGGAATTATGCTCAGAACTCTCTGCAGTTAGTTCTCAAGACGAGTTATGTCCGATAACGGGACGAATTTTTTGGGTGCAGAGCATGCACTTCGCTTGGAATACGAACAATTCCTAAAAAGCGTTTCTAATGATATGACGGGACAATACGATTCGCAGGGACTTCAATGGTCGTTTATTCCACCACATTCACCACATATGGGCGGTCTCTGGGAAGCAGGGATAAAGTCATTTAAGATGCACTTTAAAATGGTAACTAAAAATAATAAGTATACGTTTGAGGAGTTCACTACTCTACTAGCCCAAATTGAATCCGTGTTGAACTCACGTCCGCTGTCGTCCATGTCAGATGACCCCGATGAACTTCTTGCACTCACTCCAGGTCATTTCCTTCGTGGAGCCCCTTTACTATCTCTGCCCGAATCCCCACAGGAATCTCTAACCCTTCGAGATCGTTGGGAGAAGGTGAAATTTTTGCATCACCAGTTTACCCAATGATGGAAAGGCGAATATCTCAAGGAACTCCAAAAGAGATATAAGTGGCAACACACCGAAGATAATATCGTGAAGGAGCAACTCGTGATAATTAAAGATGATTTGCCCCCCCCCCCACCTAACGAATGGAAGTTGGCAAGAATAACCGAAATATACTTTGGTAATGATGGTTGCGTAAGAGTAGCAGATTTAAAACCCAAACGGGAGTACTCACGAGACCAATTGCAAAATTATCTCTTCTAACTATCAGAAACTCTGATACTGAGATAACGGAAGATTGTTCTTTTGGATCCCCGTAAATTTTCTGATAGATGTTCATACAATCATTTCCTTCCAACCATCCTAATCCTACAAACACGCACATATATATAATATTTTTTGCTAACCCTTAAGCATGATTTCTAATAATTTTTTTAATTAACAGGCCTGCAAGGAATCCCAAAATTCATCAGTGTCGGGTTTGTAAACAGTATCACCCCCTTAGATACTGCAAGCGTTTCCTGAATATGACTTTGGAAGAACGCAGACGTACAGTAGGTAGGCTGGGTTATTGCCGGAATTGTCTGGCGACTTCACATATAACCAGAGAGTCTACATCAACCGAAGTCTACCAGAAGTGTGGTTGGATGCACCACACCCTTCTGAACCAGCTAAAGGGAAGCAATCCCTCGCGACAACAACCAGCACAAGAGGCGTCTCGTGGTCAATCGCCGAAGATGGCTGTTCCGGAGACGAAGTAAGATCATTAAGGGTGCGAGACCGATTAGGTCAACGCGTTAACCATCCTTCGCCCGGCCGTACAAGCTCTACAGAGCCATTGGAGAGAAACTGACGTGAGGCCAGGACACGAAAATCAAGCCCCCGATGGATTTTGCTTGGTGCCTTATGAGCCCTCAAACGCTTGCATAAAGTACTCTAATCTAATCAATTATGAACTATTATACCTAAACCAATGATCTAATTGAATTAATTATATTATAACATTTAAAATTATCATTATATATTTCATCTTGGCCCTTTTGGCCAAGGCGGCCAATATGTTTAAACGAATTGTTATCAATTTTTTGGATTATTGAATAATACTGCAAAAAACCTATACTTACTGTTTAAATGAATTGTAGATCCATATTTTGATTATTGAATAAGACTGGGAAAAAACCTAAAATTACCTTATTTGTAGCTACACTGCTAAAACCTATACTTACCTGACTTGTAATAATTGATAATAAAAAGACAAATTTACAATGCTAATTAAAATCACTTACCTCTTTTTATATTGGATAATAATGTAAATGTATATCTACCTTATAATGTAAATGTATACATACCTTTTTTCCAACCATATGAATTATACAATCTTAACGAATTTTGGTTTTTGCTAAGTAAAGTTAAGAGACACATTTCAATTATCTTTTGCTATTGCGTATTAAAACATCCCTTTTTGCATTAATATAAAAATAAAAATTTATAAAAATAATTTGCAATTTTTAATAAATAAATGTTAATTTCAAAAAGCGAAAAAGTGCACTTTAAAAATTTATTTTCTAATTAATAAATTCAATAAAAAAAATTCCCTAAAAAGTGAAAGGAAATTCTCAACAGTATATATAGACATATGTATATATGCATATGGTTTTAAAAATAAACTTGAGAATTAAACACACTTATATGAACCATTAATGGTAAATTTTTTCACATAATTTTTTGTAATGATCTAATAAATCATTCTACTATTGATGCTTTCATATTGAGTAATGTTAAATCCTATATTTGTGAATGAATTTTCCAAAGTGTTTGTTAAAAAATTCTTTACCATCATCTGCTTTTAAGTTTTTTGGTATTTGTAGCAGTTCAAAAATATTTTCCATTACCTTTTGTTTTTAGAGTGCATCCTTCATTTTCAACGATACTGACCATATAAACTTTGAGAATGTGCCAATTACAGCCTACCAAAATCGATCATTTTTATTTTCTGTAGTATAGTCCCCCTTTTCAACTAAATCAGTTTCCCAAATATCATCTATTTCTTTCATTATATTTCTACAATACACAATCAATTTTAGAGATTGCTTATTAAGTTGGTTTACTAAATTTTTTTCAAACACATGAAGTAGTTTTTCAAATTTTTTGGTATGCTGTGGCCTACTTGATGCCCTTTCAGCCATTTATACTAACAGCTAATTAATTTTCTAATCTTTTCATTGTCAAATCAATTCAATTTGTCTTTCAAAACATGATTTCATTTTAGAATGTCTTTTTCAATTTTATAACTGACTTCTATCTCTAATTTTATTATTAAATAATGCTGGTGTTAGAGCCTATATTTGACCATCAACATGTATTTTATCTTAATTCAGTTTGAGGTTGCTATGACCAAATTTACATTCATTATTGAAATCTTTATGTTGACCATAGTTTGTATCTAATTAATTTCTTCCTTGCAAGACTGATATGTCAGTATAAATGTCTTCGGAATTGGAAGTCTATGAATACAAATCATCATCATCATTCTCAGTATTAGCACCATTAAATAAGAGGGTATTATCAAATTTTGTACCTTCTGCTAGTTTCTTCAATGTACTTCTCTCTATCTTGACTGATGGTTTCTCAGACTTTAAACTTGTATTATTTTCAACTTCTGTCTTGATTTTACTTTCTTCTTTCATGAGAATTCTTTTATATTTTTAGAACTATTCATGAATTCTTTCAGAGGTTCTGTTATAGACTTAAGTGTATTTCTTAGTTGTTCACGTGTATCAATTTCACCAGTTTTTATACTGCGAAGCTTTTTCTTCAACACATTTCTTGTTAACACCAACTGCTTTAAAACTTTCTCATCCATGTTTTCTAACAGCAAAGAACAGGTATCAGCTATAAGATCAGGTGTCAGCTTTCAGATCAGTTTATCAAGTATTACATCAGATTTTAAGGAGCTGGTCTAGTTTTCAGATCAGCTTATCAGGAGCTGGTCTGGTTTTCAGATCAGCTTATCAGGAGCTGGTCTGTTTTTCAGATCAGCTTATCAGGAGCTGGTCTGGTATTCAGATCAGGTTGTCAGGTACCAGATCAGGCTATCAGGTAGCTGATCTGTAAAACAGATCAGACTACAAAGTGCTGTTCAGATTTGCAGATCAAGCTATCTGATTCATATTGAGTTATCAGTAAACAAGTGGCTGGCCATTTATAACATTTATATGCATGAAGTTTAAGGTCAGATGATATACGAAAAAGTAGACTTTTATGTGGTAAAATCGATTTCTATAACGATCATCGTTTAATCAGTATCTTTGCTTATAATAAAAAATCCATATTTATCCTTTCAACATGCTTTATATTTTTCTCACCTTACCTAAACATTACAATCACATTATGGTGATCTCATATCAAATGTTTGGGGATTCTGGTACAAGTTTTACATAAGTAGAATAGGCTGGGATACGAACAGCCTGTACAAAAATATGGTTCTCACATACAGCATCGTTAAATATCATATTAGAACTACTTTTGACTTTGTTAGGAGCAATAACAGATTCACTGTCTATAAATGTGTAATATAACATTATTTTAGTTGATAAAATTAATTTCTACAGGTATTCATATTTAAGTTGATATAGAGACTTTGAGTATAAATAAGGAGATATTTTTAAATTTTAGTTCACAAGGACTTTCTAGCATTCCAATCAGCATTAGTATTATTTTTTTCACAATTGGGCAGACCAACTATTCTTGCATAACTAGAATTTCGTAGACGGGAACTAGCGTTCATTTTTGAACTAACGTTCGATGATTCATCAAAATTTCGTACCAAGATATTTTTAGGTTGTTTTACTAACCGCATTTGCGTAACTAAATGCATTTTATAAATATTATCTCTTATTATAAAAGAATAAAATAATACAGCTATACGATATCAAAAAATATTTTCTGAAAACATACCTTGTTTTGACTATGAGTAGGAGCCATTATTCTCTTATTATATAAAAAAAGCAATGTGAGTCCGATCACAGGGGAAATGTGTAAACATCTAGTAATGAAAATGTTTTTAAAGTTGGAAGTACTTATGCTTTTGGTATTTTAAGTTAATCATTTCAAAGTATCAAAACTTTTAATATTGTAAATACACAGGAATTTGCTGGTTTTTGTTTGTTTTATTTAATTTATTTAGTTAGTAAATGGGCACACTGCAGGATACATATATTTACTGCATTACACCGCGTTACAAAAACGAACTTTTTTTCTGTCCTATTAGCCAAATATACTTTTTCGGAAAGGGGAGAAAAAATAAAAATACACGTGTATCGGCGATTTTCATGTACACGTCAGATTTTTTTTTATAAAATATAAAGCTCGTAGTGTCCGTATGTCTGAAAAAATTTTGATAAGTTTTTAACTCTTTTTCCGTGATCCAACCGCGCTGAGTTTTTCCAGGCAGACTCGTGGAAATGTCTGTATCATGCCAAATTTAAAAAAAGATTTTTATGTCAATTCTCAGATTTTTTTTGGAATTTTTTTTTTCTTTTTTCAGCATAACTTTAAGGGACTAAAAATTTTTAAATTTTTACATAACGTGTGCATGAAAATCGCCGATACACGTGTGTTTTTATTTTTTCTCCCCTTTCCGAAAAAAGTATATTTGGTTCATAGGACAGAAGGTGTGTAACGCGGTTTAATACTAGGATATTTTATAAAATTTATCTTCCCAGCTAAAAAAATATGTATGGAGCATATATATTATTTTTTTTATTTATTGTATATATGAACTAACAATAAGTATTCAAATCTTAAATATAACATATAATTAACAGGCCTGACTAATGCCAGACATAACTAAAGCCCCGTTCAGACTATTATACAAGTATTAATACTTTTGTGGAAAATGCAACTCTGACATGTTGCGTTGTTATTGTTTTTTTGAAATATTTGGAACAAATATAAGACCAGGGATGCATTTTCGTCAAAAGTATTAATACTTGTATTATAGTCTGAGTGGCCCTTAAGTGATAGTTGAAAATAATACATAAGTAGTGATAAGCAAAAAAAAGTATTTTCAAGCAACTTCATTCGTAGTGTTTAGTATTAGAGCCCTTGTATCTCTCTTTTTTAAGCGGATGTGTCCAGTAAAGTTCAAAATATTACGAGCAAGGGGATTAGGATGTGACTCGAGTTTTGTTAGATATTTGCCTGCGTATTTTGCTATTTCTTCAGTCACTAGTGGCATATTTAAATCACGATGTATATTTGACTTCTTATTGTTAATGTTACTTACCGTAAAATTTTGTTTTGTCTTCGTTTAACTCTCTCTACATTGGAAGCAGAAGCAGTGCCCCATAACTGGATACCGTAACACCATATTGGCTTTAAAAGCGACTTGTATATTGAAAGTTTGCAGTCTAGGCTGAGTGTTGAATTTCTGCCAATCAGCCAATGTACCTGAGTTAATTTTAGTTTCATTTGAGTTAACTTATAGTCAATGTGATGTTTCCATGTAAGCCGTCGATCGAGGTGTATACCAAGATATTTCACATGTGAATGTTGAGGAACAACTTGATTATTAATCCGAATGGGGGAACAAGTATCTCTTCGTAAGGTTCATTTATCTTAGTAGTAGTAGAATGTATGAGCCCCAGCAATAAAAATTGTCAAATGTGGGTAATTAAAATCGAAATTTTGTAATTTATGGGCTAAAATTTACATATTAAGGTAATTACTGTCAATGGTGCGAAGTGACGAGGGTTATGAACGGTTTGTACGTAGAAAAGGGTAGTTTGATGTCGGCCCGTCGATGACTGTTTGTTTTAATTTTATGGTTTGATATTCGTTCGCCGATGCGCATAGTTAATTATGTAGGCACGTGGGGCTTGTTTGTACGTAGTATGTTTTTTCGTTTGTTAAGCGGTTGCAGCAGGTTTGTGATTTTATATTGTGTGTGCGTGTGTGCATAGTTTAGTTTTTTGTAATATTCTTTTGTTTGTACGTAGTATGTTTTTTCGTTTGTTAAGCGGTTGCGGAAGGGTACTTGAGAAAGAAATTGTGTGGAAATCAATGAATGTTTTTTGTTGTTGGTTTTATTTAGTTTGATTTTTATTTATTTTTTTCCTATGTTTAAAAAGTTCGAAGACATGAATAAAATATATGGTTTGTGAGATAAGCATGGTTTGATATCCGTTCGTCGATGTACATAGTTAATTATGTAGGTACGAAGGATTTTATGTATGTTTTTGTTTTAATTTTAATTTTGAATGGAATTTTTTTTGTTTGTTAAGCGGTTGAAGCAGGTTTATGATTTTTGAGTGTGTAAGTGCGTGTGTGCATAGAGAAAAATGTTGCTTTTGTCTTTTTGCAATATTCTTCTTTTAGCTGGTGGTCAAATATTGATTCGGTCTTAAACATTCCGTAAAGTCTGCCAAGAGAAAGCCGCTATCTTTTGAGGGATAACGAAAGCGTAAAGGGGAAGTACGGACACTAATGAAAGAGGTGAGGAACTTTTTGAATTTGTAGTTAGTGCTAACCTTAACATTTGTAATAGAGGTCAAGAACCTACTTTTATAACAAGGAACAGACAGGAAGTCCTGGATGTTACCTTTTCGTCTGATTCGGTAGCCGATAGGATCATGAATTGGCGTGTACTTCAGGAACATTCCTTTTCTGATCATAGGTTTATTGAGTTTAGTATTAGGGAGCGGGCACCTGTGGTAGAAATCTCCCGAAATATTAGGCAGACAAACTGGCGTCTGTATAGGACCATTTTTTCTAGACAATTAGGAGTGATTGGAGACTCGTCACTTTTAGAAACTTCTGATTTGGATTGTGAGGTTGATAACATTACTACAATCTTCAAAAATGCAAGAGAGTCGTCTTGCGCTTTGAATAAGCCAAGGGGGAAAAAGAAACCGCCTTGGTGGAATAGAGAGTTACAATTGTGTAGGTGTACATGTAGAAAACTCTTCAATAAGGCTAAATCATCCAGAAATGAACTGGACTGGATAGCTTATAAGGGTAAATTAAAAGAGTATAAAAAGCAGATAAGAATCGCTAAAAATACAACATGGAAGAAGTTTTGTGAAAATATTGAAAATATTTCAGAAGCCTCTCGCATGAGAAAAATTTTGTCCGCTACTCCCTGCACCCTGGGGTATTTGAAGAATCCCAATGGGACGTGGACTACATCCAGCGAGGAGTCGTTAAGAACCCTGCTGGACACTCATTTTCCGGGTAACTCAGTGTCTGAGATTCAGACATCTGATCCTTACCCCATACCTGGGGAAAATATATCTGACATCGTCAATATGCAGACATTAAATTGGGCTCTGAGAAGTTTCAAGCCTTACAAGTCACCAGGACCTGACGGTATCATACCGGCTGAGATATGGAAAGTATCGAATCTCGTAGCCCCAAGGCTACTGAGAATTTACACCAGTTGTCTAAAACTGGGTTATGTTCCTGAAAAGTGGAGGGAAGCGAGAGTGGTCTTTATACCGAAGGCTGGGTAAAACTCTCACACCACACCGAAGGACTTCAGACCTATAAGTCTATCATCCTTTCTTCTGAAAACATTAGAAAGGATGGTTGATCATTATATCCGCAAAACCATCAATAGTAAACTACTTTCCCCGCTTCAACATGCATATCAAACGGGAAAGTCAACAGAATCGGCTCTACATGAGCTGGTTGGCACGATAGAGAAATCTCTTTCTGTAGGTGAATATACCTTTGTAGCCTTCGTGGATATTGAGGGGGCTTTTAATAATATATCTCCAGATGCGATAATTGAGGCATTGTCGAATCTGGGGGTTGGCGCGGGATTGTGTAAGTGGGTTCAAAATCTACTAACTCACCGTAGGATAACTGCGGCTCTAGGAGCTTCTAGGCAGACCCGCTTTGTAAATAGGGGTACACCACAGGGAGGAGTTCTCTCACCACTATTGTGGAATTTAGCTCTGAATCCTGTGCTGCTATCTCTGGAATCGCGGGGGTGCAGAATTGTGGCTTATGCTGATGATGTGGCAATAGCTGTAAGAGGAAAATTCCTCACAACATTAAGGGACATCCTACAGGATGGTCTTTCATATTTAACAAAATGGGCGGAGAAACGTGGGCTCGCCGTTAATCCTAATAAAACGGATCTAGTCCTTTTCTCCAGGAAGTATAAGATACCTGATTTCCGGCCTATAACACTTAATAATACGCAGATAAAAGTGTCCAACACTGCAAAATATCTGGGTGTTATTCTTGATTCAAAGCTGAGTTTCAAAGCGAATATTCTAGAAAGAGTGAAAAAAGCAACAATTTCACTATATCTATGCAAAAAATCCATTGGGAAGAATTGGGGTCTTACCCCAAAGATTGTTCATTGGATCTATACTGCAATAGTACGTCCAATTCTCATGTATGGCATCATCGTGTGGTGGCCATCCCTGGAGAAAAAGACGTATCTACACACCTTACACAAGGTGCAAAGACTTGCATCCTTGTATGTAACCAGTGCTATTCGCACCACTCCTACGGATGCACTGGGGATGCTTCTTCATCTACTACCATTAGATCTAGTAGGGAAGGAGATGGCAACGTCCTCGGCAATCCGTCTTAGATGTGTTTCTCTGTGGAACGGAAATGGAACCGGCCACTGCAGAATACTAGATGGTGAAGTTAGGGGATGGAGGATTGACCAAACCTCCCCTGCTCTACTACACGAACGTCTTTATAAAACCTGGATACCATCTACAGAAATGTGGATGAATGGAACTCCGGGTAGAAGAAAAAGCGTTAATTTTTATACGGACGGCTCCAAAACACAAGAGGGTGTGGGCTATGGGGTCTTTTCGAGGGCTTTAGGTCTTCGCATTGCAAGGCGACTTCCAGATCACTGCAGTGTCTTTCAGGCAGAGATCCTTGCAATAAGAGAAGTTGCGAACTGGTTAAAAGTGAATGTCACTTCAACGACTTTAATTAACATTTACACCGATAGTCGAGCAGCTATTATGGCCCTTGAATCCTCGCTTCTAAGAACAACAACAGCCCTCGACTGCCGATCATCTCTAAATGAGATGGCAGAGCAGTTTGATATTAGGATCATCTGGATCCCGGGGCATAGAGGCTTACAGGGGAATTCTAGGGCTGACGAGCTTGCTAGAAGAGTGTTCCTCGAAAGAACAAAAAGATTGACTCCTTCCTTACTGGCTCAATCTATCATATTCGGGTAGGTCATTTGAACCCGTCTCAGTGTTTTCACTTGGAGTAACTGAAGTCGAGCACGATCCCCTACCGACCAATTACGAAAATCCTGGGAACAAGAAGAAGTGCCTATGCAACGCCCGACCTCCAAAGAGGATGCATACTGTGAAGATTTGTATAAAAAACCAACGTTTCGCAGTCAAGATGGACGTTATGTGCTCAAATTACCATTCAAATCAGAATTCCCGCTAGAAATGCATCTCGGCCCGTCTCGTAGCGTAGCAAGATCACAATACTTCAGTATGGAACGAGCTCTTAATAAGAAACCCAATTTATCAGATACATATACAAACGTGTTAAAAGAATATATTACATTAAATCATATGAATCCTACAACCTCAGTATAAAATATGTTCCTACACGGTTACAATTCCTTTTACTTGACACACTATTCAGTCGTTAATTCCGAAAGCAAAACAACTAAAGTGAAAGTAGTTTTTAATGCACCAAAAAAACCAGCTCAGGAAATTTGCTTAGCGATGACCTTCGTGTAGGTCCCACTCTACAATCCGATTTAATAGCTTAATTCTAAAATAAAGATTGTACAGATATGGATTTAATGGTGATATTGAAAAAATGTATCGCCAAATTCTGGTACATACCGCCGATACACAGTTTCAACGAATTCTCTTTCGTCAAACTCCCAATGGTCCCATTAAAGATTTCGCTTAAAAAATGGTCACTTTCGGAGTCAATTGCGCTCCATATTTATTATTATAACTCTAATTCAATTGGCCAGCGACTCAGCAGAATCTTATCCCCAAGCAGCCTACATTCTAAGAAATGAAACCTACGTAGATGACATTTTATCAGGCTCTCACAATAAAACATCAGCAATTTATTCCCTATAGCAATTCATTTCGGTGTTAAAATCAGCAGGGTTTCCCTTGAAGAAGATTACTTCCAACTGTCCTGATATGTTAGCTTCCCTCCCACAGAATGATATATTGGACACTAATTTCTTAAAATTCAAAGAAACCAGTGCGTGAACGCACTAGCTGATTGTTTTTGTTACACAATCGAACCAGTGTCCATTCAACCCTTCATAACGAAAAGACAGATCATTTCTTTCGTAGCAAAGCTGTTTGACCCCGCCGTTTGGATTTCTCCTCTTGTAGTCCGGGCAAATTTTATCCTCCAGCAGCTCTGGCTTGACGGCACCGGTTGGGATGAAAATGTGAAACCAAATACTCTACAAAATTGGAATAAATATCTCGAAAACCTTCCCGCTCTGTCGACTCTAAAAATACCCCGTTGGGTGGGTTTTGCTCCCTCCCAAATAGTACAAATTCATGGTTTTTGTGACGCATCAAAAAAAGCCTACTTTGCCGCCATTTATGTTTGTGTTCAAGCAGAAAGCACCATAACCTCACACTTGCTCGTTGCAAAAACGAAAGTGGCCCCTATTGACTTGGTAACTTTGGCTCGTCTAGAATTATGCGGAGCAGTTTTGTTATCCAAACTAATAGAACAAATTTTTTTCTATCGTCCTAGGATAGCTGGAAAAGCCCTAACACGTGGAAAACTTATATCGCAAATCGCACTGCAGAAATGTAGGAAACATCCCCTGGCGTCATATTCGGTCTACTGATAACCCTGCGGACCTTGGGTCTTGATGAAAGGCAGGTTATAAAAACGAATGGAAGAATTACTAATGCGACAATCCCCTTTAAAGAACGTCATCCAGTAATTCTCCCAGTGAATTCAACTTATTGTAAATTATTTATTAGGTATGTCCATAATCTCCTAATGCACGCTGACATTAACCTAATGTTAAGAGCACTCAGAGGAGAATACTTCGTTCCACGCTTTAGACAAGCCCTAAGACATTGCATTCGGAAATGTATCACCTGCGTCTGATACAAAAGGAATGTACAATCGCAGATAATGGCGGCCCTCCCTATCAAAAGAAGTACGAGTTCGCCACCCTTCACCTACACTGGTTTAGATTTCGCAGGCCCCTTTTCAATAAAAACGAAATAAACAAAGGATATGTATGTGTTTTCGTTTGCTTTTGTACTGAGGACATACTTTTGGAATTATGCTCAGAACTCTCTGCAGTTAGTTCTCAAGACGAGTTATGTCCGATAACGGGACGAATTTTTTGGGTGCAGAGCATGCACTTCGCTTGGAATACGAACAATTCCTAAAAAGCGTTTCTAATGATATGACGGGACAATACGCTTCGCAGGGACTTCAATGGTCGTTTATTCCACCACATTCACCACATATGGGCGGTCTCTGGGAAGCAGGGATAAAGTCATTTAAGATGCACTTTAAAATGGTAACTAAAAATAATAAGTATACGTTTGAGGAGTTCACTACTCTACTAGCCCAAATTGAATCCGTGTTGAACTCACGTCCGCTGTCGTCCATGTCAGATGACCCCGATGAACTTCTTGCACTCACTCCAGGTCATTTCCTTCGTGGAGCCCCTTTACTATCTCTGCCCGAATCCCCACAGGAATCTCTAACCCTTCGAGATCGTTGGGAGAAGGTGAAATTTTTGCATCACCAGTTTACCCAATGATGGAAAGGCGAATATCTCAAGGAACTCCAAAAGAGATATAAGTGGCAACACACCGAAGATAATATCGTGAAGGAGCAACTCGTGATAATTAAAGATGATTTGCCCCCCCCCCCCAACCTAACGAATGGAAGTTGGCAAGAATAACCGAAATATACTTTGGTAATGATGGTTGCGTAAGAGTAGCAGATTTAAAACCCAAACGGGAGTACTCACGAGACCAATTGCAAAATTATCTCTTCTAACTATCAGAAACTCTGATACTGAGATAACGGAAGATTGTTCTTTTGGATCCCCGTAAATTTTCTGATAGATGTTCATACAATCATTTCCTTCCAACCATCCTAATCCTACAAACACGCACATATATATAATATTTTTTGCTAACCCTTAAGCATGATTTCTAATAATTTTTTTAATTAACAGGCCTGCAAGGAATCCCAAAATTCATCAGTGTCGGGTTTGTAAACAGTATCACCCCCTTAGATACTGCAAGCGTTTCCTGAATATGACTTTGGAAGAACGCAGACGTACAGTAGGTAGGCTGGGTTATTGCCGGAATTGTCTGGCGACTTCACATATAACCAGAGAGTCTACATCAACCGAAGTCTACCAGAAGTGTGGTTGGATGCACCACACCCTTCTGAACCAGCTAAAGGGAAGCAATCCCTCGCGACAACAACCAGCACAAGAGGCGTCTCGTGGTCAATCGCCGAAGATGGCTGTTCCGGAGACGAAGTAAGATCATTAAGGGTGCGAGACCGATTAGGTCAACGCGTTAACCATCCTTCGCCCGGCCGTACAAGCTCTACAGAGCCATTGGAGAGAAACTGACGTGAGGCCAGGACACGAAAATCAAGCCCCCGATGGATTTTGCTTGGTGCCTTATGAGCCCTCAAACGCTTGCATAAAGTACTCTAATCTAATCAATTATGAACTATTATACCTAAACCAATGATCTAATTGAATTAATTATATTATAACATTTAAAATTATCATTATATATTTCATCTTGGCCCTTTTGGCCAAGGCGGCCAATATGTTTAAACGAATTGTTATCCATTTTTTGGATTATTGAATAATACTGCAAAAAACCTATACTTACTGTTTAAATGAATTGTAGATCCATTTTTTGATTATTGAATAAGACTGGGAAAAAACCTAAAATTACCTTATTTGTAGCTACACTGCTAAAACCTATACTTACCTGACTTGTAATAATTGATAATAAAAAGACAAATTTACAATGCTAATTAAAATCACTTACCTCTTTTTATATTGGATAATAATGTAAATGTATATCTACCTTATAATGTAAATGTATACATACCTTTTTTCCAACCATATGAATTATACAATCTTAACGAATTTTGGTTTTTGCTAAGTAAAGTTAAGAGACACATTTCAATTATCTTTTGCTATTGCGTATTAAAACATCCCTTTTTGCATTAATATAAAAATAAAAATTTATAAAAATAATTTGCAATTTTTAATAAATAAATGTTAATTTCAAAAAGCGAAAAAGTGCACTTTAAAAATTTATTTTCTAATTAATAAATTCAATAAAAAAAATTCCCTAAAAAGTGAAAGGAAATTCTCAACAGTACATATAGACATATGTATATATGCATATGGTTTTAAAAATAAACTTGAGAATTAAACACACTTATATGAACCATTAATGGTAAATTTTTTCACATAATTTTTTGTAATGATCTAATAAATCATTCTACTATTGATGCTTTCATATTGAGTAATGTTAAATCCTATATTTGTGAATGAATTTTCCAAAGTGTTTGTTAAAAAATTCTTTACCATCATCTGCTTTTAAGTTTTTTGGTATTTGTAGCAGTTCAAAAATATTTTCCATTACCTTTTGTTTTTAGAGTGCATCCTTCATTTTCAACGATACTGACCATATAAACTTTGAGAATGTGCCAATTACAGCCTACCAAAATCGATCATTTTTATTTTCTGTAGTATAGTCCCCCTTTTCAACTAAATCAGTTTCCCAAATATCATCTATTTCTTTCATTATATTTCTACAATACACAATCAATTTTAGAGATTGCTTATTAAGTTGGTTTACTAAATTTTTTTCAAACACATGAAGTAGTTTTTCAAATTTTTTGGTATGCTGTGGCCTACTTGATGCCCTTTCAGCCATTTATACTAACAGCTAATTAATTTTCTAATCTTTTCATTGTCAAATCAATTCAATTTGTCTTTCAAAACATGATTTCATTTTAGAATGTCTTTTTCAATTTTATAACTGACTTCTATCTCTAATTTTATTATTAAATAATGCTGGTGTTAGAGCCTATATTTGACCATCAACATGTATTTTATCTTAATTCAGTTTGAGGTTGCTATGACCAAATTTACATTCATTATTGAAATCTTTATGTTGACCATAGTTTGTATCTAATTAATTTCTTCCTTGCAAGACTGATATGTCAGTATAAATGTCTTCGGAATTGGAAGTCTATGAATACAAATCATCATCATCATTCTCAGTATTAGCACCATTAAATAAGAGGGTATTATCAAATTTTGTACCTTCTGCTAGTTTCTTCAATGTACTTCTCTCTATCTTGACTGATGGTTTCTCAGACTTTAAACTTGTATTATTTTCAACTTCTGTCTTGATTTTACTTTCTTCTTTCATGAGAATTCTTTTATATTTTTAGAACTATTCATGAATTCTTTCAGAGGTTCTGTTATAGACTTAAATGTATTTCTTAGTTGTTCACGTGTATCAATTTCACCAGTTTTTATACTGCGAAGCTTTTTCTTCAACACATTTCTTGTTAACACCAACTGCTTTAAAACTTTCTCATCCATGTTTTCTAACAGCAAAGAACAGGTATCAGCTATAAGATCAGGTGTCAGCTTTCAGATCAGTTTATCAAGTATTACATCAGATTTTAAGGAGCTGGTCTAGTTTTCAGATCAGCTTATCAGGAGCTGGTCTGGTTTTCAGATCAGCTTATCAGGAGCTGGTCTGTTTTTCAGATCAGCTTATCAGGAGCTGGTCTGGTATTCAGATCAGGTTGTCAGGTACCAGATCAGGCTATCAGGTAGCTGATCTGTAAAACAGATCAGACTACAAAGTGCTGTTCAGATTTGCAGATCAAGCTATCTGATTCATATTGAGTTATCAGTAAACAAGTGGCTGGCCATTTATAACATTTATATGCATGAAGTTTAAGGTCAGATGATATACGAAAAAGTAGACTTTTATGTGGTAAAATCGATTTCTATAACGATCATCGTTTAATCAGTATCTTTGCTTATAATAAAAAATCCATATTTATCCTTTCAACATGCTTTATATTTTTCTCACCTTACCTAAACATTACAATCACATTATGGTGATCTCATATCAAATGTTTGGGGATTCTGGTACAAGTTTTACATAAGTAGAATAGGCTGGGATACGAACAGCCTGTACAAAAATATGGTTCTCACATACAGCATCGTTAAATATCATATTAGAACTACTTTTGACTTTGTTAGGAGCAATAACAGATTCACTGTCTATAAATGTGTAATATAACATTATTTTAGTTGATAAAATTAATTTCTACAGGTATTCATATTTAAGTTGATATAGAGACTTTGAGTATAAATAAGGAGATATTTTTAAATTTTAGTTCACAAGGACTTTCTAGCATTCCAATCAGCATTAGTATTATTTTTTTCACAATTGGGCAGACCAACTATTCTTGCATAACTAGAATTTCGTAGACGGGAACTAGCGTTCATTTTTGAACTAACGTTCGATGATTCATCAAAATTTCGTACCAAGATATTTTTAGGTTGTTTTACTAACCGCATTTGCGTAACTAAATGCATTTTATAAATATTATCTCTTATTATAAAAGAATAAAATAATACAGCTATACGATATCAAAAAATATTTTCTGAAAACATACCTTGTTTTGACTATGAGTAGGAGCCATTATTCTCTTATTATATAAAAAAAGCAATGTGAGTCCGATCACAGGGGAAATGTGTAAACATCTAGTAATGAAAATGTTTTTAAAGTTGGAAGTACTTATGCTTTTGGTATTTTAAGTTAATCATTTCAAAGTATCAAAACTTTTAATATTGTAAATACACAGGAATTTGCTGGTTTTTGTTTGTTTTATTTAATTTATTTAGTTAGTAAATGGGCACACTGCAGGATACATATATTTACTGCATTACACCGCGTTACAAAAACGAACTTTTTTTCTGTCCTATTAGCCAAATATACTTTTTCGGAAAGGGGAGAAAAAATAAAAATACACGTGTATCGGCGATTTTCATGTACACGTCAGATTTTTTTTTATAAAATATAAAGCTCGTAGTGTCCGTATGTCTGAAAAAATTTTGATAAGTTTTTAACTCTTTTTCCGTGATCCAACCGCGCTGAGTTTTTCCAGGCAGACTCGTGGAAATGTCTGTATCATGCCAAATTTAAAAAAAGATTTTTATGTCAATTCTCAGATTTTTTTTGGAATTTTTTTTTTCTTTTTTCAGCATAACTTTAAGGGACTAAAAATTTTTAAATTTTTACATAACGTGTGCATGAAAATCGCCGATACACGTGTGTTTTTATTTTTTCTCCCCTTTCCGAAAAAAGTATATTTGGTTCATAGGACAGAAGGTGTGTAACGCGGTTTAATACTAGGATATTTTATAAAATTTATCTTCCCAGCTAAAAAAATATGTATGGAGCATATATATTATTTTTTTTTATTTATTGTATATATGAACTAACAATAAGTATTCAAATCTTAAATATAACATATAATTAACAGGCCTGACTAATGCCAGACATAACTAAAGCCCCGTTCAGACTATTATACAAGTATTAATACTTTTGTGGAAAATGCAACTCTGACATGTTGCGTTGTTATTGTTTTTTTGAAATATTTGGAACAAATATAAGACCAGGGATGCATTTTCGTCAAAAGTATTAATACTTGTATTATAGTCTGAGTGGCCCTTAAGTGATAGTTGAAAATAATACATAAGTAGTGATAAGCAAAAAAAAGTATTTTCAAGCAACTTCATTCGTAGTGTTTAGTATTAGAGCCCTTGTATCTCTCTTTTTTAAGCGGATGTGTCCAGTAAAGTTCAAAATATTACGAGCAAGGGGATTAGGATGTGACTCGAGTTTTGTTAGATATTTGCCTGCGTATTTTGCTATTTCTTCAGTCACTAGTGGCATATTTAAATCACGATGTATATTTGACTTCTTATTGTTAATGTTACTTACCGTAAAATTTTGTTTTGTCTTCGTTGAACTCTCTCTACATTGGAAGCAGAAGCAGTGCCCCATAACTGGATACCGTAACACCATATTGGCTTTAAAAGCGACTTGTATATTGAAAGTTTGCAGTCTAGGCTGAGTGTTGAATTTCTGCCAATCAGCCAATGTACCTGAGTTAATTTTAGTTTCATTTGAGTTAACTTATAGTCAATGTGATGTTTCCATGTAAGCCGTCGATCGAGGTGTATACCAAGATATTTCACATGTGAATGTTGAGGAACAACTTGATTATTAATCCGAATGGGGGAACAAGTATCTCTTCGTAAGGTTCATTTATCTTAGTAGTAGTAGAATGTATGAGCCCCAGCAATAAAAATTGTCAAATGTGGGTAAATAAAATCGAAATTTTGTAATTTATGGGCTAAAATTTACATATTAAGGTAATTACTGTCAATGGTGCGAAGTGACGAGGGTTATGAACGGTTTGTACGTAGAAAAGGGTAGTTTGATGTCGGCCCGTCGATGACTGTTTGTTTTAATTTTATGGTTTGATATTCGTTCGCCGATGCGCATAGTTAATTATGTAGGCACGTGGGGCTTGTTTGTACGTAGTATGTTTTTTCGTTTGTTAAGCGGTTGCAGCAGGTTTGTGATTTTATATTGTGTGTGCGTGTGTGCATAGTTTAGTTTTTTGTAATATTCTTTTGTTTGTACGTAGTATGTTTTTTCGTTTGTTAAGCGGTTGCGGAAGGGTACTTGAGAAAGAAATTGTGTGGAAATCAATGAATGTTTTTTGTTGTTTGTTTTTATTTAGTTTGATTTTTATTTATTTTTTTCCTATGTTTAAAAAGTTCGAAGACATGAATAAAATATATGGTTTGTGAGATAAGCATGGTTTGATATCCGTTCGTCGATGTACATAGTTAATTATGTAGGTACGAAGGATTTTATGTATGTTTTTGTTTTAATTTTAATTTTGAATGGAATTTTTTTTGTTTGTTAAGCGGTTGAAGCAGGTTTATGATTTTTGAGTGTGTAAGTGCGTGTGTGCATAGAGAAAAATGTTGCTTTTGTCTTTTTGCAATATTCTTCTTTTAGCTGGTGGTCAAATATTGATTCGGTCTTAAACATTCCGTAAAGTCTGCCAAGAGAAAGCCGCTATCTTTTGAGGGATAACGAAAGCGTAAAGGGGAAGTACGGACACTAATGAAAGAGGTGAGGAACTTTTTGAATTTGTAGTTAGTGCTAACCTTAACATTTGTAATAGAGGTCAAGAACCTACTTTTATAACAAGGAACAGACAGGAAGTCCTGGATGTTACCTTTTCGTCTGATTCGGTAGCCGATAGGATCATGAATTGGCGTGTACTTCAGGAACATTCCTTTTCTGATCATAGGTTTATTGAGTTTAGTATTAGGGAGCGGGCACCTGTGGTAGAAATCTCCCGAAATATTAGGCAGACAAACTGGCGTCTGTATAGGACCATTGTTTCTAGACAATTAGGAGTGATTGGAGACTCGTCACTTTTAGAAACTTCTGATTTGGATTGTGAGGTTGATAACATTACTACAATCTTCAAAAATGCAAGAGAGTCGTCTTGCCCTTTGAATAAGCCAAGGGGAAAAAGAAACCGCCTTGGTGGAATAGAGAGTTACAATTGTGTAGGTGTACATGTAGAAAACTCTTCAATAAGGCTAAATCATCCAGAAATGAACTGGACTGGATAGCTTATAAGGGTAAATTAAAAGAGTATAAAAAGCAGATAAGAATCGCTAAAAATACAACATGGAAGAAGTTTTGTGAAAATATTGAAAATATTTCAGAAGCCTCTCGCATGAGAAAAATTTTGTCCGCTACTCCCTGCACCCTGGGGTATTTGAAGAATCCCAATGGGACGTGGACTACATCCAGCGAGGAGTCGTTAAGAACCCTGCTGGACACTCATTTTCCGGGTAACTCAGTGTCTGAGATTCAGACATCTGATCCTTACCCCATACCTGGGGAAAATATATCTGACATCGTCAATATGCAGACATTAAATTGGGCTCTGAGAAGTTTCAAGCCTTACAAGTCACCAGGACCTGACGGTATCATACCGGCTGAGATATGGAAAGTATCGAATCTCGTAGCCCCAAGGCTACTGAGAATTTACACCAGTTGTCTAAAACTGGGTTATGTTCCTGAAAAGTGGAGGGAAGCGAGAGTGGTCTTTATACCGAAGGCTGGTAAAAACTCTCACACCACACCGAAGGACTTCAGACCTATAAGTCTATCATCCTTTCTTCTGAAAACATTAGAAAGGATGGTTGATCATTATATCCGCAAAACCATCAATAGTAAACTACTTTCCCCGCATCAACATGCATATCAAACGGGAAAGTCAACAGAATCGGCTCTACATGAGCTGGTTGGCACGATAGAGAAATCTCTTTCTGTAGGTGAATATACCTTTGTAGCCTTCGTGGATATTGAGGGGGCTTTTAATAATATATCTCCAGATGCGATAATTGAGGCATTGTCGAATCTGGGGGTTGGCGCGGGATTGTGTAAGTGGGTTCAAAATCTACTAACTCACCGTAGGATAACTGCGGCTCTAGGAGCTTCTAGGCAGACCCGCTTTGTAAATAGGGGTACACCACAGGGAGGAGTTCTCTCACCACTATTGTGGAATTTAGCTCTGAATCCTGTGCTGCTATCTCTGGAATCGCGGGGGTGCAGAATTGTGGCTTATGCTGATGATGTGGCAATAGCTGTAAGAGGAAAATTCCTCACAACATTAAGGGACATCCTACAGGATGGTCTTTCATATTTAACAAAATGGGCGGAGAAACGTGGGCTCGCCGTTAATCCTAATAAAACGGATCTAGTCCTTTTCTCCAGGAAGTATAAGATACCTGATTTCCGGCCTATAACACTTAATAATACGCAGATAAAAGTGTCCAACACTGCAAAATATCTGGGTGTTATTCTTGATTCAAAGCTGAGTTTCAAAGCGAATATTCTAGAAAGAGTGAAAAAAGCAACAATTTCACTATATCTATGCAAAAAATCCATTGGGAAGAATTGGGGTCTTACCCCAAAGATTGTTCATTGGATCTATACTGCAATAGTACGTCCAATTCTCATGTATGGCATCATCGTGTGGTGGCCATCCCTGGAGAAAAAGACGTATCTACACACCTTACACAAGGTGCAAAGACTTGCATCCTCGTATGTAACCAGTGCTATTCGCACCACTCCTACGGATGCACTGGGGATGCTTCTTCATCTACTACCATTAGATCTAGTAGGGAAGGAGATGGCAACGTCCTCGGCAATCCGTCTTAGATGTGTTTCTCTGTGGAACGGAAATGGAACCGGCCACTGCAGAATACTAGATGGTGAAGTTAGGGGATGGAGGATTGACCAAACCTCCCCTGCTCTACTACACGAACGTCTTTATAAAACCTGGATACCATCTACAGAAATGTGGATGAATGGAACTCCGGGTAGAAGAAAAAGCGTTAATTTTTATACGGACGGCTCCAAAACACAAGAGGGTGTGGGCTATGGGGTCTTTTCGAGGGCTTTAGGTCTTCGCATTGCAAGGCGACTTCCAGATCACTGCAGTGTCTTTCAGGCAGAGATCCTTGCTATAAGAGAAGTTGCGAACTGGTTAAAAGTGAATGTCACTTCAACGACTTTAATTAACATTTACACCGATAGTCGAGCAGCTATTATGGCCCTTGAATCCTCGCTTCTAAGAACAACAACAGCCCTCGACTGCCGATCATCTCTAAATGAGATGGCAGAGCAGTTTGATATTAGGATCATCTGGATCCCGGGGCATAGAGGCTTACAGGGGAATTCTAGGGCTGACGAGCTTGCTAGAATTGGGACAACCTTACAGGTTCCACCGGATTTGGAATGTGTAGGTCTACCCCTAATCTCTTGCAAACTCAGACTTAGGCGCAAGACAGAGGATGAAACAAATAGAAGGTGGGTCACAAGAAATGATTGCGTGATCACAAGGCAGTTATGGACTCACCTAAATAGGGAAGGTACGGATTACCTAATTTCAAAGAATAGGAAACAAATCTCGATTCTAGTGTCCGTGTTAACCGGACACTGTCTCATAGGCAGGCATGCACAAAGGCTAAGGGTTGAACACAACGACTTTTGCCGTAGCTGCCAAGATATTGATGAAGAGGAAAGCATAGAACATTTTCTTTGTCACTGTCCTGGACTTGCAGGAAAGAGAATGGCCACAATGGGCGCTCTTGAATTCAGGGAACTTTCTGACGTTGCTGGTGTTAAACTTCAACGTATTAGCAGCTTTATACTGAGCTCTGGATGGTTCGATGGTGGGGACTCCGCATAAGCAGAGTCTCCGTGGTATCACAATGGACCAAAATGGTCTAAGTGAGTCCGGGTTTCTGACTGCCACCCCTACCTAACCTAACCTAGCTGGTGGTCATGGAAGATTATTTTAGAAAGAAATTATGTATGCTTGTGGGAAATCTATGAATGTTTTTTGTTGTTGGTTTTATTTAGTTTGATTTTTCTATTTCCTATATTTAAAGAGTTTGAAGAGGTAAACGAAGTATGTATTTTATGAACTTATTTGAAGGTTGGAAAAAATGAAGTGTAAGATATTTATGAATGTCAAAGGGAATTAGAGATGCGTGATCATGGGAGCCAACGTTATGCTCATACGTGTGTATGTTTTTACAATAACTTGAGCGTTGGCAGATGGGTAAGTAGTCGTATATCTATATGTGCAATACCGAGTACAAATCTGGTATTTTTTTGTGTTCTAATAATTCTTTTAAATGTGTGCAACGCCTTTCACATTATGTTTTTTTTTATATGGAATACAAAACGGAAATGATAAACTTTACCACTAGGGCACACTGTTGCGATGTCACAAAATATCATAGTGTGCACTCGGCATTACTTTTTGTTGTTTGTAATATTCGTTGTTTTTTTAGCTGGGGACATGGAAGGGTATTTTAGAAAGTAATTATGTATGCTGGTGAGATATCAATGTTTTGTTTTTGTTGTTGTTTGATTTTAATTTTTTTATGTGTAAAGAGTTTGAAGAAATGAATAAAATATACGGTTTATGAGTGTTGTATTTATTCATTCTTTTCACTTCTTTTGTAAAGAAATTGAAGTTTGTGATATTGAGGATTGTCAAAGATTGGTTGTTATTTTCACTGCTTGCTGACATTTGTCTCTGTCTATTGACTTTTACATTGTGCATATGACTTAATCGTAACTCGTATAAATTGAGAAGTTTTCTATTCTAGCAGCAAGTAAAGCATTGTCTCTACAAGTGTCAAATCCTCAATAATTTCGCTGTTAATACGTAAATAATCAAAGTGACTTTTGAATACAAAATATTAAATATAATAATGTTAAATATATATTTCTATATATATAATAATATTGTATAAACTAAAAAAAAAAGAAAATGAATTCTTTAGCTTATGAGTGCAATGTGTGTAAAAAGGTATATAAACACAAAAAATGCTTTTTGGATCACAGCCAAAATCATGGTGTAGCGAACCAAGTGGTCATAAATCGAGACTCAAGTCAAGAACGACCACTACCACGGAATAATACAGGCTTCACTTATCCTCAGCAACTGCAATATGATCAACAATATCAATATCCATATCAACAATATCCTCATGAAGAACAACAACTACAATATCCTCAACAACAACAGCATCAATATCCTTATCAACAATATCCTAATCAAGAACAATAACAACAAGAACTACAATGTCTTCAACAACAACAACATCAATATCGTCATCAACAATATACTTATCAGCAATATCCTCATCAGCAATATCCTCATCAGCAATATGCTCATCAGCAATATCCTCATCAAGAACAACAGCAAACACACCTACAAATGTATTGGCAGCAAAGTGCTACTCCAATGCAATGGTACCCAAATTTGCAGCAACTTCCTACTCCAATACATTGGTATCCAAATACTGACCAACACCAAACACTACAACTTCACCCTCAACAACAACAACAGCAAGGTTTACAGGATTTAGGAAATAGCTCAATATAGCTCTTATGGAATACAAAATAAAAAGGATCAACTTCTCTTTGAAGATTTTGTTGTCGAAAATGAATCGACTTTTATAAAGAGGCTTGAGTACCATTTGAAGCAACATACTATATTGAAATTTAATATAAGTATAGTTGCAGAATATCTAAAAATTGTGAGCGAAGAATTAGAAATAATAATAATAGTACATACAGCAAAAATGAGCTTGTAAACTAGAGCAGATGACGTGAATGAATTTTTCTGTAAGCAGGTCAGAGAAATTCAAAATAAAATGTCTGAGTTTCAGGATAGAGGTTCCGGATGGATTCTTGTTCGCATAGTTCGAGCTGAACTAAATATTAATAAATCTTCTTTGGTAAAAGGACCTCATTGGATTACCACCCCGCAGAAGCTTGCTAGTCGTGGTGCTAGCATTGACATTGAAAACAGTGATAATTACTATTTTAAGTGGGCCTTAATTGCGGCAATGAGTACCTCGGCTATCAATTTTCCGAATCGATGCTCTTCATATAACATTGAAGATATTAGTGCTAATATAATTTCGCTTCAAGATGGAACTACAATTGATTTTTCAAATTTGACATTTCCGATTTCACTAAAATATATTAAGGAATTTGAGGGACAGAATGTTGTTAGTGTGAATGTGTTTGGATATGACGACGAGAGTGATGAACTAAATGGGCCATTTTATATAACCCAAAATGAGAAGACCAAGCATGTTAACTTATTGCTATTGGAAAACGTGGATGGGCATCACTATATTTTTATAAAATATATTTCAAAGTAAGTAATATATTGTAAAGTATTTAAAATTAAATAATACAATACGCGTGTTTGATGTCTTACAGAGTACTAAAAAGGCAAACAACGACACATTGCGAACGACTCTTATTTTGCAACAGTTGTCTGCAATACACCAATCTTGAAAATATTATGGAGAAACATAAAATGGAATGTGGTAAAATAGTTACCACAATGCCAAAGGCAGAAGACTCCATACTGCGGTTCAAGAGCCACCATGGAAAAATTTACGTCCCTTTTGTTGTATACGCCGATTTTGAATGTGTTGTGCAACAGATAGACTTTAGTGTAAGTAGTAAAACTAAATTAAATCAGTCACATGTACCCTGCGCATTCAGCTATTTTATTAAGTGTAAGCATGACAACAAATTGGATAAGCTGAGAATTTATACGGGTAAAGATGCTTCTGAAAAATTTGTTACATTTTTGAATCAAGATTGTCAAGATATATATAACAATTATCTCACAAAAACAATTGAAATGGGGAACTTGACAGATGAAGAAAATGTAACATTTTACAATGCGATAACTTGTCACATATGTGGACAATACTTAAATAATGATCGTGTGAGAGATCATTGTCATATAAGCGGTAAATATCGAGGTGCTGCGCATAACAGATGCAACCTATGTTATCAAGTACCCAAGTTTATTCCAATTTATTTTCATAACTATTCACCCTATGATTCTCATCTTTTTGTGAAAGAATTAAGTAAGGTTGCGACAAATATAAAAGTCCTTCCTTTAAATAAAGAGTTATATATATCTCTATCTCAATTTATTAATATGAGTGATGGTACAGATCTTGAACTTAGGTTTCTTGATACAATGCGTTTTATGGCCGATAGTTTGGAATCTTTGGCAAATAATCTTACCGTCAACTATTTTAATACTATTAGAGCACAATTTCAAACAAGCCAAGAATTTAATCTCATAAGGAGGAAAGGAATTTTTCCCTATGATTATCTTGATTCTTTTTAAAAACTTAATGAAACACAACTTCCACCTAGAAAAGATTTCTTTAATAAACTTAATAACAAATAATGTTCTATTGAAGACTATGCGCATGCGAATGAAGTCTGGACAATTTTTAACTGCAACTTTTTTGAAAGATTATATGGAATTGTATTTGAAAACAGATGTGCTTCTCCTAACGGATATTTTTGAAAATTTTAGAAATGTCTGTAAAAAAATTTATAGCTTGGACCCCTGTCAATACTATACTGCCCCGGGGCTATCTTGGGATGCTATGCTTAAGCATACAAACATTGAATTAGAGCTAATAACCGATATCGACATGTACAATTTCTTTAAAAGAGGGATACGAGGTGGAATTGTCCAATGTTATAATAGATACTCCAAGGCAAATAATAAGTATTTAGACACTTTTGATAAAAATAAACCGAATTTCTTATGTATTTAGATGCAAACAATCTTTATTGTTGGGCCATGTCTGAGCATCTGCCTTATGGAGGATTCAGATGGTTGAAAGGCGAAGAACTAAATATTAATCCGAAGTTAATAGATGATAATTCAAATGATGGTTATGTATATGAGGTTGATTTAGAATATCCTTCTTATTTACATAACATGCATAACGATCTTCCTTTCTGTGCCGAAAACAAGGAAATTGGAGCATCAAAATATAAAAAACTAATAACTGATTTTTCGCCAAAACATTCTTATATAATTCATTACAGAGTACTTAAACAATGTCTAGAAAACAAATTTTCATAGCTTAGCAATATTTTCAGAAGATATGGTAGCGATTCAAATGAATCGAGTGAAGACATGTTATAATTAGCCAATATATTTCGGATTTTGTGTGCTAGAACTTTCTAAATGGAAGATGTATAATTTTTATTATAGATACATGCAACCTAAATTCAAGTCAAAATTGAAATTAAATTACATGGATACTGACTCATTCAAAAACACAATACAAACAGAAGACTTTTACGCAGACATTAAAAATGATATAGAACATGAATTTGACACTTCTGACTATCCAGAAACAAATGATTACGGAATTCCACTCGTAAACAAAAAAGTTCTGGGTATGATGAAAGATGAGAATTGTGGGAAGATTATGGAAGAATTCGTGGGACTACGGTCTAAAATGTACTCCTTTACTGTACAAAATGGAAATGAAATTAAAAAATCTAAAGGAGTAAAAATATGTGTTTTAGATAAGTATAGCCTAAGTTCGTAAAGAGATTGTTTATTTAACAGATCAAATGGTTATGATAATATGCTCACTTTTAAGTCTAAGTTGCATGAATTATATACTATACAAATACATAAAGTAATATTAAGTTACCAAGATGATAAGAAAAAAGTCAAAAGTGATGGTATAAACACATATGCATGGCATCATATTGAAATTGATGAAACAAATCCTGATAATGAACTTGATATGTTATTATTAGAAATAGAAAAACTTCAAGAAGATGAGTAAAATATGTATACAAATTAAAGCTTCTGTAATTAATTTCTCTAATTATAATTATTTAGTTTTAAGTAAAAATTTTTGTGTCTATTGTAAATTATTTTTTATTTAAGAAATATTGCCTAGTTATTTAATTTTTTTAAATAAAACACACTAATATGAAAATAAAAAATAAATTAAAACAAAAAACATTAAAAACAAATATTTTTGTGTACAGTTTTTTTATTTATTATCCATCCATAAATAAAATTTATGAATTCTCACATCTGTTACAATCTTGTGTTGCATTTTTTCTCCAATCTCATAACAAAGTCGTGTTAATTCAATCTTTACATCCCTTTCGTGTATTCCTTGTATTTCATTGATTTGAAGTTTTGTTTTATTTAAAGCGGAGCAGGTTGGTATATAAAATTCATGATAGAAATGAAGGATTTGTTTTCTCAGAATGTTGTTTCAACATAAAATTGGTGTAAAAAATACTCGAATTTGAGTTAGTGATCTCCAAGTGTCAGACTCAATTTTTATTTTAAAGTTTCCTTGTATGATAACTAAAAAACAAACACTTCTTTTATATTGAAACTTATATTCAACATCTCTCTCACTTTCATTATCAATTATATTTATAGAGTTTAAAAAATCCCGACGATTAAGCATATCATGAATATACTCCTTATAGCACATGAGATGTAACCACTCTTCTCGATCCAGTCAAATGTATTGCTTATTTTTATAATTCAACCATATCATTGGTTTAAAACCAAAAGCTATAGAAAATCCACATGCAATCTTCAATTTCCAATTGAGCAAGTATTCAAACTCAAAAACCAAATCATATATTTGAGGTTTTCGTTCTTGATTGTTGTGAAATATATTTTTTAAAGTACGTTTATCCATCCTCAATGAAAATAATATTTAAACTATTAGCTCTTCGCTCTATTAATCCCTATATATACATATTTATATTAAAATAAATAAGAATTTCAAAAGCATACACACACACATACATATATATTTTATATTTATTCATTAATTTTTTGACTTAAATTTTTAAAAGTATCTATAATTTTAAAAATTATTTTTTTCCTAATGTGAAACATGGTACACCGACATGTGTCTGGGCCTTCTTCATATCCTTCACTATACCAAGGGCACCTGCAAAATGTCCACTATCAGAGTCCTCCTGCTCTATAACTTCATAGTCCTCATTTTCCGTCAGCATTGAAAAAAAAAAATTTATGCTTTCCTTATGCTCATATAGTAATAAGTCCTCAAAGGAATGGAGGAATTCAAATAACCGCTCACGTACTTGACTAATTTTTTTATTTTTATTTTAATTTTCTTTTTTTAAACAATACTTTTTTCTAGAATGCTATTTTTATATTAGTACTCTTGAAAGGTTTACATTCTTATTTATAGTAAAATATTCTTGTGAAATTAACGTTTTACAAAAAATTATGAGTTCTTTTGAAATTTTTTTTGTTTCAGTTACACTTTAGCACATTAATATAACTATTTCTCTAATCTTTTGTTTTGTAATTTTTTGTTTCAGTTACACTTTAGCACATGAATATAACTATCTCTATGATTGTTTGTTTTGAAATTTTTTGTTTCAGTTGCGCCTTAGAACGTCAAAATATGTAACTATCTCTTTCACTACAATTCAGTGACAAAACAAAAAATTTACGTAAAATATAATTACAGTATGAGAAAAAGAGATAGCTACGTTACTGATCTTTCTTTTAAGAATTTTTTTTACCTATTTAAAGATTGGTAGAAATATTTAATACGTCAGTTTACAAAAGCAGATTGAGCAATCTGTCAAAAAGAGAAGAAGAAAAAAAATATATATTTAAAAATTTAATTTAATTAATTAATTATCATTTTTGACAATGAATCCACAAAATTTGATAACAAAGTTCAACAATTTAAACAAGAAAACATTAACCCATATAAAAGAGCTAAATGACTCAACTAAATATACAGTAAAAAATGCTAAACGGGTGACAAGTAAATACGGCACCACAATTCAAATTGAGCTGGAAAATAACATAATGTTCTTACCAAATCGGTACAACACGCTATCGGATGATGATATAATAGAACTAGTATCTGGGATATATTGCATATGTAAGCAAGGAGAAAATTCCCTAAAATTGGACACTGCTGCTGAAATAAGTATATTTCTAACAAATACTCAATACCCACGGTGGAAATAATATGTAGAAACTATATTTTATAAACTTTTCACTTATTTTGTAAAGAAATTGAAGACATAAAGGTCCACATTTAAATGAATTATAATCTTGATATTGATTGTAGTTATATTTTATATTTTTGCCTTGATATTTAACTAATTCTAATGGAGGTTGTAAATTTCCAAAACTGTCGAAATATTCTTTATGTTCATTGTTTTTATAATATGCTACCCAATGGGTTCCAGGTCCTCTTGATAAATCCAAATTAATGATTCCGTGTTCTCTTTTTCTCGATCGTTTTGGTAGTGTATCCAACATGAAAACTCCTCTAAAGTATGGAATGTTTGTTGAAAAGTTTCTCAAATCAACATCAGATAGGGGTTTATTGGGTAGCATTACGAAAAAATTTGTTTTTTGTTTTTCTTGACAAACCAATCCATATCCTTTCTTATATGGTTTAAGGTAAAAACCTTTCCCCATTGCTACTGCTTCCATTGTTTTATTATGTCTAGTTGCTTCATCAAGTTGTTGTTTGGCATTTGCAGCATTTATTGCTTTTGCTATAGATGCTCCGCCAGTAGAAAGACTACCAATTGCACTCAGAGCAGTAAGAATAGGTACCAAAGGTAAGAAGCCACCAATCTTTGGAACATTAATTATGCGTGGTATTACAACTTGCGATTTCTTTCCCCTTAACGACTTGCTGATAACCTTACCTGCTATCCTAATTGCAGAGTTAATGTCTTGAGGTTTTTCCTTCTTCAGTACTTTTGTTGCATTTTTAATTGATGTACTGAACAGCTTTTTTCCATTTTTTTTCATTTTTTTTGCAACCTTCTTCAATCCCATACCAAGTTTTCTTTTGGCTTTCATTGCGTTAGTAACCATATACGCAAACGATTTTTCTGCAAGACTGCTATCTTTTGCAAGAACTAGTTCCCAAGCTTTATTTTCAAGAATTTTATCAGCTTGATGTCTACTATTTTAATCATTGGTTTTGGAATAAGCAATATCGTGATTTTTACATGCAGCGTCTAATAAATTAATTCCGTTGTCACCGCGATCTAAAAGTTTTTTTAATTTTGTTTCGGGTCCACAAAACTGATATCTAGGGAGGTGTAATTCAACAGACAGAGAGTTTATTCAGAGAGACTTTATTCACTAAAGAGAGAGAGACTTTATTCACTTAACCTTTTCCAACGGCTGGTTTTTTATAACTAAACGTTTTGTTATAATGTATTAACATCTTATTTTATTTTTTCTGCTATAATAAAAGTAACATTTATGAAATGCAATTAGTTATAAGAATGCAATTAGTTAAACAACATAAAAATATTGTGATTCGCAATATTGATGCTTCAACGAAAATCAGATCTAAAATAAAACATAGCTCTTTCTTACCAAATTCTATTCGTGCTCTAATAGTTGGACCATCAAATTGTGGAAAGACTAATGTTATGATTAGCTTGCTAGAAAGTCCTAATGGACTCAAGTTTGAAAACATCTATTTATACTCAAAATCCCTTTATCAACCAAAATATTAAGTATTCATATTAACGATAGCGATTAACTTCACCAATTAAAAGGATGGGATACTACACATTTACAGATAATGAAAAAGTTATTCCTCCTGACGAAGCGAAAACTAATTCTATTATGATCTTTGATGATGTTGCATGCGAGAAGCAAACTAATATACGAGCATATTTTTGCATGGGACGACATAAGGATGTTGATTCATTCTACTTGTGCCAAACTTATACGAGAATCCCCAAGCATTTAATAAGAGACAATGCAAATCTGAGTATAATGTTTAAACAAGATGAGACAAACATGAAGCACGTTTATAGTGATCATGTTGCCAGCGATATGAGTTATGAAAAGTTTAATGAAATTTGTCGAGAGTGTTGGAAGGATAAATATGGATTTTTGATGATAAGCAAAGATAATGACTTAAACAATGGTCGCTATAGAAAGCAATTCGACTATTTTATAACGATATAAATTACTCTACATAAAAGTAAAACATTAGTACTTAATTTGGCCTTGCGCATAGCACATCTACTTATTTTCTAAAGTATTTACCATACCTGATCTGAAAGCTGATCTGTTACCTGATCTAATAGCTGATACCTGATCTGATACCCCAATACCTGATCTGATAGCTGATCTTATACATGATCTGATACCTGATACCTGATCTGATAGCTGATCTGGTAAGTGATACCTGATCGGATAGCTGAGCTGATACCTGATCTGATGGCTGCTACCTGATCTGGTGTCTAATAGTTGAAAATGGATGAAAAAGCTTTAAAAGAGCTAATAAAGACAAGAAATGTTTTAAAGAAAAAATTTCGTAATATAAAAGTTGATGAAGCAGATACACATGAGCAATTCAAAGATACATTTAAACCAATAATAGAATAATTAAAAAACTAATTTCGGTCATTGGTGAAAATAAATTCCACATTGTCCCAATAAAACGTGGCAACATCGATGAAACGAAAATTAAAATTTATGACGAAAAGGATTTCCGCAAAATGGTTTCTGAATTTGAAACAAATAAAACAAGCTTCTACACATACCAGCTTAAGAGCGCTAAAGGCCTGCAGATCGTATTGAAGGGCATAGATTCTTATGTTATCCCTGAAGAAATAAAAGATGCAGTCATCCTCCAGGGATTTAAGGTAAAGAATGTATCTAACATAATGAACAGAGAAAAGGTACCCCAACCCCAATTTCGTGTTTAACTGGAGCCGAATGATATACAGTTGAAAAGAAACGAGACTCATCCTATTTATAGCCTAAAATATCTTTTATACAGAAAAATCACAGTTGAAGAGCCACATAAGCGTGCAGGTCCCGTGCAGTGTCATAATTGCCAAGAATATGGCCATACAAAAGCTTACTGCAATTTACCTACAGTGTGTGTTATCTGCGGTGAATTGCACGGTACTGCCAGTTGTAACAAACCAAAAGATCAAGCGGAAAAAAATGCAGTAATTGTTTAGGCAATCACACCGCTAACTACAGAGGATGTCCTGTGTACTCTTTCGTCAAGCAGGCTATGGTGCAAAAACCTAAATTAGCTCCAGCTCAACCATTAAACGTGTACTCCGCCACTTTTGCTCAAGTGAGCCAACCAGTGACTTCACGTATATCGTATGCCGATGCTGCTAAGGCTAGTTCTATTCCCACACAAAATTTTTCACCGCCAAACAATTCAACGAATTCAAATTCAAGCTTTAACTTTAGTCGCCTGGAAGCTACTATTGAGAATCTGGTGGTAACTATAAACAACTTTACAACAAATATGACTACCATGATGCAAGAAATGCAGAATACTCTGCTTCAAGCATTAATTAACAAGCCATGAACACGTTAAAAATATATTTCTGGAACGCAAACGGCATTCGCCAACATAAAAATGAACTTGAGCACTTCCTTACGGAAAAAAATATTGATATAATGTTGGTCTCTGAGACTCATTTGACTTCTAGAAGTCTCTTTAAAATGAATGGCTACACTTTATATGATACAAAGGACCCTAGAGGGAGAGCATGCGGTGGATCAGCAATTCTAATAAAGTCAAGACTCAAGCACTATATTCTTGACAACATTTGTGAAGAACATCTACAAGCAACAAATATCTGCATTGAAAATTTTTGTACAAATTTCTTGATATCTTCAATTTACTCCCCTCCCAGATTTTCAATTACTGCGGACCAATACGAGAAATTCTAAAAATCTCTTGGACCTTGTTTCGTAGCAGCTGGCGACTACAATGCTAAGCATACGTTCTGGGGTTCGCGTCTTGTTACGCCTAGAGGTAGGGCGTTGTTCAACACAATTTCAAAAACGGGATTGGATGTTATTTCGAGTGAGGAGCCTACTTACAGGCCTACTGACGTACTAAAAATTCTGGATGTTATAGATTTCGGCGTCATAAAAAGTATTTCTAGGGAATTAATTCACGTTGAAGCTTCCCTAAATCTCTCGTCTGATCACTCTCCCATGATCGTTACAATCTGTAGCCCACTGAGAAGCGCTTTACCTCACCCATATGTCAAGATGATAAATCGTGTTAATTGGCTGGGATTCAAAAAATATATTACTAGTCATTGCACAGAAAATATTACGCTAAGAACACCCAATGATATTGAATCGAACATTGCAAATCTGAACGAGAATATTAAACAAGCTTCTGAACATGCCACTACCTCCCATCCGCATACTGGGTTCAATAAAATTTATTCTACAGACGCTGAACATCTCGTACGTGAAAAAAGAAGAGCTAGAAGGGAATGGCAACAGCACAGATCACCTCAACACAAAATCAGATTTAAAGAGTGCAATAAACGACTCCAAGAGTTGCTTGCATCTGAAAAAGCTGCATCTTTTAAAAATTATCTGGAAGACCTTGATGTCTCACCAGCATCTAATTACTCTTTGTGGCGCGCTGCTAAAAAGCTTAAAACACCCGTTGAGTTTAAGCCACCTCTGCGCACATCTACCGGAGGTTGGGCAAGAAGCGATACTGAAAAAGGTAACATATTTGCTGAGCATTTAAAATCCGTATTTACACCAAATACATGTACCGGTGTTGCTGATTTGCCGAGTGTAGTTGCTCTACCACCTCGACCCTTAAAATTTACGATGTGTGATGTACAAAAACTAATTGCCGAACTCAACCCAAAAAAAGCTCCCGGTATGGATGGAATTAGTAACCAGATGCTGATTAAGTTACCTCGTATTGCAATTAGAATACTGTTATTAATTTTTAATGCCATTTTACGACTGGAGTATTATCCAGACTGCTGGAAGCTTGCCAAGGTTAAAATGATTCCAAAGCCAGGTAAAGATCTTACAATGGCTGAGTCATATAGTCCAATAAGTTTACTGTCAACAATGTCAAAGCTTTTTGAAAAACTACTCATGACAAAATTGTCTTAAATTTTAACTGATAATGGGTGCATCCCGGACCATCAATTTGGTTTTAGAAGCCAGCATAGCACCATTGAGCAAACGCATAGATTGGTTCAATTTATCAGAAAAACATTTGAAGAAAAGAAGTATTGTTCTGCCCTGTTTATTGATGTTTCTCAGGCATTTGATAAAGTGTGGCATGAAGGCCTGATTTTGAAATTGAAGACATACTTACCAATAAACATTCTAAATCTTTTGGAAAGTTACATTCTTGCACAAAAATTTACAGTGGTGGAAGGACACTTTATGAGTATGCCTGAAACTATCTCATCAGGTGTGCCACAGGGGAGTATACTGGGGCCATTTTTATATTTGATTTATACTTGTGATATGCCTGTGAGCAGAAGTATCCACACTTCTACATTTGCCGACGATACCGCCTGCCTTAGTATGCATGAAAACCCTGATGAGGCATCCCGAAAACTCCAGGAACACATTAGCCGGATGTAACTATAGTTAAACTTATGGAGAATTAAGGTAAATGAACAAAAGTGTGTCCATATAACATTTACTTTACGAAGAGATAGTTGTTCCCCCATTCGGATTAATAATCAAGTTGTTCCTCAACATTCACATGTGAAATATCTTGGTATACACCTTGATCGACGGCTTACATGAAAACATCACATTGACTATAAATTAACTCAAATGAAACTAAAATTAACTCAGGTACATTGGCTGATTGGCAGAAATTCAACACTCACCCTAGACTGTAAACTTTTAATATACAAGTCGCTTTTAAAGCCAATATGGGGTTACGGTATCCAGTTATGGGGCACTGCTTCTGCTTCCAATGTAGAGAGAATTCAACGAAGACATAACAAAATTTTAAGGTTAATAACATTTGCTCCATGGTACATTAAGAATTCAAATATACATCGTGATTTAAATATGCCACTAGTGATGGAAGAAATTGCAAAATACGCAGGCAAATATTTAACAAAACTCGAGTCACATCCTAATCCGCTTGTTCGTAATATTTTGAACTTTACTGGACACATCCGCTTAAAAAAGAGAGATACAAGGGCTCTAATACTAAACAGTCCGAATGAAGTTGCTTGAAAATTTTTTTTTGCTTATCACTACTTATATATTATTTACAACAATCACTTAGTTATGTCTGGCATTGGTCGGGCCTATTAATTATATATTAGATTTAAGATTTGAATACTAATTATTAGTTCATATATGAAGATACAATAAATAAAAATAACATGCATAAAAAAAAAAAAATAAACAGAATTTGTGAACAATTCTAAAAATAATAAAAAAAGTATTAAATCAGAAAGAGATGAATTTAAAACGAAAGTTTATAAAAATTCAAGTTTTCCATTCAACGAACAATCAGTTAAGTTAGAGACAAGTATTCCAAAGAAACTTGTTGAAGAAACGTTATGCAATAGAAATGTCTCACTTAGTAATCGAAACGCAAACAAGGTTGATAATGTTGATAATGATGATGATGAAAACGATGATTTTTACTCTCAATCGGAAAATCTAGACAATTCAGATAATAATAAGAGTTATACTGACCTAGCACTCTTGGAAAGCAGAAACGAATTAGATACTCTATAAGGTCCACATAAAGGTTTAAATAATGAATGGAAGTTTGGCAATAGTAGTATTATACTTACTGAAGATAAAATAGGGATTAGAAATCAAATATGGGCTTTTATACCAGGTTTATTTTCTTTACTGTTTCACAAAACACCAAAATATTATGATAAACATGAATTAGATATATATAGGAGAATTTTAGTGAGCACAAATGCATACAAAAGAGATTATAGACCTGTTGGACAAATCAAAGGAACGAGAGCATATAAATATAAGCATATTATCAGTAAATTGTTTAAGAAAGAAAGTGAAAAAAACTCATCAACTTCGTCATCACTACATGCAATAAAAAGTTCTTACAAGTGTAAGGGTTTGATGAAACTAAACGCATACAAAGCTAACTATATATACTGGGATAATCCTAATGAGTTGGTAGATCGACTTAGGCTATTGTTAGCAGCACAAGCTGCAGGTCATACTAATCACAATAATGAAATTGTCTCAATTATCGTAGAATTATATGAAGCAAAAATAATAGAATAATAATTATCTACATAAATCATGTCCATCGATAAGTTTGGGCACTATCTTAATGATACAGGTGGCACAGTTTTTCTGAAAAATGTTCCTGAGCTGCTGGGCTTCGTTATGGATACAACTAATAACATTGACGTTCAAAACAAAAGAATCAAAAATTTGGCAAAAGCTTTGGAGGAAAACGACGTTGTTAATAAATTGTTTCTGCAAAGTCAAATTGAAGAGGTACGAGATGAAATCAGCATAAGTTTAAGTCAGAAGCTTAATGAAATTCAGGAAACAATTTCAAGTATGAAGTTATTCTTTGAAAAAGAAATTAGAAAGATAAATGAGTTAATTTATGGGTATGTAATATGATAGTCGACATTACTTAAATGAACTCTCACTGAACTCAACTTATCCCCCCAAATTCTCAATACGTTAAATAATGACTTCAAAAAGAGATTTAACAAATGAACTACAAAAGCAAGCACAAAAACATTTTCCATGTCAAAGAGTTGTTATGAAAGGAATAGATGGTCTTTGGCAAGCTGATTTAGTTGAAATGGGGAACTATTCTACAGACAATAGAGATTATCGACTTTTGCTGACTGTAATTGATACATTTTCAAAATTTGCTTGGGCAGTACCCTGGAAACAAGCCAGGCTATGCAGAATATTTTTCAACTGGGACGAATACCAAAAATCTTGCAAACAGATGACGGTAAAGAGTTTTTCAATAAACACTGGAAAATTATGTAAAAATACAACTTTAATCACTAGTCAACATATAGCAGAATGAAAGCATCAATAGTAGAACGATTTAACAAAACATTAAAAGGGATGATGTGGAAAGAGTTTAGCTTTAATGGGTCTTATAACTGGCTCGACATTAACAAAGACTTGATTAATACATATGATAAGAAAATTCATCGCACCATCAAAATGCCACCGATTCAAGTTAACTATAAAAATGAGAAAAAATTATTAAACACGGTATATAACCGCTTAAAACTATTCAAATTATCAAAGTTCAATGTGGGAGATCATGTGCGCATAAGTAAATATAAACATGTTTTTGAAAAAGGATATACACCAAATTGGACCACAGAAATTTTTACGATTAAAAGAGTTCAAAATACACATCCAGCTACATACATATTAGAAGACTATCGTGGTAACCCTATTAATGGTTGATTCTATGGTGAAGAACTTTCAAAAACCAGATATCCAAATGCATATCTAGTTGAAAAAGTCCTTAAAACTAAAGGCGAGAAGGCATATGTTAAATGGTTAGGATTTTCCAATCAACATAATTCTTGGATCAATAAAAATGAAATATTGTAGTTAAGTGTATATATAAGTCTATATTTGTATCTAATATATTTAAATAAAATATAAACTGCCTTTTTTATACAAAGTGCTGTGTTTAATTTTACTTATTTTTAATCAGACAATCATAATGTCTATAACACTTACTCTTAGCTCAAACTCATCTGAGTTATCTGCTAACTACTTTCCTCCTATTCGTTTGGATGGTGAATATGAATGTGCTCTAACTGATTTTCATTCATATAATAGCATTCCCAATGAAGATGATTATAACAATATATTTCATATTGGTGAACAAGTAATTATAATACCAATAGGATCTTATGAATTAAATGATATGCAGTATTGTCCGGAAAATAAAATTGATATAGAAGCTAATAACAATACAATGCAAGTTAGTGTTAATAGATCTAAGGATCCCATATACTTTAACAAAGATAATACAATTGGAAAACTTTTTGGATTCAATAAAAAAATTCTAGCTCCTAGCCAAGACCATTACTCAGATCTACCATTCAATATTTTCATCGTGAACACATATACGAATAACTCACAAGCACAAACATTACATGTATTTGCGATCAATGTCCCCCCCAGGGTATACAATTTTTGAGATTCCACGAAATCTTATCTATTTGCCAGTTAACTGCCGAGAAATAAATTCCCTTACTCTATGCATTTATTATTATTATTATTATTATTGTTATTATTATTATTATTATTATTATTATTATTATTATTATTATTATTATTATTATTATTATTATTATTATTATTATTATTATTATTATTATTATTATTATTATTATTATTATTATTATTATTATTATTATTATTATTATTATTATTATTATTATTATTATTATTATTATTATTATTATTATTATTATTATTATTATTATTATTATTATTATTATTATTATTATTATTATTATTATTATTATTATTATTATTATTATTATTATTATTATTATTATTATTATTATTATTATTATTATTATTATTATTATTATTATTATTATTATTATTATTATTATTATTATTATTATTATTATTATTATTATTATTATTATTATTATTATTATTATTATTATTATTATTATTATTATTATTATTATTATTATTATTATTATTATTATTATTATTATTATTATTATTATTATTATTATTATTATTATTATTATTATTATTATTATTATTATTATTATTATTATTATTATTATTATTTATTATTATTATTATTATTATTATTATTATTATTATTATTATTATTATTATTATTATTATTATTATTATTATTATTATTATTATTATTATTATTATTATTATTATTATTATTATTATTATTATTATTATTATTATTATTATTATTATTATTATTATTATTATTATATTATTATTATTATTATTATTATTATTATTATTATTATTATTATTATTATTATTATTATTATTATTATTATTATTATTATTATTGTTATTATTATTTATTATATTATTATTAATATTATTATTATTATTATTATTATTATTATTATTATTATTATTATTATTATTATTATTATTATTATTATTATTATTATTATTATTATTATTGTTATTATTATTATTATTATTATTATTATTATTGTTATTATTATTATTATTATTATTATTATTATTATTATTATTATTATTATTATTATTATTTTTATTGTTATTATTATTATTATTATTATTATTATTATTATTATTATTATTATTATTATTATAATTATTATTATTATTATTATTATTATTATTATTATATTATTATTACTATTATTATAATTATTATTATTATTATTATTATTATTATTATAATTATTATTATTATTATTATTATTATTATTATTATTATTATATTATTATTATTATTATTATTATTATTATTATTATTATTATTATTTATTATTATTATTATTATATTATTATTATTATTATATTATTATTATTATTATTATTATTATTATTATTATTATTATTATTATTATTATTATTATTATTATTATTATTATTATTATTATTATTATTATTATTATTATTATTATTATATTATTATTATTATTATTATTATTATTATTATTATTATTATTATTATTATTATTATTATTATTATTATTATTATTATTATTATTATTATTATTATTATTATTATTATTATTATTATTATTATTATTATTATTATTATTATTATTATTATTATTATTATTATTATTATTATTATTATTATTATTATTATTATTATTATTATTATTATTATTATTATTATTATTATATTATTATTATTATTATTATTATTATTATTATTATTATTATTATTATTATTATTATTATTATTATTATTATTATTATTATTATTATTATTATTATTATTATTATTATTATTATTATTATTATTATTATTATTATTATTATTATTATTATTATTATTATTATTATTATTATTATTATTATTATTATTATTATTATTATTATTATTATTATTATTATTATTATTATTATTATTATTATTATTATTATTATTATTATTATTATTATTATTATTATTATTATTATTATTATTATTATTATTATTATTATTATTATTATGATTATTATTATTATTATTATTATTATTATTATTATTATTATTATTATTATTATTATTATTATTATTATTATTATTATTATTATTATTATTATTATTATTATTATTATTATTATTATTATTATTATTATTATTATTATTATTATTATTATTATTATATTATTATTATTATTATTATTATTATTATTATTATTATTATTATTATTATTATTATTATTATTATTATTATTATTATTATTATTATTATTATTATTATTATTATTATTATTATTATTATTATTATTATTATTATTATTATTATTATTATTATTATTATTATTATTATTATTATTATTATTATTATTATTATTATTATTATTATTATTATTATTATTATTATTATTATTATTATTATTATTATTATTATTAGTATTATTATTATTATTATTATTATTATTATTATTATTATTATTATTATTATTATTATTATTATTATTATTATTATTATTATTATTATTATTATTATTATTATTATTATTATTATTATTATTATTATTATTATTATTATTATTATTATTATTATTATTATTATTATTATTATTATTATTATTATTATTATATTATTATTATTATTATTATTATTATTATTATTATTATTATTATTATTATTATTATTATTATTATTATTATTATTATTATTATTATTATTATTATTATTATTATTATTATTATTATTATTATTATTATTATTATTATTATTATTATTATTATTATTATTATTATTATTATTATTATTATTATTATTATTATTATTATTATTATTATTATTATTATTATTATTATTATTATTATTATTATTATTTATTATTATTATTATTATTATTATTATTATTATTATTATTATTATTATTATTATTATTATTATTATTATTATTATTATTATTATTATATTATTATTATTATTATTATTATTATTATTATTATTATTATTATTATTATTTATTATTATTATCATTTTTATTATTATTATTCATATTATTATTATTATTATTATTATTATTATTATTATTATTATTATTATTATTATTATTATTATTATTATTATTATTATTATTATTATTATTATTATTATTATTATTATTATTATTATTATTATTATTATTATTATTATTATTATTATTATTATTATTATTATTATTATTATTATTATTATTATTATTATATTATTATTATTATTATTATTATTATTATATTATTATTATTATTATTATTATTATTATTATTATTATTATTATTATTATTATTATTATTATTATTATTATTATTATTATTATTATTATTATTATTATTATTATTATTATTATTATTATTATTATTATTATTATTATTATTATTATTATTATTATTATTATATTATTATTATTATTATTATTATTATTATTATTATATTATTATTATTATTATTATTATATTATTATATTATTATTATTATTATTATTATTATTATTATTATTATTATTATTATTATTATTATTATTATTATTATTATTATTATTATTATTATTATTATTATTATTATTATTATTATTATTATTATTATTATTATTATTATTATTATTATTATTATTATTATTATTATTATTATTATTATTATTATTATTATTATTATTATTATTATATTATTATTATTATTATTATTATTATTATTATTATTATTATTATTATTATTATTATTATTATTATTATTATTTATTATTATTATTATTATTATTATTATTATTATTATTATTATTATTATTATTATTATTATTATTATTATTATTATTATTATTATTATTATTATTATTATTATTATTATTATTATTATTATTATTATTATTATTATTATTATTATATTATTATTATTATTATTAATTATTATTATTTTATTATTATTATTATTGTTTTTATTATTATCGTTATTATCGTTATTATCGTTATTATGATATTATTATTATTATTATTATTATTATTATTATTATTATTATTATTATTATTATTATTATTATTATTATTATTATTAAATTATTCCTATTATTATTCTTATTATTCTAATTATTCTTATTACTACTATTAAGATTCTTATTATTCTTATAAATCTTATTATTATTATTATTCTTTTATTATTATTATTATTATTATTATTATTATTATTATTATTATTATTATTATTATTATTATTATTATTATTATTATTATTATTATTATTATTATTATTATTATTATTATTATTATTATTATTATTATTATTATTATTATTATTATTATTATTATTATTATTATTATTATTATTATTATTATTATTATTATTATTATTATTATTATTATTATTATTATTATATTATTATTATTATTATTATTATTATTATTATTATTATTATTATTATTATTATTATTATTATTATTATTATTATTATTATTATTATTAGTATTATTATTATTATTATTATTATTATTATTATTATTATTATTATTATTATTATTATTATTATTATTATTATTATTATTATTATTATTATTATTATTATTATTATTATTATTATTATTATTATTATTATTATTATTATTATTATTATTATTATTATTATTATTATTATTATTATTATTATTATTATTATTATTATTATTATTATTATTATTATTATTATTATTATTATTATTATTATTATTATTATTATTATTATTATTATTATTATTATTATTATTATTATTATTATTATTATTATTATTATTATTATTATTATTATTATTATTATTATTATTATTATTATTATTATTATTATTATTATTATTATTATTATTATTATTATTATTATTATTATTATATTATTATTATTATTATTATTATTATTATTATTATTATTATTATTATTATTATTATTATTATTATTATTATTATTATTATTATTATTATTATTATTATTATTATTATTATTATATTATTATTATTATTATTATTATTATATTATTATTATTATTATTATTATTATTATTATTATTATTATTATTATTATTATTATTATTATTATTATTATTATTATTATTATTATTA